>JAJPUD010000587.1:219957-280075 GCA_023553655.1 Myrmecobius fasciatus
AGAAAGAAAGAAAGAAAGAAAGAAAGAAAGAAAGAAAGAAAGAAAGAGAAAGAAAGAAAGAAAAGCAGAAAGGAAGAAAGGAAGGAAGGAAGGGAGGAAGGGAGGAAGGAAAGAAGGGGAGGGTGGAAGAAAAGAAAGGAAGGAAGGAAGGAAAGAAGGAAGGAAGGAATGGAAGGAAAGAAGAAAGGAAGGAAGAAAGGAAGAAAAATGACAAAAACGATGCCCCCTAAAATCAGGGCATCTATCCTCCCAGCTTCTGGTCAGGGATAGTAAATATGTTTCATTGTTAAGCAGCCAAATCTATTTAGATCATGGGATGTCGGAGTTGGCCCTAAAATGGAGAACAAGGTTGAAGAAATTAAAGATAAAGACTGAAGACATTACCTCCTTTGGAATTTTCCAAGGGCTATTCCTGTCAGTAAGAGACTTCACTAGGTGAATTTGGGGATCTGAGGGCAGAATTCATCACTGGTGCTTTTATTAGGAAGACAAGAATTTGACATATTGACCCTCAATCCCTGAATGTCTGGGAACCCACTTTTTTCGACTTTCTACCAGGAGAAGGGGAAAATGTGTTTGGGCAGTGGAGTTGCTGAGAGAAAGCAAATGAATGCATGAAACAGAGCAAGGGCCAAACACCCTCCAGGAGAACAGCTACCATTTCATCCTTAGGGGGCTAGGGCTTGGGGGGGCAGCACTGCAGCCCTCAAGTTAGATGTCAATTCTGCCATACTTACAGGGGGGTGTGAGCCTGCGTGTTCAGGAAAGAGAAATATAGAAAAACAGTTAGCCTCTGTTAATATTTGATAGGCAGCCAAAGCTCCTTTGTTCCCAAACTCAGTGAGCTACCCGTGAAAAAATAAATTGCTTTTCAAGAACATTCATCACAGCAAGTGGCTCATTTCCTTGTCCTCAAACAACCCCGTTCCTAGGCTCCTGCTCCCATTGAAAAGTACTCAGATGTAGTAAAAAAAAAAGTTTTGGGGGTGGTGCTGGTGCTGCTGGTGGTGGGGTGGAGGGGGAAAGCAGGCAGAAAAGAAACAAACATTTGGGGGTTTTGGTCTGTCCTGGTGTGTTTTGTCAAACGGAGTCTCTTCTTGCTGGGCTTTCCCCTTAGAGAAAAGGCTGGGTGCCTAATGGGGGATAATTCCGAAACACGGGAGCAACCGCGCTGACCCATATGGAGGCCACGGCCCTTCCGTGGCCCGTATATTAATGTCCCAGCATCCAGCGTGGTGCTAATAGTTAGCTGATTAGTGGCTGAACAGTCTCTGGAAGTCTTTATGAGGCTAATGAACAGATTTTTCTTTGCCTTAATCACAAGTCTGCCTGCAGGAGAACTGCCCCGGTAACTGTGATACCAAATGGAATTAAGAGGCTCGCTAGGATCGGGAGTTCGGGAGCAGCTGTTCCCAGCACCAAGCATTGGGCCATTTCTAAGCCTGGTTAATAGGTCTTGTGCCAGAAGCTGGGGGATGTGAAGGAGGGGAAGATGTGGGGGAAGGGCAAAGGAGAGGAGAAAGAAAGGAGAGAGAGAGAGAGAGAGAGAGAAAGAGAGAGAGAGAGAGAGAGAGAGAGAGAGAGAGAGAGAGAGAGAGAGTATTCTATCTCCACTCCTCCTCCCCAATTTTCTCCAGCCCTTGAGATGAGCAGCTTCTCCCCACCCCCATCCCACCCCAGCCTCAAGTGGAGAGCAGAAACCACCTGGCTCCAACCTGTTGTGTCCCTTCCGGCAACTGAGGCCCAGGAGAATCCTCACATTTACTAAATGACCTACACATTTCCTTTGCTGCTTTTGGAGAAAAAGAGAGGAAAAAATGCCAACATAACTTTATTGTTTGGGTTTTGGAAATAGATACTGACAATTTTTTTAAAGGCTCCTTTTCACTCCCTACTAAGAATAGCCTAATTTATTCATGCTTTCATTTGGCCAGGGAAAAGGGAGGGAGAGGAGGGGGTACTGAGGACCAGGCTGGCTGGACTCCCTTTTTATTCACACAGATGAAAGAGTGCTAGCAAAAAGGCAGAGGACACTCTTTGCATTTAAAGGTGCTCCTTCCACCCGACTCTCCCAAGGAATGACGGGCCTGCATTGCAGCTGTTCTCATTGGCTGGCAGGCTATGCTGCGATGACCCCTGCCTTTTCCCCGTTCTCATTGGCTGGCCCTGGCTACAAGAACAGTGACCCTTCACTCAGTGTCCCCGGGAAGGAACACACTGGAGTGTAGATTTATGTGGAATGGAAAGTGGGGAGAGAAGACAATTCAGAGCCTTGGAAGGGAGATGCCAGTCCAGGTCAGGCTTGCACAATCAAAGGATTTAGAGATGGAAAGGACCTTAGAGATCATTGATCCCAACTCGGTCATTTAATAGAAAAGTCTACCTCTTGGGTTTGCTATGTGGAGAGAAGTGCTGGTCACTTGGGGGCAGTGTGGCATAATGGAAACTTTGGATTTGAAGACCCATGTTCCAGCTGCATACCTTCTCCTCACTAGCTCGGTAATTCTGGCCAAGTCTCTGGACCTTATCTTTTCTCATCTGTAAAATGAAAGTTAGTAGATTGGGTTACCTTCAAGGACTCCTTCACGTGTAGCATTTTGTAATTTATTGTGTCCAGACTGGAGAGGCTGGGACATTATATTTAGTATCAGAAAATCTGTGTTTGAGATCAAGCTTTGTCACCTACTAGCAAAGTGATAATGGACAAAATGTTTAATCTCTCAGCCTCAGTTTCTTCATTTGCATAACCTTCCTCCCTGAGATGTTTGGAGGAAAGCCTTTCTTAAAACTTCAAAGCAGTAATTTCTAAACTTGTAAATATCATGCATTAGTTTTTAAAAGGATTTACATATATATCCCAAAAGATTTACTACTCATAAATTATAGACACATATTGTTCTGCAAATAATTCCATGCATTATAAAAATTTTGCCAAAATAGAAATTAAAAACGAATGAGATGAAGATGCAATAATCTCTAAATTTGTCAAAATCATGCATTCCTATTAGTTAAAAAAAGATTCAAGTACACATCTCCAAATATTTGCTATTCATAAATTATAGCCATGTATTGCTCTGCAAATAATTCCATGCATTATAAAAATTTTGCCAAAATGGAAATTTAAAAAGAATGAGGTAAAGATGCAGTAATCTCTAAAATTGTAAAAATCATGCATTTCTATTAGTTAAAAAAGATTTATGAACATATCCAAAATATTTACTATTCACAAATTATAAACACGTATTGCTCTGCAAATAATTCCATACGTTATAAAAAATTGGCCAAAATAGAACTTAAAAAAGAATAAGGTGAAGATTTGTAAAAATCATGCATTTCTATTAGTTAAAAAGAGATTTAAGTACATATCTCTAAATATTTACTATTCATAAATTATAGACATGTATTTCTCTGCAAATAATTCCATGCATTATAAAAATTTTGCCAAAATAGAAATTAAAAAAGAATGAGGTGAAGATGAAATTGTATTTGAATCTAGATTCAATAGGGCAACACTGAAGTTTATTGAGTAGAGGAGTAACAATCAGATCTGACCATTAAGAAAGTCACTTTGGCAATTCTGTTGTGGATGGCCTAACGCAGAGAGACATTTAAAGCAAGGAGACCAGTTAGAAGATTATTGCAAAAGTTCAGGCAAGAGGGAATAAGGGCTGGAATTTGACTAGTCTGCTATGAAAGTGGAGAGAAGAGAACAGATGTGAGGAAAGATGTAGAAACAGACAAGAGATTTAGATGTGCCAAAGGCAGTGAGATGAGGCACAAGCACCTTTGGCAGTAATCAGGAAATTTAAAAGTTATAGAGTAAGGGTTTTTTTAAAAATTTTTATGGGGGGGGAATGATAGAGGAATTTGTAATTTATTATCATGTTTGCTCACTGGAGCTATCCCACTGTCCACCTAAGATGAGAAGGTCCCAAACAGGGATCTTTCTTACCCACCAGTCACTATCCTCAGAATGCAAAGTTATCTTTCAAGCCGTTTTTGGGGGGCTGGGAATGACAGGGAAAGGGGCAAGAGAGGAGGAGGAAGGAGGAGGGGCTACTCAAAGTTTTTTAGTTTTCTTTGAGTACCCAGGAAACAAAGTTGCTGAAGCTGTTAGAAGGCACACAGGTGATTTTTGAGAATAACAAGTCTTTTTTTTTTTTTTGTCTTCATTTTTGGTGTTTTGTTTTTTTCTCCTTTACAACACACCTCCACCTCCACAGTCACACACATACTTGAAACAACTTGCTACATAAGCTTCCTGCCTAATTTAAGGAAATAGGTGGGAATAGGTTAGGGAGGGCAGGGAGTGAGAAGGGCTTTAATGCTTGAGCATTTCAGAACGGGTAGGTGGTGTTGCTCAGGCAGAAGGTCCAGCTCATGTTGTTACTAAGGATCCTGTGACATGGTACTCCCTCCTGAGTCAATTCATAGATTTTCATGCCATGAACAATCTGGAAAATCCCTCAATTCCCAGAGGATTACAATTCTCTCAGATCTTCATAAATAGATGATTCAACTTCTCAAAGAAGTTTGCGCTGCAATGGCCTGAATCTGATCCTGCCCTTATTTCAAAGGTTGTCTGCTTTCTGTACAAAGTGATCTGGGAAACAGAGGGTCAGTATGTTGGGGAAGCAGGGGAGAGTGAAGGAGATGCTTTTCTCAAAGGCACCTGCATAGGGCTCCTGAGGATGTAAGAGAGTGGTTAGACCTTCCCTGAAGTCTAATGCCTGAATTAGAAGCATGAAAGTTTATAATTCACTGAGAGGGGGAAGGGGCGACATGTGGGGAAAATTGAGAACCAAAGGCAGGTACAGTTACCTGGGGAACAAGCATCATGATTGGTTATTGAGGGAGGAAGGGTAGGCTTTGTTTTCCCACATTTGAACTGGTTCATCACATACATCTTGAAGCCAGAGCACAGTCTTCCAAGAGTCCCTGACTTCTATTTTGGAGATCATTATTCTAAATAGGAACTACTATTACTATTATCCTGACTGAATGTAACAACAGAGGACATTTTTTACAAACCACTTTAACATGCATTGTTTTATGTGCACTTGGCATTATATTAGGCATTGTAAGAGACACAAAGGAATATATGATGCTTGCCTTCAGAAGGCTTACAATCTAGCTGAGTAGAAAAGATGTATACATAAAGAACTACCAAGATAAGGCAATATATCTTGAAGTTGAGGTAGTTGGAAAAAGTACTCTGAAGCGGTAGTACTTGAGCTAGAATTTGAAGAATGGAAAGACTTCTGATAGGCATGAAACAAAAAATTAGCTATGTCTATCCAATGAAGTAAGTCTGTAGCTCAAGTCAACCTTACTCATAAAGTAAAAACAAATAAAAATCTAAGGAGAACAAAGGGGCAAAAGAGATGTCTCGCACCTGTAAGCCTGGAGAAACATGAACTCTAAAGATCACAGTGGAAGCCAGATGATAGGCTGGCTACAGGAATTTCCTTCTACATTGGGTCCGTCTTTGTCTTCCTTCTATCCTTCCACTAACATAAACTGATTGCTGCAAAAATTACTGTACAAGATACTTCAATCAACAGGATATGAAATGGAAATATATCAGCTGGTTGTGGGACTTTGATCTTTACAAGGTTCAAAGGCCATATTCCTTCTGTGAGAAGGAGCCAAAGTCCAGAGCATCTAAATCCATCTAATGACTGGCCCACAAGACCACTGGTCAGAAATCTGCTATGAACTATTTTGTGTTTCCTGTGCTTTAATGCCTACTATTAGGAAGAGTAGTTTAGGAGTAATAAACAGCCTCTGGTTGAACAAGTATACAGGAGGGATCTGTTTTCTCTTTATCCCCTCCATTGGCCCCAAGCTGTTCATACCTTGTGTGGGTTCTTTGATTGTTCACACTATTTGGGGGAGATGGGAGTTAGCAGTTCCATTCCTTCCAATGAGATGGAGACCAACAAGCTTGACCATTTGCCCTGGCACTGTGTCCTGCAGGCTTTACCATTTATTCTACCCCTGTATTCTCCAGAATCACCTTCCCATTTACACCTCCTCACCCCATCCCTTCCCATTTACACTTTCAAATACTATCATCAGACTACTGATACAACCTAAAAACTCTGGACAAGATACTGAATTTCTGTGTGCCTCAATTTCCTCATCTGTAAAGTGAAGGAGTTGGAACAAATGGCCTTTAAGGCCTCTTTCAGCTCTAAATCTATATTCCTGTGATATAAGATTATCTGAACTCTCAGACTTATTAGCTCTGCTACTGTATTACAGGCCTTCCAGACTTTCCATGCATCCTAGAGCCGGACTTTATCTTGTGTGTGGTCTTCTCCAGTTAGAGTGTGAGCCTCTTGAGACTAGGGACTATATCACTTTAAAAAAATATTATTTACTTTATTTTTTACATTCTTTTTATTTTAAACTGATGGATGTGCTCTCTCTCCTACCACTCCCCCACATTGAAAAGGTAAACTATATTAATAATACAGTGAAATCATGCAAAAACACATTTTCCTATTAGTTATATTGCAAAAAAGCAAGAAAATTATACTGTATTTGTATTCCAAGTTCATCAGTTCTCTCTCTGAGAAAAACAGATAGCATTTTTTCAGCATGAATCTTTTTTTTCTTTTCTTTTTTTGTTAAAACTTTTTATTTTCAAAACATATTCATGGATAATTTTTCACCATTGACCCATGCATAACATAACATATGTTATACATGTTAAAATATGTCTTAAATCCAGTATATGTAAACATATTCATACAGTTATCTTGCTGCACAAGAAAAATCAGATCAAAAGGAAAGAAAATAAGAAAACAAAGTGCAAGTGAACAACAACAAAAAGAGTGAGAATGTTATGTTGTGATCCCCACTCAGTTCCCACAGTCCTCTCTCTGGGTGTGGATGGCTCTCTTCATCACAAGATCATCAAAACTGGTCTCAGTCATCTCATTGTTGGAAAGAGTCACATCCATCATAATTGATTGTTGTATAATATTGTTGTTGATGTGTACAGTAATCTCCTGGTTCTGCTTATTTCACTTAGTTCATGCAAGTCTCTCCAGGCTTCTCTAAAATCATCCCAGCATGAGTCTTTTAGAATTGACTTACTTCACTATTTTGATCATGATAGCCAGTTCTTTTATGTTTGATCATTATTACAACATTGTTATTGTTGACTTTTAACTCCTGGTTCTTCTCACTATACTTTTCATCAGTTAACATAGGTCTTGCCTTATTTTCTGAAGCCACCCTGCTCATCCTTTTTTTTAAAATCAATATTATTTTATTTTTCTAATCACATGTAAAGATAATTTTCAACATTCATTTTTATAAGATTTTGAGTTCCAAAGATTTTCTCCCCCTCTCCTTATTCCCCCTCTCCAAAGCAGCAAGAAATCTGATATAGGTTATACATGTACAATTATTTTAAACATATTTCCACACTAGTCATTTTGTCAAAGAAAAATCAGAACAAAAAGGAAAAAAATCACAAGAAATAAAAAGCAAACAAAAAAGATGAAAATAGTATGCTTCAATCTTCATTCAGTCTCCATAGTTCTCTCTCTGGATGCAAATGGCATTTCCCATCCCAAGACTATTGAAATTGTCTTGAATCAATGTTATTTCTGAGAAGAGTCAAATATATCATAGTTGATCATCACCATAATCTTACTGTTACTCTATACAATGGTCTCCTGGTTCTGCATACTTCACTCAGCATCAGTTCAAATAAATCTGTCCAGGTTTGTCTGAAATGAGCTTGCTCATCATTAATTATAGAACAATAATATTCCATTACATTTGCATACTATAATTTAATCAGCCCAGCCTTTTCCCAATTTATGGGCATCTACTCATTTTCTAATTCCTTGCCACCACAAAAAAGAATTGTTGCAAACATTTTTGCACATGTAGGTCTGTTCTCCTCCTTTATGATCTCTTTGGGATACAGATCCAGTAGTGACACTGCTGGTTCAAAGAAAGAGCTTGCAGAGTTCTATAGCCTTCTGGGCAAAGTTCCAAATTGCTCCCTAGAAAAGCGGGATAAGTTCACAACTCCACCAACAATGCATTAGTGTCCCAGTTTTCCCACATCCTCTCCAAAATTCATTATTATCTTTTCCTTTCATTTTAGCCTTAGGTGTGAGGTGGTACCTCAGAGCTATTTTAATCAATAGTAATTTAGAGCATTTTTTCATATGACTATAGATGGTTTTAATTTCTTCATTTGAAAAATTGTCTATATCCTTTTACTATTTCTTAATTGAAGAATAACTTGCATTGTAATAAATTTGACTCAGTTTTATATATCTTTCAGAAAGGAGGCATTTATCAGAATTGCTGTCTATAAAAATTGTTTCCCAGCTTTCTGCTTCCCTTCTAATTTTGGCTGCATTGGTTTTGTTTGTGGGAAAACTTTCTTTTAATGTAATCAAAATGATCCACTTGTATTTCATAATGCTGTCCAGTTATTCTTTGGCCACAAATTCTTCCCTTCTCCAAAGATCTGTCTAATTTTTTTCTATTTGTATTCCAGCACTTAGCACTGTGCTTGTCACAGCAATCTCTCAATAAATGCTTATTAATTAATTAATTAATGTTTCTTATATGTATTATTTTATCTATTATTTATTCAATGCAAAGGGTAAAACTATATATATTCACATAGGAAAATGTTCTCTGTCTCTGTGCTGTATATATACACACATATGTAATGTATATGTATATAACATATATATTGTTTACATGTCAAACATTTTTTGTTTTATCCTTTGCATTGAAGATATATATATATATGTACATATATATGTGCATATGTTTTATTAATCATGTTTTGTTTGTTTTTTAGAGAGGCAATATCCTACATGCCAAAATCATGTGACTAAGGCTCACTGAAACAAGTTAATCCAAAGAAGAGGAGTCTAAAGTAGTTGGGGACCCAAGAAGTAATTCTCATTTGTTAATCCATATTGGCCCTCACCCCTTTAAATTTATGAGATAATGAAGCCACTATTAGGGCAGTTAGGAAACATAGATAGAATACTGGGCCTGGAGTCAGGAAGACCTGAATTCAAATCCAGCTTCAGACACTTACTAGCTATATGATCTTGGACAGGTCATTTAACTCTTTTGCCTCAGTTTGCTCATCTGTAAAAATTAACTGGAAAAGAAAATGGCAAACCACTTCAGTATCTTTGCCAAGAAAATCCCAAATGGAGTCATGAAAAGTTGGACACTACAGAAGGGACTCAACAAGAAGAAAAAGCCACTATATGATAGACTAAGATTGCAGTTAGATATTTTCTGAAAACCGTAGAGATTGACACTTATTTATCACTCCCTCTCAGAGGCAAGGAGGACTCCACACTACTGATCGTCAAGGTGAGTATGAAACTTGGACATAGTTCATTCTTCTTATTGAATAGGTCCAAGATAATAGCCAGCAGTATCATTTGTTAGTTAAAGATAGGAAGAAATGAAAGTAAGTTTGTTGGGAGCAGAACTGTATTTTATTTATTTTTGGAGTTCCTCTACCCTAACATAATACTTTGCACACAGTAGTCACTCAAAATGTGAATTGAATAAATGCATACATGGGAATAGTCACAGGTTTCACTGGGCCTTAAGCCAACATGTGCATAACCTTTAACATTCTGGCTCAGTAGAGATAAGGTACTTGCCAAGTCACTCCTTTACCTACTCTATATTAGGTTTGGATTACTAGATTTTTTCTTCTTTTCCTGTGTTTTATCCATCTCAGTGCAATCTTGTAGACCATCTCTAGGCCTGGAATGTATTTATATATCTTTACCTGTTGAAATTCATCTTTACTTTCAAAGTCCAGCCAGGTACCACCTCTATTATTAAATCTTTACTGATACCCCTGGGGAAGAATTTTCTGTCTCTACAACAATTATACCTCACCTTTACTTTCATCAAATTCTATCTTGCATCATCATTATTTGTATTCTTAATTGTCTCTCTCATTAGACTATAAGCTCCTTGAGGGCAGAAAATAGTATTTTGATCTTTGTTGCCTCAGCAGCAATAACATAACAATAGCACAATAATTTGCAGATATCAGGCATTCCATAAATGCCATCTGAATTGAATAAACATGAGTTTACCTGTGTCTGTGCTATGTAGAGTCAGCCTCAATTGCAGGTAGATCTAACCTGGCTTTGAGTTTTGATTTGAGAAGGATCAGAAAGATTCCTTGTTTCCAGGTCACTTCTATAAACTTGAGGCTTAAAAGCCTACCATTAACAATTCATTCTTTTGGCTTAACATTGCCTGTCTATATACTCTTTTAAAATGTTGTTTGTCCCTCATTTTAGGAGAGGACCAATCAGGGCATGACATCAGGAAGATGGCATGACTTCTGTGTGAACTGAAGTGAGACAGAATTGCAAAAAAGTCATCGCCTCATTTTCTCTTCCAGAATTATTAAAGTCCAATGGCAAGACAAAAGTCAAGATGACTGGCAATGGCCTGAGATGCAATGGATGACCTTGGTATCTTTAATATCTAACCAAGATTTAAGTATTCTGCATGCCATAGCACTTGGTTTCAGCTGCCTTCATTGCCATTGGAACAAATTGTTCTCATTCATCCATTTCATAGTGGAAAACCTTCACTTGCTAGGGATAGAAACCTCCTTAACTCACCTGCTGTGTTTGAGGCCTGTCAGTTATTCTCTACCTGCTTTAGCCCATCTGCAGAGACAGTTTACGGAGGTGTGATCTCTTCATGCTACAGTTTCTTGGAGCCACAGGTGAGAGTGTAGTGCCAGGTGGATAGGAAAGATAGATGAGTGCCCCAGAAAAGGGCTCTGCAAACCCTCATACCAGTAAATCAGAAAACTCTTAGTGACTCTTGTAATTGGGAGCCCAGAGCAACTCAATATTTGTGAAGGTAGGAATACTGAAAAGAGGGAAAAGAAAAAAACCTTGAACTGAATTCCAATTGGAGCTCTTATATTGACTTCCTCTTGCTGTGCAATGTTGGACAAGTTATTTAACCTACCTAGAAGTTGAATCAAATATTTCTTAAGCATAGCCTATAATGAATAATTTTGGTTCCAAGATATATAAAGATCAAAAGAAAACAGTCTCTACCTTCTAAGAACTTATATTTTGGAGTGAGAGGGGAATATATGAAAACAGCTTAAATTTTATATAATCAAAATTGCCTATCTTATCTTGTGTGATGCTATCATTGATTTAGTCATGAACTCTCCCCTCTCCCCTTTCCATAGATGCAAAAGGTGATTTTTCCTTGCCCTCCTAATTTATGATATGATCTTTCATATGTAAATCATGTAAATCATTTGGAACTCATCTTTAAGGACTTAATTTTTGCTTGACTGCTATCTAGTTTTTTCATCATTTTTTATAAAATATGAGTCCTGCACCCCTTTATCTGTTTTTTTTTTTAAATTTTCAAATATTATGCTTCTGTGCTTCTTTGCTTCTATATGTTGTATACAACTAACTTGTCCCACTGGTTGACTTCTCTCTTTTAGAAATCATTACAGTATAATTTTAATGATTATTCCTTTGTAGCATGGTTTAAGATTTGAAACTGATAATTTCTTCCCTCTCACTTTTTCTGTGATACTTAATCTTTTGTTTGTCATATTTAATTTTTTGTTTGCCATATTTAATCTTTTGTTTTATTATTTTTTCTAACTCTATAAAACATTCTTTTAGGATATTGCATAAGTAAATAATTTAGATATTATTGCTATTTGTATTATATTGAATATGTACCCATGAGTATGTTTCTGCAATAATTTAGGTTTGTCATTACATCTGCAGAGAATGTTTTATATAGATTTGCATAGTACTTGAGTGAAATCTTATACATATGTATAATTGCTAGGTGGTATAATGGATAGAGAGCACTGGGCTTGGAATCAGGAAGATTCATCTTCATGAATTCAAATTTGGCTTCAGATATTTACTAACTGTGTGACCCTGGGCAAGTTACTCAATCCTATTTGCCTCAGTTTCCTCATCTGTAAAATGAGCTGAGAAGGAAATGGCAAACCATTCTAGTATCCTTGTCAAGAAAACCCTAAATGGGGTTACAGAGAGTTGGATATGCCTGATGATGACTCAAAAACTATTTATATATTTATGTGAACATATGTGTGTGCATATATATATATATGTCTATATGCACATATATACACACACAATGTATATGTGTTCAGTTCATCTTATTCCAATTTTTAAAATATGACTTTTTATATTTAAATCCATTTAGAGGTAACAAAATGGCATACTGGATAGTGTTTTGACCCTGAAGAAGTCAGGAAGAAACATCTTCATGAGTTCATATCTAGTTTTAGATACTTGCTAATTCTGTGACCTTGAGCAAAGCACTTAACTCTGTTTGCCTCAGTTTCCTCATCTATAAAGTGAGCTGGAGAAAGAAATGGCAAACTACTTACTATCTCTGCCAAGAAAACCATAAAAGAGGTCCAAAAGGGTTGGACATGGCTGAATAAAATATTTAAATCCCCTTTTCCTTTGGAACTTGTTGAAGTTGTAGTGTAAGATGTTAATTTAAGCTCTTAACTAGTCATAATTAATTGATTTTCCAATTTTCACAACTGTCCTTATTAAATAAGTTCTTCCCTAAGTAGTGTGTGTTCTTGGCTTTATTAAACACTGGATTATAGAATTAGAATGTTTCTGTTTCTGAATATTATTCAGCTGTTCTATTCATCTATTTTTCATTCTGTTTTTGACTAGAACCAATTAATTTTGATGTGTTTGGGATTTTTAAAATCCTGACTGGTAATTTCAACAGTGTAGGTAGTTCTTGGTAAAGATGTTCCTTCTACCTTCTACTTCCCCCCACTCCTCTTCTTCTTCTTTCTCCTCTTCTTCCTTCTTTTCCTCCCTCTCCTCCTCTTTTTTAATAGAATTTTATTTTTTTCCAATTGCATATAAAGATAGTTTTACAACATCTTTTTTAAGATGTTGAGCTCCAAATTTTTCTCTCTCTCCTTTCTCTGATATAGGTTATATATTTATAATCTTTTAAAACATATTTCCACATTAATCACGCTGTGAAAGAAGACTTAGAATCAAAGGAAAAAAAGCATGAGAAAGGAAAAAAGTGAAAATAGTGTGCTTTGATCTGCATTCAGATACCATAATTCTTTCTCTGGAGGTAGTCAGCTTTTTCCACCAAGAGTCTCTTGGAATTGTCTTGGATCATTGAATTGCTGAGAAGAGCTAAATCTATCATAGTAGATCCTCATACAGTGTTGCTTTTGTTGTATACAATGTTCTGGTTCTACTCAATAAGTGCTATTCTTCTTTCATTTCTATTTGTTCCTTGGCAATTCTGTATCTTTGTTCCACCAAATTAACTTCGAAAAGTAATTTTACTTTTGTTCAATAAAGTAATTCTTTTACAGTTTGATTAGTATAGTAATGTCTTTAAATTAATTTCAATAGCATTGTCATTTTTATTACATTAGCATAGAGAAATCAAGAGCAGCAAATATTCTGATTACTTAAAATTACTATTATTTATTTATTTGCTTATTATATATTCATTTTCTCCTAATTTTATTTATATAGATCCTTAATATATTTTTTACAATTTTATTACTTTTCATGTCACATTAGCATAGACCAATCAAGAACAACAAATAATTCTAATTATTTAAGATTACCTTTATCATTATTTTGTTGTTATTATCCAGTGTATTTGCCAAGAAAAACCCCAGTCGGGGTTATGAAGAGTCGGACATGACTAAAAATGACTGAATAACAAGAAAGAATTAAGCAAAATACCCTTTGATTTATAGCTTCAATTCTTCTTTCCAACTCTGATGGATAAAGAAGTTTAGGACTTTGGACTTTGGGAAGACAGGAAGTGATGAGAGATGCACCTCTGACAGGGAGGTGCCATGTTCAAGGTTGGAGAAAGGTTTGTCAAAATGGTTTGATGGCAGTATATTTTTTTGCTAATATTAACTAGAACCTATTTATACTGTTCTGTAATAGGTTAGCCAAGATCATATTCACCAGAACCCTAATATCATATCTCAAACTGAACTGAGGTTCTGGGTCCAAAATTTCTGTATCTTCATCTTATGATTGGCCCTGCTAGATTTAAGAATTAAATATCCTATGGAAACTATGTTATTTGTACTCTTTAATCTACTCTCAGGAAGTTCAATAATTAGGAAGAAACATACTCAAACTGTGAATTTCCTAAAATTCCTGAGTTTGAAATAGTTGTTTTTGATAATCTTTTGTTAGATATTTATTATTCAATGTTTTCTTGTTCTTATGAACTATTTATTTATTGGTTGGTTCCATGATACTAGTAAAAACAAGAATCATTATGCAATATCCAAGCATGTTTGTCTACTTTTGAGAAGAGCCAATGCTACCAAACCAAAGTCATGTGAGAAGGGCTTGATAAATATACCAAATTTAGGAAGCAAATGAAGCTTCCCCAGTGCATGTGAGCCCTAAGATTGGTTTCTGATTAAGTAAATCAACAAATCTACATGCTATCTGAAAATACATCTCTGCTATGCATCTCAGGGATCAAAAGTCAAAAGGTCAACAACTCTCTGAGAAATAAGGAGAGTGAAACTTTTGCATCTGCATCTGCACAAACTGTTAGGGTGAAATGTGGGATTCCCCAGGGCAGAGATTCAATTTTTTTTTCTGAAAAAAAAATCAAGTTTGTGGTTATCAGTTGTGGTTAAATTAACAGCTATAATCTAATCCAAGTCATCTTTTCTGTCTAAATAGTAACCCATGGAGTGGATCATTGTATGCTCAAGGAGGGTCTTCCAAGGAAGATGTAGAATTACATGATCATTGATATTTACATCCTCCTGATTTCAGGGGTGGTGCTCTCTCTACTATTCCACCTAGTTTTCTCCTACATATTTAATTGTATACATTTAAGCATGTCATTCTGAGAATGGAACCATTCTCCTTTTGTTAAGCTTCACTGGACTGCCAAAGGGATCCATGATGTATGCTTAAACTCCTTAAATCCCTGCTCTTATGCCCACATTATATTTGATTTAATTTTCCTTTCTGGTAGCTCTTTTTTTTTGCTGAGGCAATTGGGGTTAAGTGACTTGCCCAGGGTCACACAGCTAGGGAATGTTAAGTGTATGAGACCAGATTTGAACTCAGGTCCTCCTGACTTCAGGGCTGGTGCTCTATCCACTGCACCACCTAGCTGCCCCTGGTAGCTCTTTTTTAATTTTGATTTTGAATTGAAGGAAAGAAAGACAGAGTTATCCATTGAGTTTTTTAGTACTTATACTCATAGATCATTATGTCTTCACTTTCTATATAAGCGACTACATTTTATCAAGGTGAGGTGATTTAAGCCAAGCAGCTCCAAAGGGAGAAAGTAGAACTCAGATCTTCTCTGGTTTATACATAAAAACATAAAATACCCTCTCTTGCTATGACCTCTTCCATATATTTATATAAGATATAGATATTTATATATAATAGAAAATGTAGTCTGCCCTTTTATAATCTTCAGTGAGCAAAATCTTTGACCTCAGGATCAAATATAAAATCCTCTGAGTTGACTTTTATAACCTAGCTTTTTCCTACTTTTCTAGTCCTCTCATATCTTACTCCCCTCCATACCAAGCTCTGACCCTGTATTGCTATTCCTTACACCAGGCACTGGATCTTCTGACTTTATGCATTTTCACAGACTACCCCCAGGCATGGAATCTTTTCTCTTCCCATCTCCTATTCGTAGTTTTTCTGATTTTCTTCAAGTCCCTGTTATAATTCCACCTGCTACAAGAACCTTTTTCTCAATGTCCCCATTACTTATTTCATACTTATTGTATGTATATATATATGTGATGTTTGCATATATTTATTAGATTGAAAAAAGGACTGTCTTTTACATTTCTTTATATTCTCAATGTTTGAAACAACACACTGACACATCATAGGGACTTCAAAAATACTATTTAACTTGACTTGGTCCCATGGGATTTCACCAGTGCTAAAGGGAGAGCATTAGAAGAAAATTATTTGGTTTATCCATTTTTTTTTTGGTTATCACCTGTCCCTTCAATTCCCTTCTGGTATCATTTTTTTGAATTGTAGTTGGTGCTATCTTCCTCACAGTCCCAAGGAGAGGTAGAGGCAGTGATGTACTAGAAATAATGAAATAGTAATAGAGCACTTGAAGTCTGGTTTTGTTATTCTAGATGCCAGAGCATAGTTAACAATAAGTGATAATTAAGTTCTAGTTACTCTTTGATTTTTAGAGAGTCTAATCTTCTATTTTATTTTATATATTATTTAACCTTCTATTCCTAAGCAACATCTTCATTTTGAGAATAGTACTAATTAGAGCCATAACTAACATTGGCTTTGCCTCAGAAGGCCAACATCTGGAAGTGGAAGAAATGTAAAACAGAGCAAACCTCCATCCCAAGGTGACCACTATCCGTCATATTTAACTCATGTTTTCCACAGGCCTCTGCTACCTCATATTATCCCTGTATTGGGGTTGCTTGCCCCAGGGACTTGTACCTTTGATCCCTTTATCAATGCTGCCCAGTGTTTATAAACAAAAGCAAAACCTTCTGCTTTTCTCAAGACAATTTCTTTCAAGGTCAAACTGCCCTCGGGACCACTACTGCTATCTTCCACCTATGTTTACTCAATCCAGCTGACTTAGCCCCAGGTAGAAGAATTCATCTCTACATGTCTTTGTCCCTAATGTGAAGGGTGGTCTTAGTCAAGTCACTTCACACCTCTAATGCCCAATTTTCATGTCTATAAGATGGCTTCATCAAATAAGGAATAGTTGAACAAATTATTATACATTAATGTAATGGAATACTATTGTATTACAAGAAATAATAAAAGTGACAGTTTCAGAGAAACCTGGTAAGCCTTGTATGAACTAATGCAGAGTTAAATGAAGAGAACCAGGAGAACAATTTATATAACAATACCTATTACTTTGACAAAGTACTTGGAAGGATTTAATGATCAATGCAAAGAGCAAATAACAATTTAAGAGGACCAGTGAAGCCGACTTCCCACCTCTTGACAGAGAAGTGATGGACTCAATGTTCAGACAGATGTCAGATGCTATATGATTTTTGGGCATGGCCAGTATGAAAACCTGTTTTTGCTTGACTATTAATATTTTTAATTAAACCTTTTTATTTTCAAAAACATATGCACGGATAATTTTTCAACATTGACCCTTGCAAAACTTTGTGTTCTAATTTCCCCCGTTCCCCCCACCCCTTTCCCTAGATGGCT
This sequence comes from Myrmecobius fasciatus, assembly GCA_023553655.1. NCBI lineage: Eukaryota > Metazoa > Chordata > Mammalia > Dasyuromorphia > Myrmecobiidae > Myrmecobius > Myrmecobius fasciatus. The sequence continues at coordinate 237,270 of JAJPUD010000587.1, forward strand.
AGTAATCTAATATATGTTAAACATGGTAAAAACATATGTTAAATCCAATGTACAAATACATGTTTATACAATTATCTTGTTTGTGCATATTCGTTATAAGAGTTTTGTTTTTTCCCCCCAATGGACAAGAAGAGGGAAAGTTTTTGTTGTTGTTCATTGAAAAAATCTGTTTTAGAAAAAACAAAATACATCTGAATAAAATAACTTCTAAGGCCTCTTCGGCAATATTGTAAGTGCCATAAGTACTGAGACAGAAGAATGGATACTTTTTATTTCCCAGAGCGCTTATCATATGGCTTGGAACATAATAGGTGCTCAATAAATCTTTGTTAATGAATTATTAAGAAAATCCAATAAACCAGAAATTCTCATTCTTTGTGCCTTTCAGTAAATTGAGTAGGTATGAGAGACATACCTAAGATGTGTCTAGATATTATATTTTATTACTGGGCTTAACGTGAGGGTGTCCTCATAGTATGGAATTATATTTTTGAGTTTTAAGTGGCCTTATAAGCTGCTGAGTCCAACATCCTCATTCTACAGATAAGGAAATAGGGGCATAGGCAGTTTAAGTGACTTGCCTAGGGTTATTCAGCCAATATGAGTCTGAAGTAGAATTTGAAATCAGATCTTCCTGACTCTATGATCAGTGCATGTTCACTACGTCTCAGTGACATAGATTTCATAGATTGCTAGATCCCCAAAGGACCTACTCTAGTCAACTGATTTTATGAATAAGTAAACTGAGTCACAGATTGGCGGAATGATTACTGCTCCCCCTACTGTGCTATTTCAGCCCTCCTCCCCTTCCTCCTGCCAGCCTTCTCTACTCTGATCTCTAGATAGTTGCTTCCTGACAGATTTAGGACTAGAACCCAGAATCCTGGACTTCTGATTCAGAGTTCTTATTGTTTTGCATACTTATCCTACATTTTTCTCTGTATATCTCTGTGCTGTCATCCATGACTAACTCTAGTGCATTTAATTGAGCTTGCAGGTGGTTGAGTGACAAATGGCTGCAACTCCATTTCATTTCCCAGAAGCACACTTATTTGTGTTGGCAAGATCCCCTTTTCAAACTCCCCTCCCCCCAACCCCCAGGGGTTCATCCCCAGGTTGGCAAATATTGGCTCCTCCCCAAGAGCTGTCAGTTTGTTTGTTTGAAAAATATCCTTTTTCTTCTTTCTTGTGCCAAACTTTTCTTTTCCGCTCCCTCTTTGGATTTGCTAGCCCCTCGGCACTAAGGTTAAAGTCACTTTGGAAGGACTAGATTTTCCAACTCTTCCCTATCCTTTAGGATATTCTCTTTTCTTTGAAGCCTTCTGAGATCCTCTAGACCACCCAGCTATCTCTCACCTTTCATCTTCTATGGTACTTAATTATTTCTGTTACATGCTTAGTACTTAACACATATTTCCTTGTGTGATTAATTACAATAACATTTTGTCTGTGTGAGTCTTGTGTGTTCAACTAGGATGTATGATCCATTGATGGCAGGGACCTCCCCTTGCCTCTTATTTTATAGGTTTTCATACTTTTAGAATATTTGGGACCATCCCTGTGATTTCATTGGTGTAGGATGCTAGGGAGAATTTTTCACTCTAACAATTGAAGATGGGTACCTTCTCTTCAGAATTGTCTGAGGAACTAAGTCAAATGATTTTGTTAGGATCACACAGCCAACATGTGGCAGACTCTAATTTAGATCTTCCTGGCCATGATGCCAACTGTTTATCCACTGTATCTTTTACACCTTATACATAGTAGGTGATCAACCAATTTTTGTTAACCAATCAACCAATTTTGTCAAACCAACTAGACATAAAATCTTTAGCTAGAGTAGAGAGAATAATCTCAATATTTACCCTGTGTTTGGGGGTTTTATTGGGGTAGTTGCAGATGGAAGATTAGAAAGAACTTAGAAAGATGAAAGGTGGAGGATGGATTGTATGATCTGCAATCACAGCACAGGCACACCCTGGCTGTGTGGTCATAAGACAATGACACAATGTCTTTGTGCATTATTTTTGTTTTCTGTAATAAATTAAAAACGGTTACCTTTCACTGGGACAATTCCTCTTCTGAACCAGATATATTGGCCTGACAGAAATGGGATTGGGAGTAAGAAAGGATTTTTGTCCAAGTTGGAAATAAAACCAAAGCAACCCTTCAGGCTACAGATGTATCATCACTGATAATTTTCATAGGGAAGAGATTATTTTAACCTCTGTGCATATCATCATTAGAGAGGGCTTTCCTGATAATGAAATGGAAAACATTCTCACTTGTCTTTCTGAGTTTTCATCTGTCTTCTCTCATGATACAGATTTAGAGCTGGAAGGGATTTTAGAGATAAATGGGTCCAACATCTTGATTTTATTGATGAAGAAACTGAGTTTCAGAGTGATTTTGAATGATTTTCCTGGGTTCAATAACTAAGGTTATGAAGTAGGTTTTGAATCCAAGACTTGATCTCCTTCCCCTCTCCCTCCCTCCCTCCCTCCCTCCCTTCCTTCCTCATTCTCTCTGTCTCTCTGTCTCTCTCTCTGTCTCTCTCTGTCTCTCTCACTCTCTCCCTCCCTCTTCCTCTCTTTCTCTGTCTCTGTCTGTCTCTGTCTCTCTCTCAATCCTTCCCTCTCTGACTGTCTCTCTTTTTCTGTCTCTATTTCTCTCTCTCTCTCTCTCTCTCTCTCTCTCTCTCTCTCTCTCTCTCTCTCTCTCTCTCTCTCTTTTTCTTTCCCTCCCTCCCTCCCCTCTCTCTCCTTTCCTCCTTTTCCCTTCAATCCCCTTTTCTTTCTCTGTATCTGCTTGTATTTATGTCTCTGCCTCTTTCTTTCTCTTTCTTCCCCTTCTTTTTTTTTTTGGTTTCTCCCCTTCCATATTAATTTTTCAAGAAAAAAATGAGCTATAGGACAGCTAAATAGCTTAGTGGATAGACCATAAACCTTGGAGTCAGAAAGATTTGAGTTCAAATCCAGCCTCAGACGCTTACTAACTGTGTGACCCTGGATAAGTCACTTAACTCCAATTGCCTCAATGAAAAAAGAAGAGGAAAAAAATGAGCTACTAATTACTTCTCATTGTAGAAGTTTGTATGTCACTTTAAATTGTTGAAAAAGAAGCATGATTTAAAGAGATCAATTGCAGAAGAGAAATAAAAAAGGAAAAGAAATATAGAAATTCAAGGAGAGACAAATTCAGAATGTATTGAAAAATAGAAGTATATATGAGAAATAGAAGACAGACAGACAGAGGGAAATGTGCCAGAGAGAAAGGTCAGGATAGGAGATATTTAAGGAAAGAAATTAATATTGAGAAACACATAGACTTAGAGAAAGGAATAGATATGTACATAGATGAAAGAAATGAAAAGAAACATTTACTCCATGCCATGCAACTGATATGTCCTATTTCCTTTCTCCAGATCTCTCCTCTCTCTCCTCCCCCCCCTTTCTTTCTCTCTCAGTGATAAGGCACTTTTTATCTCTTTCTCTACCTGTAAATTATCTAACCTTCATTTATTTATTTATTTTTATGAGGTAATCAGGATTGTGACTTGCTTAGAGTTACAAAACTATAGCAAGTATCTGAGGCTGGATTTGAACTCAGGTTCTCTTGATTCTAGGGCTAGCACTCTATCTACTATTATTACCTTCCCCAAAGCTTATAGTAGGCATCCTAACTAGTGAGGGAGCAAATAATCCTTAGAATCAGGGATTTCAATGTGACAGCCATTCAGTGTAAATATGCCCATTCCTCTTGGCTTGCTCTGTGGGAATTAACCCAACTCAAATCATTTCTGGCTGAAACCATAAGAAGGTCAGAAACCCTGTACTTCCAAATATAAAAAAGTTATTGATCAGACCGTGCATGGTCTTAGCTGGTTGGTTTAGTGCTCCCAACTTGCAAAATGAAAATAGCAAAACAGCCATGGAAAGATAGTTGGATCACTGTCACTGACTGAATGGTCAATCCAGTTCACCAAATAGAATCATCAGTGCAGCCCAAGCTTTCCAATCACTTGTCCAAGGTGATACCAACAACAGCAATAATAGCAGCAAACATTTATATACCACTTTAAGACTTGCAAAGAGTTCTGCATGTATGATTTTATCTGATCCTCACAACCACTCAATGAAGATGTTATTATTAGCCCCCATTTTACAGATGAGAAAATCTGGGGCTGAGAGGGGTTAAGTGACTTGCTCAAGTTACACATCTTGGTAAGTGACTGAAGTGGTATTTAAACTCTATTCTGTCCTGATGCCAAAACTAATGCTCTTTTGACTATGCCCAGCTAACTGCAAATTATTAGCTATTTGATTTAGAGTGGGTAATTCAGTAGTACTTAAGAAAGGTGGATCAGTCGCAATGTTTGCATGTGATATTTAATCAAAAGAAGGCTTTATAGAAGAAATAGTCTCTGAAATGGACCTTGAAGTTTGGTTAGGATTAGAATTAGATGGGAAATCCAGATGGACATACTGTGGCATTGTAGGAAGCATCAGTGGGGTGGTCAAAGTACCTAGAGAGAAAAATGTAATATATCTGGGAACATTTTAGGAGCTAGTTTGGCTAGTGCCTTCCTGTTCAGAGGCTCCTATCTGGTGATCTTCTAGATGACTCCAAGTTCTATTTCCCAAGGGAACTTTTCTAATACCTCTCCACATACAGCAATTGTTAACCTCCTTTTCTTTGATTTGGTCCATCCATAGCCAGGTCTCTGGACAAAACATGCGAATAAAAAGCATTTGGCCCCACTGTTATCCGGAACCAGCTCTGCCAAGTAAATGAGCTCATAATGAGGCAATTAAACCTGTAAGAGGCATGTAAACAGAGGGAGAAGTCCAACCTGTTCTTGCGCCACTTCAGGAAAACAAAGATGTCCTCGAAGCTTTCCAGTAAGTCCTAAGAGTTTCTAGACTGGCCAAGGAATATGAACATTGGCAATAAACATTATTAGCAGGTTGCTTAAGTCCTACCTGGTCTCTCCTACCTCCTTCCCTCAAATAGCCCTGTTGTTCTAAACTTACTATTTACACTTGAAAGAATGTCTTGGCTTAAGCCATGGGTAGATAAAAAAGTACTTTGGGCCAAAATCTTTGACTTCCCGTATTTCATAGGTCAAGACTTTAACCTTTGGAAAGAACCAATGTTAAGTGCTTCTTATAGCAGCGCAAATGGCCCAAAGTCACCAACAGTCATTAGGAATGATAGGACTCCCTCTATTTAAGGCTTTACTCACCTGTTCAACCAATACCTGAATCTCTTTCCTAGGCAAAAAAAAACAAAAGCAAAAAACTTTTCCGTCCATTTCAAGAAATCAGAGTATCATAGATACGTAGTTGCAAAGGATCTTAGAGATCATCCAGTTCAGTCTCTTTATTTTATAGATAAGAAAACTGAGGGTCAGAGAGAGCTAGGATTTGAATTGATTTTAAATATGGCACACCATACTTCTGAGAATTTGTCAACACTAGAATAGTAACTTACATTCACACTTAGGAGTAGGTGGAGGGATGACAAGATCATTTCTTTCTTTCATAAGGCAATCACGGTTAAATGACCCAAGTAATAGGTGTCAAGTGTCTGAAAATCAGATCCTCCTAACTCCAGGGCTCATGCTCTATCCACTGCACTACTTAGCTGCCCCTGACAGGGCCATTTCTAAGTGCAGACAGATTATGGAATGAGGAAACTGGTAATATGAGGATAGGGAGAGGAAGTATCATAGAAAGAGGGGAAAGACACAGAAATAGGGAAAGTAGGAGTGATGCTGACACACTTGGTAGACCAGAATTTTGCCAAGAGTTGATTTTACACATAAAAGGCCAGCAATAAATACTTGTTGAAAGGATTAATAAAAAGGATATTTTTAAAAGAGTACTTAATTTTTTTTACTCATAATATCTTAGTTTAGGGAATTTGGGTGGAAATAAAGTAACATCTTTTCATTCAGACCTATGATTTTATCAGTATGATGTCAATCAGCAACTATTTGTAAATTATCATCTTAGAAATTCGCCCTGGGGAACTGAGCAACTAAATAACTTGTTCATGGTCACATAACTAATACACATTAAAGGAATGTTGTTCTTATTCCAAAGTCAGCCTTCTATCCACTAAGACACTTTGCCACTTTTTAAAAATAAGCTTAATTTTAAATTTATATATATATGCATATATATATATATACATAATTTTCCTTTTATCTTTCACCCTACATAGAAAAAAGAAAAAAGAAAATTCTAATAACAAATATAATTAGACAAAACAAATTCCCACATTGATCATAACTAAAATTAAATAAATAAATATCTTATTCTGAGACTAGAGTCTATCAACTCTCTCTTAGGAGGTGGGTGGTGTGAAATTATGATTGATCATCAGTTTTCTTAAGTTTTTCCAAGTTTTTTTTTCTTACAATGTTGTTGTATAAATTTTTTCACTTTATCTTGCATCAGTTCATTAAAATCTTCTTGGATCTGCCAAAATGAGTTTTCTAAAGGCTAGGTCTAATTATGTCAAGTCCTTACTCAATCTACTTTTTCTACATTTTTTTTCTATGAAAAATTTTATTTTGTATCATAAACTGAACAAACATGAACATTTTAATTTACAAATAAGAAGGAAAAGAGGATTATGTATAACACTTTAACAAACTGCCTTGCATATCTGTGTTCTATTCTGAACTATTTTGTGTATTTTTCTGTGCCGCTTTTTTCATTTTTTTCTTCTTTTGGTATCAATACCCATCAATCTCTGCCCCCAGTAGAAGCCCTCCCTTTCACTTTTTCCTTTTTTTTTAATCTATCCCTCCCACTACTTCACCATTGAACATATTTTTAAAAATAAAAAAATCCTTTTATAAAAATACCTTTGATCCAGTAAAGCAAATTCCAACATTAGCCATTTCTATCAATGGATGGCCCTTTTTTCATTTAAGTTCATCACCTGTCTCTTAGGAGATAAGTGATAAACTATCCATGGTTTATCATTTTGCTGATCAGAGTTCTTGTCTTTCAAAACTTTTTTTTTCTCAATTATGTTGTTATTAGATATACTGGTCTCTCAGTTCCGCTCAGTTTGCTCTCTGTCAGTTCATGGAGGTCTTCCCAGTTTATGTTGAAAGTGTCCATTTCACAATTTCTCAACAGTATAATAATGCTCCATTATTTTCATGTGCCCTATTTCCATTTGATGACTATTTCCCAAATGATGGGAAATTCTTTGTCATTAAAGAGAATCGTGATAATATTTGTGTACATTTGGGTCCTTTTTAAAAAAAGAAATTTAAACTACTTATTGCTTTTTTATGAAACATAACAGAAAGAGCACTGGTCTCTGTGTTGGAAGATCTGAATTCCAGTTCTGATTGTATGTTCCTAGATAAGTTATTTGTATTTCTCTGAGGATCAGTTTTCTTATCTGCAAAATGGGTGAGCTAGATTAGCTGATTACAGTTTTGATTTTCTATGATGGAGATTTCTATCTTCTAACCTAAAAGGAGCACTAAAATAGCATATAAAAATTAAACTTTAGATTCCTTTCAGGGAGCTGAATACCACCCCAACATATATACACATATATGTGTATAATATATACACATACATACATGTGTGTTTATATGTTTGTGTATGTGTGTGTTACCAGTGTGCTTGGAGTTCTGCTTTTTAAATGGGTATTCCCAGACTTATAAACACCAGTTAACTTGTATTGGTCCCCTTGTGTAGATTCCTTTCATCTGCACTATTGCAATGGATTCTTAATTGGTCTTATTCAATTTCCAATCCATCTTTCACAGGTCTGCCAAAGTGATTTTTCTAAATGCTAGGTTTGATTATGTCAAGTCCTTACTCCAAAAACTCCAGTGGCTTTCTATTATCCTCAGTAGCAAATAGTGTATAAATCCTTCTGTTCATGATTTGAAACTCTTTCTAAACTGGCACTTTCTTGTTCCAGCCTGCTTACACTTCCCTCAGTTATCTGGGCCTGCTTGCCAGTGCTCATAGTAGATACCATTTTTCTCACCTTCATGCCTTTTCCTTGACTATTTTCTGAGTTAAATGTTCTTCCTCTTTATCTCTGGCCCTTAGAATTCCTAGCATGCTTCAAAGCTCACTTCAAACCAACTTCTTCAAGAGCCGGGTCTGATACAAGCTTTCCCATCTGCTACGACTTTCCCTCCTGAGGTTACCTTGTATATATTTCATATGTATGCTGTATGCACCTGTTTGTGTACATGTGGTCCTTTTCCTTTTCTGTTGGTATCCCCAGTGCTTAGCATAGTTCCAGGCACATAATAAGCCTTTAATAAATGCTTATTGATTGATTAATTAGGGCCGAGATCAGGCTTTTTCCTCTTGGATCCCCCAGAGGGCATTGAAAAGGCAGGAGGTTAATTGTTATACATTCTTGTGAACTGATTGATTGATAGGCTGGTATTTCTGAAGAGTTTGTTTTCCAAAGGCATTATTTGTCATGTTAATGAAATCCATTAGGACAAGTTAAGGGGAAAAACCTTGCTTAGCCAAAAAATCGATTCAAATGAAACTTGGATTTTTGCAGACTATCTGCTTTTCCTGGAGAAACCTGACCCAGCCTACAGGGGAAATGGCAATTTCCATTTTCTTTTCTAAATTTAGCTACCATCTGGGATTATACTCTTTGTCTCTATTGGCAAGCTGTGTAACTTCTTTAAGCCTCAGTGGACCCATTTGGAGAAAAGGACTGAGTTTTAGCCAGGTGTTACAAAGGACAAATGTGAAGCTGTTGATACTTATGCAATATGAGAACAAGAAAAAGCAAAGAGGTAAGACTGGTCTCTTCAGTATTGCTATGATTGTGTCCACATGACCAGTTCCTCCATCCTACTTCTCCCTTCCCCTTTCCTTTTTTCATCTTTCTGGGTTTTTTCCCCACTCCCCTCTCCTTCCCTCTCTCCTTCTCTCCTCTCCTCTCTGATGGGGCATAGGCGTGCAGAAACACAGACCTCCCAAAATATATTGGGTTTTCAGGCTTCTCCTTGTATCAGTGGACTAAATGTTGGGGAGTAGGGGGTTGGACCCCAAAAGAATATTGGAGTTTCAAGCTGGTGTTGTGAGATGTCTTAAAGAATTTCTACACTTAAACTATCTCCAAATCAAGAAGCAAAGATTTTATTACACTGCTGACAGTGGGCTAATTTCCATGTGGGATCTTTAGCAATTAACAAGGGGAAAGAAGAGGGCTAAATTCCCTAACAGAATTAGCCATAACAAGGGGGAAAACATCATAAGGAAAGTAGCAAGTTCTTAATGAATTAGCTTTAACAAGGGAAAAGACATAAAGCAAGCTAAGTCCTAGAGAACTTGCTGCCATAAGGTAGGCAGTTCCTAATGAACTAACAAAGAAGTGAGGTAGAAGTAGGCTCTTTTATAGGTGAAAAATAATTGACATTATAATTTGGCCTTCTGATTGGGTACTTTAACTGAGGGATCTTTGTGAGTGGTCTTTGTTTCTAGGGAATTTATTGTCCAGTAAGGGAGATAAAGCACATTAATACCTTAACCCAGGAAACCAGGAAGAAAGTGTCCCTGCAAAATGGGTGAGCTAGATTAGCTGCCATTGATTCCTGGTGGGTATCAAATTGCCTTCCTTCTGCATTCCTACATGAAAACAGAATTTGTTTCTGTCCCTACCATCCCTCACTTTTCCAGCATCTTCAAGCAATCTTGTTCCTTCTAAAGCCTACCAGAAAGCAGAATGAAAGATGGACTTTCCAAATCTTGTATACATACTCATTTCTGTGTTCATCTCTCCTGAGTCATCAGTCCTTCCAGCTCTTAAACCACTTACAAATTTTTACATCATCATATAGTGCTGTGTCTGAGTAATCATGGTATGGTCTCCAAGTTTCCACGTGATCTCTTATGCTGAGATAAGGCAAGGAATATCTGCACATACGTCAAGGACTGGTTATTATTGGCCAATCTTCCATCTTCTCTGAGATGATAATTATTGGATTGCAAAAAAACTAATTATGATTAGAGTAATAGAAAACCAAATATTCTGGGGTCAGAATTATGCTTATGAAATGGAGTAAAGCAAATTGCCCAGACTGGTTGCTTTAGGAAAAGCAAAGAAAAAGAAGGGAGTAGACACCAAGATGACTCTTAGATTTTAAACTGAGAATCATTAACAAACTAAAGGGATCAGAGACTTACATACAGCACAAGGCCTTAAACTGCTTCCACATCAACCCAGAAAATTATCCTTAACTCTACTGAGATCCTCCCCCAGTGTGTTAGATGACATTAATATTCTGACAGTAACAATCCTTATTTTTAACTTAGGGTTCTGACCTGTACCAAAATTTAAGTACCTAGAACATGCTTAATATTTGTTTAATCAAATTATTTAACCTGCTTGTGAAAATGTTTATGCAAATGAAATATCTGATAGCATATTTTGAGGAGTGGGAAAGGAAGAAAGTGAGAAAGGGAGGAAGAAAAGGAAACCTTGGGTTGCAGTGAGGGCAGAAAGGGGACAAATGGGAGGTCACCAACTTGACAGTTTTTCGAAAGGTTGGCTGACCATAGACATTCATTTAGATCTCCCTCTTTCTCTTATTCTCCTTCCTGATTCTCTCCTTCCTCTCTCTCCTTTCTTTTTTTTTATTAAAGCTTTTTATTTTTGAAATCTATGCATAGTTTTCAACATTCATCCTTGCAAAACTCTGTGTTCCCTCCTTTTTTTCCCTCCCTTCCCTTCTACCCCCTCCCTTGGGAAGTAAGACAGTATATGTTAAACATGTGCAATTCTTCTATACATATTCCCATTCTTATCATGTTGCAGAAGAAAAATCAGATCAAAAAGGAAAACAATGAGAAAGAAAACAAAAGGCAAGCAAACAACAAAAAAGTGAAAATACTATATAGTGATCCACACTCACTCTTCACAGATGCAGATGGCTTCAATTCTTTTCTTAAAACCAAATTATATCCATGTTTTTTTTTTTTTTTTGGAACTGAGGCAGAGAATATAGGATTAGGAGTCAGGGATCCTGGATTCTAGTTCTAGCTATGCTGTTCTCTGACTTTAAGTCTGTGGTTTTAAGTGACTTTAAACAAGAAACTTCTCTTTGCCTTCCTTACTTTTCTACATATATAAAATGAGCAGGTTGAGCTAAATAATCTCTAAGACTCTACCTCAGTACCAACATTTCCTGTTTCTATAAATCCGTGTTTGGATCCTAACCCCAGGTACACAGTAATACAGACACAGACTTCTTCAGACAAATATTGCAGACATACACCCATACAGACACAACACTCCACCCCACTCTACCCATACTCCAGTATATGAAATATATTTTCGTATATGACATCCTACATATGACATACTCCACATGTAAAGGCCCATTTTGTGTATATATAATTCAGTTAATCCTTAATCTATTATTGTGTGACACAGGAAGATAATACTGTTGATTCTATCCTCCATAGAGCATATATTCTATTGATTTGTATCTTTAATAATGGGAATGAGATCTCTTAAGTTATCTGTAGGAGGCCAGCATAGAATCACAAAATGAAGATCTAAGATCATAGGATCATGTAATTGTTTCAGACCTTAGTGGTCATCTAGTCAAGTTCCTTCCTTATAAATCAAGGAATTGACACCAGAAAAATCAATTGACTTAATGCCACACAAATATTAAGTGGCAAAAGAACTTTCAAACCTAGGATGTGGCAATTGGTCTGTGATTAACAAAATAAAGGAAAATTATATGATGCATATAATGAAATGAATCCATGGAAATGAAATCCATGCCGTTGGCTTCATTAATTTTTAGACTACAACCCCATGAACTAGTAGACCCCAAATATAATCAATGAGAAATCTTTAAATTGAAGAATGCAACTTCTTGGACAGCTGTATTTTTATGACCCAGAGGACACTCATGAAAAAAATGATTATCAATTAAAGTATTGGGGAGATCTCTGATCTTTCCCCAAACTTACCTTACCTAGAATACCTTATCTATCATAGAGTTGTTGCTCCAGCCAATTAGAAAAATATTACAGAGATTTTAGTCTGGTGAAGTCTAGCACATTGTGTTTTAGTCAGTCAAGTCTGAGTAGAGGTAGACCCCCTTTAGTCTAGATTGCCCTAAGTGAGCTAGTCTGGATAAAAGATAAGTATCTTTGTCCAAGAATAAGTGATCAGTAACAGTCCCCCAGCCCCTTATTAGAATAAACCTACTTCTTGTTGTAATATTCATTCTACTCATTAATTGTTATACAATAAAAGTTGATTGCCATCTTCAGGAAGATCTACTTTTCTAAGAACACATAAAATTGAATGGATTCCATGAGGAGTCTTTGGTATTCAAGAATGCCATTGACCCCTTTTACAATATTTATGATATTATATATTTTACAATTTATACATTAAATATTTCTACATACATACTTTATAATAATACATATTAATAACATTCATTTATATATGTATAATATTAATAAAGTTATTAAATGCCCAGAAATTATGGCTCTTAAACTTTTTATGCATCAGACCATCATATTCAATTTGATTCAGAAATAAATTTTTGATCACCTGCCATGGGTAAAATCAGTCACTTTATGTCTCCCTGCCTCATTTTCCCCCACCTGCAAAATGAAGGTGTTGGACTTGTGACTACTTAGGTTCCTTTCAGCTTTAAAGTCAATGATTTTATGACCCTATGGATAACATGGTCTTTGTTTCTAGGGAATTTATTGTCCAGTAAGGGAGATAAAGCACATTAATACCTTAACCCAGGAAACCAGGAAGAAAGTGATAACTATTATACAAATTGTTGGGCACCCTCTATGATGTGATGCAAATGTGCATCTGGTCATTGAGAAGCAGAGTGGAGTAATTGAAAAGAGGTTTGAAAATGGAATTTCAAATACCTTCTGAAACTATCTCAGTTCCCTTTCTTAAATCATCTTAAATGCTTTACTCTTGGGATCAAATATAAACTTCTTTGGTAGACCTTAAAAACCCACTCTCAATCAACCATTCTATTCTTATTACATATATTACCCCTCTTCATGCTCTATACACTAGCTCACCACCATACTTGGAATATATACTTCTTTCTCACTTCTAAATCTTAGAATTCCTGTTTTCCTTCAAGGGTAAGTTTAAGTTCTATCTTCTGTGGGAAGGCTTTCCTGATCTTCTCCTGATGCTAGTAATTTCTTCCCAAAAGTGTCTTAAAACTATTTTGTACATGTCTACAAATATATGTTCTCTTCCCTAGATAAATTATAAACTCCTTGAAGGTAGGAGCTGTTTCACTTTTGTCTCTCTATCCACAGGATCTATATAGAAAAGGCTCAATAAACAATTGTCGATTAATTGATTTTCAATTACCATCTTCTGCATGAAATCTTTTCTGATTCCTCCAGTGGCCTCCCAAACTACTCAGGTGATCCTGTGTCATTGTCTCCTATGTCTCACAATTGATTCTAAAGTTCTTCAGAGAGACCTCAAGAGTGTCATTGTATTGCTGCTTCTGATTGCTGTATGAGCATTTGCCTTTTATGAGTTCTTTGTAAAAATCTTTTAGGAAAACATACATTTGACATTTGAACAACATGGCCAACCCCATCAGAGTTGCATGCCCTGCACTAGAGTTTGAATGGTTGGCATTTCAGCTTGAGAAAGGATCTCAGCATCTGTACCCTACTTGCCAAGTAATTTGCAGAATCTTCCTAAGACAATTCAAATAAAAGTGAGTGTGTTTCCTGGCATGATTCTGGTATATTGTCCAGGTTTTACAGATTTACAATAATGAGGTCAACAAATTGCTCTCTAGACCTTCAATTTGGTAGGCAGTTAATAAGTCTTCCCAAATAATGAGCAAACTCAGATGTATATATCCTTGGAAAGTAAATTAGCTTGTCCACGGTATTGAAAATCTCTCCATTTGCTCTAACTGATGTTCTGTGTATGGATGTTGTAGTACTAGCTGGTGGAGAACATTTGTTTTCTTAGTGTTAATTGTAAAGCCAAAATTAGCACAAGTGGCAGAGAATTGATCCATACTCTGTTGTATCTCAGCCTCGGAAGATGCATTGAGTGCACAATTATCTGTGAACAAAAAGTCGTGCACAAACTCTCTCTCCATTTTAGTCTTGACTTGTGGCCTTTTCAAGTTAAATAATTTACCATCAGTGCTGTAGCTGATGCCATTTTCATCCTTGTTGAAGGCGTCTGACAATACTACTGAAAACATCATGCTGAAAAAAGCAAGGGAGCAAGTACACTTCCCTGATTCATTCCCATGGTGATTAGGAAAGCACTAGAGCATCATTTATTATTCAGAATCCATGCAAGTGTGCCATTATGGAACTAGCAAATATGTAGGTGATACTACTCTCATGGTAGAAAGTGAAAAAGAATTAAGAAGTTTGGGTTTTTCTATTTTTGTTTTTTATTTGTTTTATAAGGGTGAAAGAAGAGATCTCTCAACAGCTTACTTGAAGCTTAAAATTAAAAAAAAAACAAAACCCTAAGATCTTGGCAACTGGTCCCATCACTTCCTGGCAAATAGAGGGAGAAGAAATGGAAACTGTCATATTTTATATTCTTAGGCTCAAATATCACTGAAGACAGTGACTGCCATCATGAAATTAAAAGATGCTTGATCTTTGGGAAGAAAGCTATGGCAAATAAGTACAGCATACTAAAAGTAGAGATATCACTTTGGTGACAAAGGTCTATATAGTGACAGCTATGGTTTTTCCAGTAGTAAGGTATGATTGTGAGGATTGAACTATAAGGAAAGCTGACATAAAAAAAACTTTTGAGAGTTATTTGTATAGCAAGGAGATCAAATCAATATTTAAAGAAATAAATTCAGACTATTGACTGGAAGGTGAAATACTGAAGCTGAAGCATAAATACTTTAGACACATAATGGGAAGAAAGGAGTCATTGGAAAAGACCCTAATATTTGGGGAAAAAATGGAAGACAAAAGGAAAAAGGATGGTAGGGGATTGGATGGATAGATGGCATCATGGAAAAAATGAATGTGGAACTGGACAAAGATAGTGGAGAAG
Source organism: Myrmecobius fasciatus (assembly GCA_023553655.1). Classification (NCBI taxonomy): domain Eukaryota; kingdom Metazoa; phylum Chordata; class Mammalia; order Dasyuromorphia; family Myrmecobiidae; genus Myrmecobius; species Myrmecobius fasciatus. The sequence goes on from JAJPUD010000587.1 coordinate 252,366, forward strand.
GGCTTGGCATATTATTGTTCATGGGGTGACAAAGAGTTAGATATGACTAGAAGATTGAACAGCAATGGCAATTATATTGTATGTTCCTTTCAAGTAGAGATTATTTTTTCTTTGTACTTATATACTTAAGCACATAGCATGTTTCCTAAGTTCCTAGCAGGAACTTAGTAAATTCTTGTTTTTGATTAATTGATTCTGTTGCCTCAGAAAATGAGGTCTTCACAAGAATATAAATTAAGAAAAGTAGTTAGCATTATTCTAGGGCTTGAGGACAAAGGCATTGTTCTGCTCTTGAGTAGATTGGAGAAATTGATGAAGACCTCATGGAAGAGGAAGGATTTGGTCTAAGTTAGGAAAGAAGATGAGGATTTGGATAAGTGTGAAGGAGAAACAAAAGGTATTCTAGCTAGAGCCACAGCATAAACAAAAACAGTGGGTAAGGAATGAGAAGATTAGTCTCATTAGAACAGGATATTCTGGCAAGTGGATAGTGAGAGATCAAGTGGAATAAGAAGGTTGGAACCAGATTGTGAAAGACACTGAATACCATTCAAAGACTTTGGACTGAATTCTTTAGGTTGTAGGGAACCACCGAATCTTTTTTTTTTTGAGCAAGGTAGTTGTATAAAGAAAGCAGTTCTGTAGGAAAATTAAACTGTCAGTGGTGAATAAGATGAATTGGAGGAGTTAGAGACTAGAGGCAGTTTGGAAGCATTTGCAATTACTTATGTATAAGTAGATGAATGTGGGGACTAGGATATTAATAATGGGAATGAAGAACTCGTGAGAAATGCAAAAGGCATTACAAAGAAAGGATTGGCAACAGACAGAAATTGATTGAATAGAAGTAGTGAAAGACAGCAAATAGTCAAAGTAATGATTTTTATAGCTGAACCAGGGATGATGGGTTGGACATGCATTGTGACAGCCAGTTGCTCTCACATTTTTCTCTCATAGTGGAATTAAAGGATGCAGCAAAGGCACAAACTGATGTCCTTTGGGGAATCTCTCCATGAGTCAAAGTATTTTTTCTAACCTGTTGACATTAGGCCATGCTGTGTTAAATTTTCTTCTCAATACTTGGATAGATGCATAATGAATGGGGAATTTAATCCATATGCTGCTGATTCCTTTAAACTCTGCTCCTCAAAATGTTACTTTTAAAGAGTTCTTTAATGTCCAACAAGATCCTGAGTCTTTTTATGAGATTTTTTAATGCTCTCTCTCCTCCCTTTATTTTTAAGTAACAGAAGTTGTACTTTTCTTAGTCTAAATGAACTCAAAAATTGAAAGTTTCACATTTTAAATTCTAAACCCATGAGGTTCACTTGGACTCAGGATTTGGCAAGTGTTATTCTTTCAATTCAGCAAGTTCCAATTCCATTCAGGAGATCACTCTTCACATTTGCTGAGCCCCAACCCTGCATGAGATATTGCCCAGAGAAAGCAGGAGACAACATTACTGCTCAGCTATTCCTTAATTGCACAGTCCAACACTCCACTGCAGAAGGAGAGAAAATGAAGACTCTCTTGGTATGGTTTGAAGAATAACTAACGCCTCCTTATTCAAAAATAATCATTGTAATGTTATAACAATCCATGAAATTATCTAGTCCAATATTTTCATATTATGTTGAATGTTGTGTGTGTGTGTGTGTGTGTGTGTGTGTGTGTGTGTGTGTGTGTTTGGTAAGGGATAATGGGGAATGGCAGGAATCTATTATAGTGGAAAAACATGGAAAATAATGTCATTTCTTTTACTATCTAAATGGTCACAGATAATATGCATCTTCAATTGAAGTGCAGAAACTTTGGAAGTTGGTTGGAACTAATCATGTGATCAAAAGTTGATTTATTCTTCTAGAATCAATCATTTAGTGAGCTCAATAATGTATGACACACAATTATTAGCCTATATTTACAAAGGATATGTATATTTATCTCCTTTTTTTCTTAGTTTTTTAAACTATGTCTACCTATATATCAATGCCCATAATGAATACTTGGGTTTGAAATAAGGAGGCTTGAATAAAGGAGAAAGTAAAATTAACCAAGACTCTGACAATGAAACAAACATTCAGAAATTTAATTCTAGTACAAAATTCTAGTACAAGAAATGTTAAATATTGAAGAAACACAAGTATGGTGATAATTCTACCCAATTTGTGTTTATTTCTATAACTACTGGTATAGAGTATATTGTCAAATTAGAAAATAATAGTTCCAATGTTCTGGAATAATAAGAACATTTATAAAAAAAGAGAATGAAATGAAAAACAAAACCTTCAAATTGTTAAAGAAAGAATATGATTAGCTGAAACTATCTTTAAAATACTGTATGCTATATACCAATAAAATCCCAGGTCTGAACCCTTTTTCTTTAAAAAAAAAAAGTTTCTTCCATCACTTCTTTGATCCACAAATCATTGTTGATAATATGCTGCAGATATACCCCCACATATATATTCATTGCATTTTAATTCACTTAAAATTTATATTTTTCAGAGAATATATTATTCTATAATTCACTAGCTTATTTCATCACCAAGAAAATATTGGTTTTAAAAGACATGGTTTGAGTTGTGGATTTTGAAGGCATAGTGAAGTTTTCAAAGTGCAAGCAGTCCCATTCTTTACTTGTTCATCAATTCTGAGCCCAGATTATTGTGCCTTGTCTTTTTTTCAAAGATCAATCAATCTTCTCTCTCTCTCTCTCTCTCTCTCTCTCTCTCTCTCTCTTTCTCTCTCTCTCTCTCTCCCTCCCTCCTTATCTACTTAATTTGATAAGCTGCTGCCCTTCCAACTGCATGTTATAATTTGTATAATATGCATTACTTATTCTCTTAATTTTTCCTATGTTGATTGTTAGAGATATCCTTTTTTGATTCTTTAAAATCATTTTATTTTTATTGATGCTTTTTGTATTTTTATACCACATTAATTTCTGAATTTACCTCATTCCTTGCCTATCAATTATCTTTGGAACAATGATTTTAAAATAAATGGGAAAAGAAAAAAAAAATCAGCAAAACTAACCAAGACATTAACTAGATCTTATGCTATTTTAATATTCTATAAGTACAGTATTCCACCTTTGCAAAGAAAGGAAGGACAACTAGGTGGCACAGTGGATAGAGTCCTGGACCTGGAGTCAGAAAGACCTGAGTTCAAATCCAGTCTGAGATACTTAATAACTGTGTGTGCCTGGACAAGTCACTTCACCCTATCTGCCTTAGTTGTAAAATGAGCTGGAGAAGGAAATAGCAAACCACTTCATTAGTTTTGCCAAGAAAAACCCAAATAGGGTCATGAAGAATGGGACGCAACTGAAAAACAAGAGAAGGGAAGTAAGTATATTTTCTAATCTTTTCTTCAGAATAGGGCTTGATTATTATCATTAAAAAGCATTCAGTTTATTTTTTTGTTTATTGTTTATTCTTTTTTGTTTATATTGCTCTAGTCACAGTGTATACTGGTTTTTCTGATTATACTTATTGTGTATTAACATATATATGCATGTGTGTGCATAAATGTATATATATGTATACATAGATACATATATATACATGTGTGTAGATAGAAAGAATTCAAAGAAGTATGAGGATATATTTCCATGCTTCTTTGAATTCTTTCTGTAATGGAGATTTGGTGCATGCTTAAACCATTTAAGATGGTGTCACTCATGTGGAAGATGTTCCTTGGGGTTTTAATTTTGGGGTCTCTTTCAGGAGGTGATTGGTGAATTCTTTCAATGGCGATTTTGCCTTCTGATTCTAAAACATCAGGGCAATTTTTTTCATGATTTCCTGGAAGATAGCATCTAGGTTCTTTTTTCATTGTGGCTTTCAGGGAATCTAATAATCCTTAGATTGTCTCTCCTGGATCTGTTTTCCAAGTCAGTTATTTTTTCTAGGAGATATTTCATATTTTCTTCTATTTTTTCATTTTTTTGTTTTTGTTTGACTAATTCTTTGAAGTCTTATTGAGTCATTCACTTCTATTTGTTCAATTTTAATTTTTGAAGTATTATTTCCTTCAGTTACCTTTTTTAGCTCCTTTTGTAACAGGCCAATTGAATTTTTTGATTCATTGCATTCTTTTTCCATTTTGTCAATTTTATTTTTCAATGAATTGTTGTCTTTTTCCAATTCAACAATTTTGTTTTTCAGTGAATTGTTATCTTTTTTCCATTTCACCATTCTTATTTTCCAGTGAATTGGTGATTTTTTTCCATTTCCCCATTTTTGTTTTTCATATCTCTGTTGCAGAGCATCATATCCTTCTTGCACTGATCTCAATTCATTTCCCTATTGTTTTTCTAGCTCTCTTTTGAGATTCTTTATGCAATCTTCCAGGAAAGCCTTGTGAAATGGGGACTAGCTCATGTCCGCCTTTGTGGCTTCCTCTGGGGTTGCTTTCCCTTTAGGAACCTCAGAATTAGGGGTCTGCCCTTCTCTCTCTCCATAAAAGCTGTCTATTGTGAGAGCTCTCTTATGCTTCTTACTCATGTTTTAGAGCTTGAGGTCTGATTCAAGCAGGGGACCTGCAGCCTTTTCAATTTGCCCTGGGGCAGTTCGCGTAGTTGACTTCTGGTGCAGGGCTGGTCTGGCTAAATCCGCATTAGGTCCACACTTTCAGCTGCTCTCAATCCACCCTTTACCAAAGGCAGATCTGCCAAAGCACCTGTCCACAAGCAGAGCAAAATGGCCCAAGCGTCTCCCAGGGACTTCCTGGATGCCAAGAATGTGCTGCTCCATCCCAGCCCCAGTCTTCTGCCCCAGCTGTGAGCTGGTGCCTGAGCACGGCAAGTGGCTTGATCCCCTGCCCATCTGAAACTGACCTGCTCCGGAGTTCTTCCAAAGTAAATTTTTGATAGAAGTGCCTTGTACTCCAAGTGTTTGATGGAGCCCTCACTCCAGAATCAGTTCAGAGGCTTAATTTGTTCTGGATATGAGGGAAGATCTGAGGAGCTCATAGAGAATGATGTCTGCAGTTCGCCATCTTGGCTCTGCCCCTGAAAAATATTCTCTAGGAATTTACCTGTTCTACCACATTTGCATTTAGTATTGTTACTACTTCATTATTTATGGTATCCTTTATCAAGATATACTCTCCCTCATTTCTTTTAATAAGATTTATTTTTACTTTTGCTTTATCTGAGATCAGAATGGCTACCCCTGTTTTTTGTAACTTCAGCTGAAGTATAATAAATTCTCTTTCAGGCTTTTATCTGTACTCTGTATGCGTTTGTATGTTTCTTTTCTTTTTTTCTTTCTTTTTGCTGAGGCAGTTGAGGTTAAGTGACTTGCCCAGGGTCAATTGGGAATGTTAAGATTCTGGTTTTTTAATTCACTCTGCTACTTGCTTCTGTTTTATAAAAGCGTTCATCCCATTAACATTAACAGTTATGATTACCAGTTCTGTATTTCCCTCCATCATATTTTCTCCCCTGTGTATACTTTTGTTCTCTCTTTTCACCCTGTCCTTAGTCATATGTTTTTACCCACCACACTCACTATCTTATACTTCTCTCATCCCTACCTCTTTTCTTACTAGTGCTTTTTTTTAATCACCCAACTCACTATCTTTACTTCCTATTATATCTCCCCCTTCTCTTAGTAGTGTTTTTAACCCATCCCACCACTACCTTATTTTCTAGCAACACTTTTCCCTTCCTCTTACTTTTTTTCCTAGTGTTTCTGCTCTCACTTATATCCTGTCCCTCTCTTTCTTTTCCTCTTTCTCCTCCTATTTCTTATAGGGTTAGATAAATTTCTATACCCAATTAAATGATTAAATTATTCCCTTTTAAAACCAAAACTGATGAGATCAAGCTTCAGACAATGCTCATCCCCCTCTCTTCTTTCTCTTGATTGTAAAAGGTCTTTTGCACCTCTTCATGTGGACTAATTGTCCCCTTATACCTTCCCTTTCTTCTTCTCCCAGTACAATTCTTTTTCCATCCCTTAATGTCTTTTTCTTTGATATCATCATATCAGGGACCATTCATAACTACACTCTCAATCCATTTTGATGCCCCCCTCTGTCTTCCCCAGTAACAAATACAGTTTGCAAGAATTACAGATAGATTTCTTATCTAAAGATGTAAACAGTTTAATCTTTATATATATATATATATATATCCCCCTATATACCTTTCTGTGGTTCTCTTGAGTCCTGTGTTTGTAGATTAAATTTTCTGTTTACTTCTGGTTTTTTCAATAAAAATGATTGAAAATCTCTTACTTCATTGAAGCTTCATCTCCTCCCCTGAAAGATGATGTTGAATCTTGTTGGATAGTTAATTCTTGGTGGTAGCTCCAGGTCCCTTCCAGAATATCATATTTCTGGACCTTCTATTCTTTATTGTAGAAACTGCCAGATTCTGGGTAATCCCTACTGTTGCTCCTTTATATATGAATTTTTTTTTGTCTGGCAACTTGCAATATTTTTTCTTTGAGATTATAGTTTGGAGTTTCACAACAATGTTCCTTGGGGTTTTCTTTGTGGGATCTCTTTGCAGAGGTGATTGATGGATTCTTTCAATGACTATTTCCCCCTCTGTTTCGAGAATATTGGTACATTTTTTCCTAATGACTTCTTGTAGAATGCTATCTAGGCTCTTTTTTTTTTCATCATGGCCTTCAATAATTTTCAAATTGTCTCTTCTGGATTTATTTTTCAGATCAGATGTTTAGTCAATGAGATATTTATTATATTTTTTTTCATTCTTTTTAGTTTGCTTGACTGTTTCTTGCTATCTCACACAATTATTAGCTTCCATTTCCCCTGTTCTAGTTTTTAACGTGTAATTTTCTCTGATTATTTTTGTATCTCTTTTTCCATTTGCTTTATTCTACTTTTTAAGAAGTTGTTTTCTTCAGATAATTTTTTTCCTTTTCTTTTCCAAACTGTTGGCTCTCTCATGAATATCTGTCATTTCTTTTCTCATTTTTTGTTCTACCTCTCTTGTTTACCTTTGAAGTCTTTTTTGAGCATTTCCAAGATACTTCTTTGGAATTGGGAACAATTTATCTCACTTTTTGATATTTCCTCTGTGGACATTCTGTCCTCATCTGAATTTGTGTTTTGGTCTGCCCTGTCACCAGGGCATAGGAGCTTTCTATGGTCAAGGTTCTCTTTGGTTTCTTGCTCATTTTCTTTCCTTTTCTTTTGGTATTTCTTCTTTTTTTACTTTTAAGGTGAAAATCTGCTCTTGGGGTAAAGGGGGCGCTGCCCTAAGAATGCTGTGAATCTCTGAACCTTGGTTTTGAGTGCAGAGGCCCCTTGTGTCTGTAGGTAGGGGGTAACTTTGCCTGCTCTACTCAGGAAAAGACTGGTTTCCCAGTTTGCCTTCTGAATTGGGACTGAAAGTTGCCCCACTGGTTTGCTTCTCTATTGAGCCAAGACTGAGAGTATTAGTTGCTAATTTGCTGTGATTAAGACTCTTTCACCAGCTTTCCTGTTTTTTTATTTTTTTTATTTTTTATTTTATTTGCAAAACATATGTATAGGTAATTCTTCAACATTAACCCTTACATAGCTTTGTTACAAATTTCCCCCCCCTACTCCCCACCCCTCCCCTAGATGGCAGGATATCCACTACATGTTAATTATGTTAAAATACTTGACAAATCGAATATATGAATATATGTTTCCACACTTATCATTGTTGTACAAGAAAAACATATCTACATGAAAGACATATCACATAAAGGAAACACAATGTAAGCAAACATCAATCGAGAGCACGAGAATGTTATGTTGTGGTCCACATTTCACATCCCTCTCTCTGGGTGTGTATGACTTTCTTCAGTGAACAATTGGAAGTGGTTTGAAACATTTCATTGTTGAAGAGAGTCATGTCCCTTAGAACTGATCCTCATATAGTACTGTTGTTGCCAGCACATCATAATTACTGACATTTATGTAGTACATGTCCATCAGAATTGATCGTCATATAGTATTGTTGTTGCCGTATATAATGATCTCCTGGTTCTGCTTATTTCACTCAGCATCAGTTCATGTAAGTCTCTCCAGGCCTCTCTGAAATCATCCTCCTGGTCATTTCTTACAGAACAATAATATTCCATAATATTCATATACCATAATTTATTCAGCCATTCTCCAATTGAAGGGAATCTATTCAGTTTCCAGTTTCTAGCCACTACAAAAAGGGCTGCCACAAACATTCTTGCACATGTGGGGCCCTTTCCTTTCTTTATGATTTCTTTGGGACATAAGCCCAATAGAAATGCTTCTGGGTCAAAGGGTATGCACAGTTTGATTACTTTTTGAGCATAGCTCCAAATTGCTCTCCAGAATGGCTGGATCCATTCACAGTTCCACCAACAATGTATCAGTGTCCCAGCCTTCCCACATCCCCTCCAACATTCATCATTAACTTTTCCTGTCATTTTAGCCAATTTGACAGGTGTGTAGTTCACCAGCTTTCCTAGAGTTTATCTGACCTGAGCTGAACACCCTTTTCACTCCAGTGAGACTGACCTTTCTTGAAGTTTTTTCAGTCTATCTTTAGCTGGAAGTGGTTTCATGCCATCAGATTCTGTTCAGATGTTTGGTTTCATGTGATTTTTGAGGGAAAGTAGTGGGCGTTCTACCTTATAGAAATCTGCTGGAATGGAATCAGCATCAGGTACTTTGCCACATGAGAGAAGTCTTAACACCATTCAAAATCATTTTTTTTTCAGTTAGAAATTTAGCCAGAGAGTTTTTTACTTCAACCTGAAGTAGTCAATGGCTTCAGCACTGATTGATTCTATTGAGAACACTCTAGAAGTGTTCAGCCCATTTCTTCAAAATCATATCCTTATCATTGAGCAATGGGGTTTCATCACTGCTAAATATTTGAGATGCACCATAGGTCTTCAGCCCATAAATAGCCTTCAGGACATCATAAAAGCACTTTGGATTGTTATAAACATTGTAAAACTGAATTTTATCTGCCTTCTTACTGAGTAAAGACTCCTACATTTCTCTAAGCTTTGCTTGCACTTTACTTTTCACTTTTTTTATTAAAGCTTTTTATTTGCAAAACATATGTATGGGTAAGTTTTCAACATTGACCCTTACAAACTTTCCATTGCATATTTTCTCCCCTAGTCCCCATCCCTCCCCTAGATGGCAGGAAGTCTACTACATGCTAATTGTGTTAAAATATTTGACAAATCGAATATGTGTATACATATTTTTACAGTTATCTTGCTGTGCAAGAAAAGTCGGATCTACAAGAAAAAAAATCTGAGAAGGGAAACATAATGCAAGCAAACATCAATAGAGAGCATGAAAATGTTATGTTGTGGTCCACATTTCATATCCCTCTCTCTGGGTGTATATGACTTTCTTCATTGAACAATTGGAATTGGTTTGAAACATTTCATTGTTGAAGAGAGCCATGTCCATCAGAATTGATCATCATATAGTCTTGTTGTTGCCATATATAATGATCTCCTCCTTCTGCTCATTTCACTTAGCATCAGTTCATGCAAGTCTCTCCAGGCCTCTCTGAAATCATACTGCTGGTCGTTTCTTACAGAACAATAATATTCCATGACATTCATACACCATAATTTATTCAGCCATTCTCCAATTGATGGGCATCCACTCAGTTTCCAATTTCTAGCCACTACAAAAATGGCTGCCACAAACATTTTTACACATGTGGGTCCCTTTCCTTCCTTTAAGATCTCTTTGGGAAATAGGCCCAATAGAAACACTGCTGGGTCAAAGGGTATGCACAGTTTGATAACATTTTGAACATAGTTCCAAATTGCTCTCCAGAATGATTAGATCCATTCACAGTTCCACCAACAATGTATCAGTTGCACTTTACTTCTGATGGTGTTAAACATTGACTTTTTAGAAACAGACAAATTATCCTACTGTAGACCCTGTAGAGTTTTCATTTTTCATTTATTAGCTACTGAATTTCTCCATCCATCATTTTCATCAAGCCAATCATGTTATTTGCTCGTGTTCTACTCCAAATGAGTATATATTGTACTATACAAGAGATTTCTGAAAGATGCCCATTCCTTTTCTGATCCACTGTTACCAAAAGTGTGTTTACTCAGCTTTCCCTTAAGTCAATGACAAATGGTTTACACATGGAGAAGCTCTCTAACTGTGATGCTGAGTCTTTTCATAATCATCATGGCATGGAGTTGTTGCTTTTGTTAAAATGAAAATGTCTAGCTTAGGTTAAGTCTGTAGTTCAGCACTCTGAACCACATATGGCCTTTGTCACTCTCATTTCTTATCTGTCTCTTCTCCTTTAAATGATATAATTTATTAAAAGCTAATGTTTGCTGCAAGGGTGCATCCATGAAGTTTTCTTGAGTTTAGGTGAATGGAAGATGGTGTTGGTGATGAGGTTATAAAATATACATGTCTTCAAGATAAATGACTATTGATGTTACTATTTCTAACTGAGCATACACACTGATGATGATGGTGTGGTACTTTCCTACAAGTAGCAATTGCTTTGTCATGAACCTATTGTTCACTCCTTTTGAGAGGCATCCAGATTTGTTGACTAGACTAGAATTGATTGCAAAAGATTTGCCACATTCACATACTCTACCACGGTGATGCACTCCAGAAAAAAATGTGTCCAATTCTGACTTTAGCAAGCTGGCTTTCGTTTGCTAGCCTTATTTCAATTAAGGCTGCTTTTTGGATGTGATAACTGTTGAGTTCTCTCATAACAAGAGTTATTAATCTTTCAAGTCTATTGGATTCTTGTTGTCCTTAAAACATAAACTTCCATGTATCAGTGATGGATGGAATCATCTTTGCAAAAGTTTTTGTGCATGTTTTCATGTTTTGACTTCAGAGTGAGATTCCTGCCTGCTGTGGCAAATAGGCCAGGGTTCGGTGATGCACACAATTTTAGGTCACCTTTCCTAGCCCCCTCATGCCTGGAAGTAAGCAGTACAATCCTTAAGAACGCTGCGGGGGATTGGCTAATATGACAAAAAGGAAAATGTTAGAGGAGATGTGGGAAACTGGGACACTAAAGCATTGTTAATGGAGTTGTGAACTTATTCAGCTATTTTGGAGAACAATTTGGAACCATATCCAAAGGGCTATGAAACTATGCATACCCTTTTATCCACTACTACTATTGATAAGTCTATATCACAAAGACTTCCAAAAGGGAGGAAAGGGATCTATTTGTACAAGGGTATTTATAGAAACTCTTTTTGTGATGACTCAAAAATTAGAAAATTGAAGGGATACCCAACAATTGAGGAATGGTTAAACAAGCTGTGGTATGTGATTGTAATGGAATATTATTGTGCTGTAAGAAATGACAGGAAGGATGATTTTAGAAAAATCTGGAAAGTCTTTATGAACTAATGAATAGTAAAGTGAGCAGAACTGGGAGAACATTGTACACAGAAACAGTAATATTGTTTGATGAATTGGGAATGATTTAGCCATTCTCAGCAATATAATGACACAAGGCCACCCCAAAGGACTAATGATGAAGCATACTATCCAACTACAGAGAAAGAACTGATATTTTTTTAACACAGACCAAAGCTTTCTATTTTTCACTTTCTTGCTTTCATTTTTTCATTCTGTTCAAGTCTTCTTGTACAAAATGGCTAATATAATTTTTTTGTATAACTGCATATGTATAACTCACATCTAATTGCTTATTATCTCAGGGAGGGAAGAAATATAGTTTGGAACTCAAAATTTCAAATAAAAATGTTTTTTTAAAAGGAAGGTTGCTTAGTCATTCAGAGGTCTGCCAAATCCCTCTGCTGTTTTAGTCCAGTAAGAAGACAATTGTATGCCCTAAGTTTTCTATGTTCAGGATTGTGATAGCCATATTTGCTGCTTTGTCACTTCCCTTTTGCTACAGGACATTGAGGTAGGTTAAAAAAGATAGCAAAATAGTAACATAGTAAAATAATAAATAGTAAAATAGTTGAATATTAAAATTGTAAAATTATTGAATAGCAAGATGAAATGGGTGATGCCTTTTGATTGGTGAGTAAATTAATTGGAAATGAGGCAGAATTGTGAGAAATCATCATTTTTGCTTTCTCTTCCACAATCACTAAAGTCCAATGGCAAGACAAAAGTCAAGAGAACTGGTGATGGCTCAGGATGCAGTGGATGACTTGGCATCTTCCATATCTGACCAACCTCTAAGCACTTTGCATCATTTGCTTTTGCCACCTTCATGCCCCATTGAAACGAAATGTTCACAGCTGTCTATTCTGTCAGGAAAGTGTTCACATGCTTGGGGTAGATATCCCTAACTAGATAGCCAAAGAGTTTGAGACCCATAGGTTACCTTCAACCTGGTTTGAATCATCTGCTTAGCAGTTTACCAGGGAGTAGTCATCATGTATACGACAATGTTTTGGAGTCATAGATGAGGGATGGGTAACAGATGAACACTGAAGAGAGATAAGCAGCCTTGAAAAGGGGTTATCAGTCCTCACACAAGAGGTATTAATCCTTCCTTGAACATCCTATATATCCAATCAATTATGATCACTGCCTTACTATAATCATGTATGAACTCATTTGTCAAACACAACCAGCAAATTGTAGGTGTTATCCAGAGAAGAGAGGTATAACCTTTATCTAGGTTGATCAGAGAAAGTGTCAAAAAAGGGACTTGAGATGAGCTTGTGGATAAGAAAAAAATTAGTAGAAGGGGTAGGGAAGGGTGTTACCTGTGACTGGCTCCAAATTGGACTATGGAGTAACATGAACAAAATTACAAAGGTGGAAATGAGCATCAAATATCTATGTTTAGGATGAAGCTTTGAGTACTATGAAAATAAGGCTGACTGATGTGGGAAAGGCAAACTGTGGTAGTTCTTGCAAAAATAGATTGAGCAAGTTAGCCTTAGCAGATCTCCTTTGGAAAAAATTATTTATTGCTCTAGCCATGGGTCACTTATAGTCTCTGATTCCCCTCAGGAAAAGGAAATTTCTGGGTGAAAGAGTGAAAAGAAAAAGCCTTCTGGACTTTTATAGAAGACACTGCTCTATTCTGGCTCCCCCCATTTCTTCCACTTTCTCCAATCTTTTTTTTACTGCCATGATCTCTTAAAAAAAGGAAAAGAAAAAAAAAGACTTAAGCGTGTTTAGTGTTTTACTTTTCCCTGTGTTATATTCTCAAATAAGACCACAGGGAGAAGAACATAAAAAGAGCAGAATCTCTAATGGTGGAATTTTAGACACTGACAGACTAATTGGAAAGACACTTTGAGTTGAGAGGGATTTTTCCAAATTTTTAATCACTCCATGTAGCTAAGTGGTGGGCTACTCTACATATAAGATGAGCTCTGAGTACTCTTTTCATCCCACCTGTATGCAATTTAGGCTGCTCTCTGATTATGGTTTCTTTTGGATTCTGTTAGATCAATTAAGGAGAATAAAATCATGAAAGAAAGCAAGGGAATAAATCTATTTGTCCCTGAAAAATGCAGGTCAGACTTGTTGAGGTAGTGCTGACTCATAAGTCTATACAGCCGCAAGACTGCTGAAAGAGAACAGCTGCCTTTTCTAGGGGTCTTTGGTATCTCGTTTTGAGCCAATAGCTTGGAGCCAGAAAGCTCTGGAGCTCTCAAAATAGTCAAAGCTACTGGCTCTCTCTGTGACCCATGACTGAAACAACTGAATTGTCTTGTGTTGCTGCCAAACTGTCGATGAAAGAAGACCCCACTTCAGACCAGATGCTGCCTTGGATGAGAGATTTCCCTGATGAAAAATTGATCCATTTCCCCTCTGGAGGAAACAGATGCAAAAGGAAGGGTTGAGAAAGCAAGGAGAAGTGAATTAAGTGCCCTAAAATATTGTGTTCAATATAAGTTTATTACTACTATTAGTTATAATGATAGAGGTGAGGAGAGATGAAGATATGAAAAAGAGATGATGAGTAGAAGAGAGAAAAGAACAAGCCAGAAGAAAAGAAGAGAGAGGAGATGCCTCATTCTGCTTAAATTCTTTGTCATATTTGACAAGGTTCACCATCTTTCCCTTCTTGATATTCACTCCATTCTTGACTTGCAAGACACATCTCTCTTCTGACTTTCCTTTTCTATAACTATTCCTTTAATATCTTCTCTAGACCTTAAATATTCATAGAAGAAGTCAGTCCAGGAGGGATTGGAACTACTCAACAATGAAATTCAGAAGACACAAAGAGAAATAAATATGAGGAAGAAAAATGGGATTTTCATAAGAAACTGATGTTAATGCACAGGAAAGAGGGGGGAAAGGAAAAGAGGTAAAAAGTCAGGCAGAAAAGAAGAGAGGGAGGGACTGAGGGAGGAAAAAAAGGAAAGAAGGAAGGAAGGAAGGAAGAAAGGAAGGAAAGGAAAAATGTATTAAGTATTCTTTCCAAGTACTTTGCTAAGTGCCAGGGATATAATATAAGCAAAAATAAAGACAATACCTGATTTTGGGGAGCTGATATTTAAGTGGGCAAAAATAATACACAAAAGGGTACAACAAAATTTGGGGTTTGGTGTGAAAGATAAAGATACTTGTGTGACAATGTGGTATTGAAAGTCAGGGAAAAGGAACTCACCAACCAACTTAGATTTAGGAAAGAAATGTATAGAGGATGGGAGGTAAGAACCAGGTGAATATGAGTGACACAGACCTAGAAAAACACTGTTGGGAATGTTAGCCTACAATGAGCTGAAGCTGTCAAGGACAACAAAAAGGATGTTTTGATTTTTTAGCTATATTAGGAGGAAAAGAGGTACCAAGTAGGGGAAGGATCTTTGTTTGGAGTGAATGGGATGATGACAACTGACAACAGAGAAAAGCCAGAGATGTTCAATTCTTATTTGGTTTCTGTTTTCTTTGCTCAGGAAAATGACTTTTTGTACTAGAAATGAAGGGACAAAAATGACCAACATGGAATTAATACTCAAGAGTAGTAAAAGAGCACCTCATTACCTTTGATGAATTCAAGTCATCTGATCTAATAAATTACTTCCACGTTGAGAGATTTTTAAAAGATTGTGGGAAAAAGTAGATATACCACAAATTTGAAGAGCAAATATTCCATGATTTTTAAAGGGAAGAGAACAGAACCTGTAAACTATAGAATAATGACCTGGACTTTGATTTCTGGGGAAGTTCTAAAGTATATCATTTAAGAGATAGTTAGAAAACATCCAGAAAAGAAAAGATTGATTATATATAGCCAGCAAGATATTTATTAAGAGCAGATCATGCCAGAATAACTTCATCTCTTCTCTAAAAAAATGTATTATTAAATAAATAGATAAAGAAAATGCTATGAATATACTTAACTTAGATTTTTTTTTACTATTCCTTTTTACTTAAGGGGAAGACCAGAGAGATCTCTTATTAATAAAGATCGCATGGACAAAAATATGGAACGCTTCACGAATTTGCGTGTCATCCTTGGGCAGGGGCCATGCTAATCTTCTCTGTATCGTTCCAATTTTAGTATATGTGCTGCCGAAGCAAGCACTTAACTTAGATTTTTAAAAAGCTTTTAATAAAGTACCTCATAGCATTCTTGTACAGAAAATAGTGATATATTAAGTAAAAGAAAATAAAATCATAAGGAGTCAGAACTAGTTGGATGACCATTCAAAAAAATACTGATTAATGGTTCAGTGTCAATGTGGCAGAAGGTTTCTAGTGGAATTTCCCAGGGATCTGCAGTGGGTGCTACATTATTTAGTATTTTTTATCAATCACTTAGATAAAGAGATGAGTGACACATGCATTTATTTCCAGATAACAATGTAGTTAATGTAAAGGTTCATAGATTCAAGAACCAGAAAGATCTTGACAGACTAGAGAACATTGGGCAGAAACTAAAAATTTAAATTTAATAAATGTATGGCCTTATACCTGCATACAGAAAATTACCTTCACAAGTATCAGATGTGGAAAACTAGTTAGACAGCAATTATTCTGACAAGAACTGGGTTTTAAAGAACAGCCAGTTTGATATATCTGCAGTATAATATGTAAGTCAAAAAAAAATCTAATACCATCTTGAAGCATAGCTTCCAGTAATATAATGATATCATTAGTACTAGCAATAATATTTATATAATTTCATTTTGTCACAGCAATGATTATGCACGTTGAGTTTTATTTATATTAAGGTGACTCAGAATACTTGACCCTGAATATACAAAATTGGATTAAGCTGGTTTCTCACCTTTTGTTTGTTTTCTGTCAATTGATTGTTGGTTTTTTTTTTCAACATGTACACATTTTATTATTCTCTTTTGTTGTGTTTTTTGCTTCTCTGATTTTTAATAATAGATATTACTCTATAGAAATGTGTAAACTTCCATTACTTCCACACTTCAAGGACTATTAGAGATATCACAACAAATGATAATGTGAGAAAATCAAGAATTCCAAGGATCATTCAACCCCACAATGAAATAGGATCAGTTTCACAGAAGTGGGGAAAAAGGTGTGATGAAAAACAAAAAGTGCTAAGAATAATTTGTTATATAACACAATAGTCCAATTAGTCCTCATAAAACAAGTGAAGACCTTCAGAAGGAGTTGGTGGCTAGAAGGGTTATTGTTTCCTCCAAAGTGTGGGTGCGTTTTGTTTCTCGAAGTTGAAACAACAGTAAGAAAATGAGCTTTAAAAAACTCAGCACCACCAGCCCTGAAGTTCAAATCTGGTCTCAGACACTTACACTTCCTAGCTGTGTGACCCTGGGCAAGTCACTTTTGCCTCAGCAAAAATAAAATTAAATAAAAAAACAAAACAACAACAACAACAAAAACCTCAGTTCCTTATCATTGTTATGAAGGAAAAAATTCTTTTGCCAGACTACAAGAAGTCTTGTCCTTGTTAAGACAATGATAAACTCTGACGTATTGATATACTGAGAATTTTCCTAGAATTATTCAAAATTCCATTTGGAGGTAATATACAACATCACACTGCAGTGTGCCAAATGTCATAATAAGTTAAAAAATTGATCTAAGAAATAGAGATAAATATGATTTGATGACCATTTCACACTTGCAGGCTAAAAAGTCACCTTTGGAAAATAATATACAAAATAATCAATATCCTGTGGGATAAAAATATAGTTTCATGGTGAAAAATCAAATGTGTCAAAAACTTGTGAACACAATCTCAAATCATATGAACAAATAATAGTTGCAAAGGAGGACGTATTACTTAATTTAAAAATTTAGATTTAAAAAGTCATAAAATTTGTTGTATGTCAATAAATTTAATTATTTAATTTTATCCTATGTTAATCATAAACCACAATAAAAAGGGTTCAATTTCATTGTACTCTACAACTCTCAGAGTTCATCTGAACTACTGTGTTCAGTTTTGATGCAACACTTTGAGGTTCATTGTTCAGAAGAGGACAAGCAAGATGGTGGAGGACCTTGATTACATGTCACATGAAAGAACTAGGCATATATATTCTATTTTTTTCACTTTTAGTTAAAGCTTTTTATTTGCAAAACATATGTATGGGTAATTCTTCAACACTGACCTTTACAAAACTTTCTGTTACAAATCCCCCCCCAGTTCCCACCCCTCCCCTAGATGACAGGAAATCCACTATATGTTAATTATATTAAAATACTTGACAAATCGAATATATGTATAGATATTTCCACACTTATTGTTGTGCAAGAAAAATGGTTTCTACAAGAAAAAAAAATCTGAGAAAGGAAACACAATGCAATCAAACATCAATAGAGAGCATGAAAATGTTATGTTGTGGTCCACATTTCACATCCCTCTCTCTGGATGTATATGGCTTTCTTCACTGAACAATTGGAAGTGGTTTCATTGTTGCAGAGAGCCATGTCCATCAGAATTGATCATCATATAGTCTTGTTGTTGCCATGTATAATGATCTCCTGGTTCAGCTCATTTCATTCAGCATCAGTTCATGCAAGTCTCTCCAGGCCTCTCTGAAATCATCCTGCTGGTTGTTTCTTATAGAACAATAATATTCCATAACATTCATATACCATAATTTATTCAGCCATTCTCCAATTGATGGGCATCCACTCAGTTTCCAGTTTCTAGTCACTACAAAATGGGCTGCCACAAACATTCTTGCACATGTGGGGCCCTTTCCCTCCTTTAATAGGCATATCTATTCTAAAGGAAAAAAGAATCAGAGGGCATAAAAGTCTCATCTTTAAGTATTGAAGTATTGAGTATTTAAGTATGGAGTAGGAATCTGACTTAACCTGCTAGGCCCTCAAGAACAAAAATTTGTGCAACAGAATAGAAATTACAAAAGAGCCAATGTAGTCTTGACATCAGAAAAAAAAACTTCCCAAGAATTGAAACTCTCCAAAAGTGAAATGTGTATAGATGTGGTAGGTCCTTGGAGATTGGTTCAATAATTGGTTCAATTATTCTAAGGACACATTTTCCTTTGACCTAAGAAAAAGAAACTTAGGGATCATTTAGTCCAATCTTTTGCCTAATACAGAAAATTTCCCCGTAGTATCCCCATTAGATTTTGTTTGAACATTTTCAGTGACAAATACAGATAATCTCTTTTAAAAAGATTTTTTTTAAATTTTTCCCCAATTACATGTTAAAATATTTTTTAAAATTTTTTAAAGTTTTGAATTTCAAATTCTATCTTTCCCTCTCTTCTTCCCTTTCTTGCCCCCTCCCTAAGATGGTAATCAATCTGATATAGATTATGCATGTGCAATCATGCAAAACATTTCCATATTGGTCATTTTGCATAAGAAAATTCAAAAAAGAAAGGAAAAAAGGAAAGAAAAGAAAGAGAGAGAAAAGAAAGAGAAAGAAAGGAAAGAAGGAAGGAAGAGAAAGAAAAAGTATGCTTCAGTTTGTATTTGGACAACATTAATTCTTTCTCTGGAGGCAGAGTGCATGTTTCATCATGAGTTCTTTGGCATTGTTTTGAATCATTGTATTGCTGAAAATAGTTAGGTCCCCAGTCACAGTTCTTTATTACACAATATATTGCTGTTACTATTTATGCTGCCTGGTTCTTCTAACTTCACTTTGCATAAATTCATGTAAATCTTTCCATTTTTTTTATCATCCTGCTTGTCATTTCTTCTTTTTCCCCCCTACTTAATAGTGTTTTATTTTTTCAATTATATGTAAGTATACTTTTAATATTAAGTTTTATAAGATCTTCACTTCCAAATTTTTTCTCCCTCCCTTCTCCCTAAGATAGCAAGCAATCCGATATGTTATACATGTATAATAATGTTAAACATATTTCCACAGTAGACATGTTGTGAAAGAAGCAGAACAAAAAAGAAAAACCCGAAAAAAAAACAAAAAAAGTTAAAAATAATACTCTTTGATCTGCATTCAGACACCATAGTTATTTCTCTTAATGTGAATAGCATTTTCCATCATGAGTCTTTTGGAATTGTCTTAGATCATTGTATTGATGAGGAGAGTTAAATTGATCACTGCACAATGCTATGGTTATTGTGTACAATGTTTTCCTGGTTCTGGTCACTTCACTTAGAATCAGTTCATGTAAATCTTTCAAAGTGTTTTTTTTTGAAATTCATCTTCTCATTATTTCTTATACCACATTTATACTCTGCCATGATCATATACCACAGCTTGTTCAGCCGATCCTCAATTGATGGATATCTCCTTGATTTTTAATTCTTAGCCACCATAAAAAGAGCTGCTATAAATATTTTTGTACAATAAGTCCTTTCCATCCTTTAAAAATCTCTTTGGAATATATACCTACTATTGCTTTTAAAACAAACCATTTCATTCCTTAATAATTTCTAATATTAGAAATTTCTGTTTCATATTGAGCTGAAATCTAACTGATCCATGCCTTCCATTCATTAACTCTGGTCCTGTTATAAATAACTGCATAAAACCTGTCTGTTTCCCTTTTCTACACAATAGCCTTCTTATATTTTGAGAGAGTTATACTTCATCCTTCCAATCCCCTTACCCTCAAGATTCTCTCATTAAGGTCAAATATGTCCAGTTCTATCATCCAAAAAGCATTTATTAAGCATCTATTTCAAGCCATTCACTGTGCAAACACTGAGAATACAAAGACAAAACAGTCTCTATTCTCTAGGAATTTACAATCTGGGTAATTTGTTGGAGGAAGGTGTAGGGAGACAATATGTACATATGGATCCAAGATAATAAATACAAGATTATTTTTAGGGAAGGCCATTAGAAAATATGGGAAGAGAAATGAGAATCAGGAAAGGCGTCATGTAGAGTCTGGTATTTGAGCTGAGTTGTGAAGGAAACGAAGAATTCTAAGATGTAGAGGCAAAGAGGAAATGAATTCTAGGCATGGAATCATTTTGGTAAACCTCCTTTGAATATATTTTAGTTTGTCAATCAATACTCTTCTTAAAGATGCTCTACTTAGAGATGAAGAGTAATTTATCTTTTATCTGATCAGTAGAACTATTATCTCCCTTGTTCTAGAGATTCCGTTTCTATTAATACATTCTAAAATCTAATATGTTATTTCAGTTGCCTATCACATTGCTGACTAACATCAGCTTGTGTGCTATTAAATTTTTCCAATTCCCTTTTCAAGTTAACTCTTTAATTTGAAACCTGTATTTGCCCCCTGTTCTCATGCAATTGATCTTTTGGGTTTATTTGCAGAATTTTACATTTATGTTGTTGCTGTTGGGTTTTTTTTGCCTTTAAAAAAAAAAAGAATGTTAGGATTAACTATTTCAATAACTGATCCCTATTTCCTAGTACACTTACATCACTTCTCTACCCCCCAACTCCTTCACTCCAACTTATATATCATTTTCTCCTTATCTTTTCTATCAATTAATTGACATTAATATGCCAGGTGTCAAAACCTTACTCTGACTTTGTGGTATTAGGAATTGAAAGGAGAATTTGGGGAGACAAAGCTCACTCCCTAACCCTACCCCCCAAATGCAGTAAGATTCAGAAGAATATTCAATAATGGTGTAATTTTGGTCATTGTGACTATGTGGAAGAGATGATATTGTACTGAGAGGCCTTTTCAAGGAACCTGAAATTGTATTATATGGTCAGTAGCCCATATGTAGGAAGGATTCCCTGCCTTATCTTTTTCTCCTTGCTGGTCTTTCTCTTGGCTTGTTCAAGCAATGATCTAGAGGAGAGAGTACAATGGATCCCTGACTTCCTGGAAAATTATACAGTATAGGGGACACACTGACGTGGGAATGTGGAAATCTGGGTTTGAATCTCAACTCTGTCTCCAACTGGCTGCTCTTCATCTTGTGAATAGAATTAGATGATTAAATTAAGTTCCTTCTAGGTCAGTATGGCATAATTTTGTGATAACTATCAAGCTGATATTTCACATATACCATATAACTTGGACAGGTATACTGATGATTTTTGACCTAAATTAGTCATTCCATATTCAGCAGACACAAATCACCTACTTTTTAATACCTACCTTGACAGTTTTCTTGAAATGTGTTCTTGTATTCTGGGGCA
Organism: Myrmecobius fasciatus; assembly: GCA_023553655.1. NCBI lineage: Eukaryota > Metazoa > Chordata > Mammalia > Dasyuromorphia > Myrmecobiidae > Myrmecobius > Myrmecobius fasciatus. The sequence goes on from JAJPUD010000587.1 coordinate 273,874, forward strand.
TAGTAACCTGAAAACTTCACAAGTAGATCTTGAAAATTCAGACTGCTGCTGCCAATTGAAGATTTCAGGCTGGAAAGGATGGGGGGCACCTCCAACCCATGTGCTTAGAAATGGTTAAAGTGTCTCTTAATATGAGAAGTTCTGTCTCAGCATGGATTCCATGAGGAGAGTTCTACTATAATATGATTGTTGAGTCGCCTCTACAAATTACTTTTAGTCTACAATAGAAATTGTTGAAGGCCATATGGTATAGTAGAGAGCTGACCTTGGAGAGGAAAGCCTGGGCTCAAGTCCTATTTCTGGCAGATAGTAATTGTTTGATACCAGTTTGGTCTACAAATGTCTCAGTGCCCTTAACTAATTTGCTAAGACTATAAATTACAAAAGTTCTGTAATCTGAATAAGTAATTCCTATATGAAGAGTTCCTCTTATTGATGAAATCACAGAAAACAAAGGTCTAGAATTTCCACACTTCAATTCCTATCTATTCCCAAAGTTTATACACATACAAATATATACTTAGACACACACACACACACACACACACACACACACACACACACACACACCTCTGCTCTGAGTCATTACTAAAGTAGAAGGAGGCAAATCAGGAAGAAGAAATATGGTACAATAGAAAGAGGATTGGATGTGAATTTTGAGGACCTGAATTCAGAACTTATCTCTATCACTTATCACTAAAATTATTTAATGTGTTTGGGTTTCAGTTCCCTCATGTATAAAATGGCAGAGATGGATTACATAGTTTCTAGGGTCTCTTCTAGCTCAAAATCTGTGGTCCTTTTTTGATCCTCACTAATTATAGTGCCTTCTTTGTTAATTATATTTATCCTATCCATATCTTACTTGTATGTAGCTGTCTTGTATATAGTCATACATTAGATTGTGAGCTTCTTAAGAATAAGAACTGTCTTCTGTATCCCCAGAAATGGACATGGTGATTGACATATAATAAGTACTTAATCAATGTTTGTTTAATGATTTGTTCCTAATGGCTGATTTTCTGAAAGTATTAGCCCTTGACATGTTTTCTCATCTTCTCTGTCCACCCAAATTGCAATCATTCTTCAAGGTCAAGTTTAGTTCATATCTGAAGTTTTTTCCTAATCATTCAAGAATGATTTGCTTGAAGACAGATTTTTTATCATGACTTATTATTTATAGTTTTTCAATTATTTCTATTACTTTTATTCTCTTCTTTATCACTTTTTTTTATCATTTCTGTCATTGCTACTTATTACCATCTACAACTTCCTCACTTTTACAGTTTTCACTATTTTCACTTCTTCAAACTTCAAGAACTTCATTGAATCCATTGAATCCTGGATTTATCTCTTTTTTTGGAGGTAAAACATAGGGTCACAAAGCTAGTAAGTTTCTGAAGTTAAATTTGAACTCAGGTCCTCCTGACTGTGGTATTATCCTCTATACCACATAGCTAGCTACTCCTGGATTTTCCATTTCTCAAACCGCATGGCTTAGAAATTGAATCTCAATCCATGACTCAGAAATTCTACTTGAGGTGACTTTATTTCTCCTTCAAAGGCTGGAGTATGATCATTTATTTATAGTACCACCAGCACACTGACTTCTTATACTTTTGTATAATCTTTTACACTTTTGCTTCTCTCCACAATATCTGGCACTTCATAATTCTGCTACAAGATTCAAGGAAACCCATTAATCTGCCAAAAATCACATTGCAATGCTCCAAACTATAGAGCACTATGCAGTTTAATGGATGTTAAACAGGAGTTATAGGAATAACTTCCCTAGCCATTCCTATTTACTGGTCGCCCCCCCCCCCCCCCTTCAACTCTTTAAAAGAGAAAGGTGGTTATTTTGTAGCTATTTTCTTTACCCACTGGATGGCACTAGTGTACGAATTTAAGATTATCTTGATTTTATGAGTAAAACTACTTGAAAAAAAAAAGGTTATTTTTCTCTGACTCTATCACAGTACCTTTTCTGAATCTTCCATAAAACCTCATTCAGTATGAGTACATAATAATTACTCCATTTCTATTTGGTGGGTCTTTCAATGGTTTTGTTATGAGCCATGAACAATATATTTTGCCTCTCTGACTCATTTTCCACACTTATACAATATTAATAATGCTATCCAAATGGCCTGTAACACTCTAGTTGAGAGGGAGCTGTGATGTTAACCTAGTGACCCTTGAGGATGTTCTAGCATGTTTGACTGGTAGGTTAGTGGCAACAAAAGAGTAAAGAGATCTGAAATATAAAATGAAGGTGATAATAAGGTCAGCTTTAAAACTCCAATTCAGAAGCACAATAAATAACTTTATTACTCACTGTAAAAATCTATGCTTTTCTAGGTATTTTCTCTTCTTTATATTTGTATAATATTATTGTCTTTCATTATTACTTTTTGGATTGTCCCTAAACTCTTCACACTGTAGCTGCCATTCAGAGGAAAGATATTAATTTCTTCATTTAGGCCTTCTCTATTAATCTGTGATCTCTACTTACTCCTAGTATCATTATGCTTAAATCCCTATGTGCTACCTACCTGAAATTGTCTCAATATGGAGGTGCTAAGGGAGGGAGAGAGAATAATCATTCATTGAGAATCTATTATGTTTCAGGTACTGTGCTAAGTGTTTTACAGATATCTCATGTGAGGTACCTTCATTTTATCTTTCTAAAGGAGAAGAAAGATAGATTGACTCACTCAGAAAGCTACTCTCCTAGAGAATGCTTTCTTTAATTTTGCAGTTGCGTTTTTAATGACTAGTTAAATGACAGTTCCTCTGAACTAGGTTTTAACAAACAAAACTGAGCATAAAGGCATATTTCAATTTCCTTTTAACTAAAACTTTATGAAAAAAGAATAAGTTATCTCATAATACAGTGAACTGTATATTGGGCAAACAATCAGCATGGATTTATTAAGCAATTATGTGCCAGGTGCTAGGAATACAAAAACAAAAAATGAAATAGCCCTTACCCTCAAGAAGCTTATATTCTATGAGCAGGGACAAGGATGGGAAGGTTCTAAGTGGAATTCATTCATTAGGTAGAGCATTGGACTAAATGATCTTTGAGCTATTTTCCAACTCTGAGATGTAGTGCATAAGAGGGACAAACTGCAAGCTTGTTCCCTTCTTCAGTATTTAGAGTGCCTTATTGAAGTTTACTGAAGCTTCAAGACAATTTGCATGGCCAGGCACTAATTACTGGAGGTCTTATGGGAGTTGAAAGGACAAAGGGAAAGGGGAGTAAGTGTTTATCCCCAGCTTCAGACTTACTCAGTGGGGGGTTATGACTGTATGGTGAGCCTGTTGAAAGGCTCACTCGTTCTAGCTCAGCTAGCATTGAAGGCTGGGGACCTTCATTGAAATGGGGTGAGGAAACTGCTTGAATGACTCCATTTGTATAGTATCTGAGTGGAGATTATGGACCTGCTTAATAATGGTGCTGAAGATGTGTACACATCCCTTTCCCATTAGCACATGAATCTGTGGGAGATTGTACCCATTCATGTGTGTGGTAGGGCTGAGCAGGATTTGATTCATTGAGTTTCCTCTAATATTTGCTTTACTACACTGTTCCAACTAAATAATTATTAGATTTATAGCTCCTATCTATCCTGTTACTAGAACATGAACTGGGTGGTAGCTCAATCTGAATATTGTTTGTACATTGAACCTGAGTGCAATGTTGAATGAGATACTTTTTACATTGAATTTTATGTTTTTTTGACAAGGTGCACAGGTGATTCTACCTGATAGTGGGAAATGGGACCAATCAGATGTGCCCACATTATGTTTCTTACATTGTTATAATCTCCACAACCCCCAAACACTCAATTAGTCCCTGTTAATTTGTTTTCTGCTGATGTTTAGGTGAGTGACAGAAAAATATTTCAACTAAGGCCGTTTATATTGTGACCCTAAGTAAACAGAGCCTAAAATTCCCTATTTGCCACACATGAGAAGGGGTAGAAATCTCTGTTCATCTCTGTGACGTTCTCATGAAGATGTTAAAGTCCAAGAATTTTAGTTGTGGAATCAGAAAGCTTGGTCTTACACCCTCACCCTGTTATTTTGCAAACTTGGGTAAAATTTCTGTGGGACTGTATAGATGAGATCATTTATAAAATAAAATGGTTGGATCAAGATCCCTCCCAGACCTATATCCTAAGATCCCACATTCCTTATTACAAAATGTAATGAAATGATGTATCCTCCCTTATTTTTCATTTCCCTGTTACTCACCTGTGCTACAATAAGGGCTAGTCTTTTGTCTATTTAGAAGTTTTTGTCTATAAATATAAAAATTTATTAAGAAATACCTTAAGAACAAAGAATAATGTGGTTTAAAATGAATAGATTCTCCAAGGACCTGTTCCCCATTCACTCTACATCCAGCTACAGGGGCCTCCTAGCTGTTTTTCTCATATAACACTTCATTTTCCATTTCTGTGCTTTTTTACTGACTGACTGTCTCCCATGCCTAGAATAAATCTTCTTTCTCACCTCTGACTCGTCTTTACTATTTGACTTTCTTCAAGACTCCCTTAAAATTACTTCCCATTTATACTATATATCTATGTATACATATGTATATACACACACATATATATATTCTAAGCATATCGTTGTTTAGTTGCTTTCTTTCACATTAGAATGTAAGCTTCCTAAGGGTAAAGACTGTATTTTTGCTTTCATGAATATTTTCAGTCCTGGGCATGGAATTATCTATACCAGATACATAGTAAGTAAACAATAAATTCTTGTTGAATGACTGCATGGAAAGGGAGGGAGACTTGCAGTTTTACCATTATCTTACTGTTTGGCTATAGGGAAATTGCTTCCTCTTTCTAGATAACAGTTTCCTTATTCATAAAATGAGAAAGGTGTGAGAGTTGCACTAGATTTCCTCTAGGATTAATTTAACCTTCATGAGTACATATTTATGTGTTCATGATTGAGATGTATCTCAGTACTGATTTTTATTTTAATTCCCAAATCAGTATTCAATTAATCAGGACATTTAGACCACTAGAAATTTGTTTTCAAGATGTTCAACTAGTTAGCTACATATATTCACATAACATTCAATGTAGTCATAGCCTCATGATTGATCCTTGGGAAGAATTATATTCTCGCTATTCTGTGACCACTGATTGAACTCCTAATCTTTGCTTGCTGAATGACGTAGACTTAAGTAAAACCATGTAGATAAGTCAATGCAAACCCATCTCTACTTCTGGAAATACAGCTTGCTCTGTGATCCCTAACAATGAAGGGCTCGAGAAAATCATATCAACTTATTATGTCAAGGATAGTTTATTAACCAAACTCTGCACCCTGAGTGTAGGAAATTGCTTGGACTAGACCCAAGAAATGGAAGAGCTTCTTACAGAGTCTCTCTTCATCTCCTGAAAACATACATGCACACACAGGCTTGGCTACTGTTCAGATTGGGAGTGAGAGGGGTCAGACCACTATGATATTTGCTCAGTTGACATACTAAATGCTTTTATGACTGGGAAGAACATGGAAAAAGTTTTTGGTAAGTGAAGCATCAGCGTCAGCTTCACTCTTTGATAGCACAAGAAAATAGATTTAGTGTCAAAAAGAATCTTAGATGCCCTCTAGTCCAACTTCTTGTTTAATAGATAAGGAGCCTGAAACCCAGAGGAATGGAGAATGCCTTACATGCAATAGGAAGTAGAAGAAAACAGCAGAACAACTTCAACTAGGGCTCTTTCTCCTCTAAGCTAAGAAATATGCTCAACAGAGAACAGATGAATAGTTAATCTATGAATATTCATTATGTTCCTATTATGTGCAAGGGTCTGTGGGCTCAAAAGCAAAAATTGTTCTCTTTAGCCTCAAAGAGCTCATAGTCTAATGGAACATATATATGCTGCAAAGGATACATTGAATAAAGTATATAGTTAGAGGGAGATTGATTTTGAACACATACAATAAGATCCACTTGTTCCAATGGTTGTTACCCCTTTCAAATTAATCACCTTGGGTGTCTATGAATGCATTGCAACAACTGCTCAAAATGACTTAGAATCACACAGGTTTGAAACATGGAAAAAAGAAAGGGAGGAAGGCAGGCAGGAAGGAAGGAAGCAGGGAGTGAGAGAAGAAAGGAAGGAAGGAAGGAAGGAAGGAAGGAAGGAAGGAAGGAAGGAAG
>JAJPUD010000587.1:297055-311301 GCA_023553655.1 Myrmecobius fasciatus
CAGTCTAGTTATAAAATTAGGAAGCTGATAGAAAATAGAGATTCCAGAGGCTTGGGCGCTTATTCTTGGAACCTTGGAACTTGTCTTTGGAATATGACAGTAGTACTTTTAGGATAAAGAAAAGATAATTTGTATATAATATTTGTACACATTTGTATGTAATATTATCAGTTATCTAATCAATGCTGTTGCTTTCTTCATCAATATAAATCAATTTTACCCACTTACATCTTTTGATTCTATGATTCTGTAAAGTCTTGTCTATGTATTTTTATAAATATAAATATATTTCTATAAACACATACAGATATAAATATATTTTCTTTAAAGAAAAGATTTTTGCCTCACATATTGGAGAACGAAATTGGGAAATGATCATTCTGAGAGGTAGCTGATATAGTAATTAGCTTCAAAAAGATTTCAGTTAATATCTGGATGACATCGTAAGTCTGTGTTATACAATAACTTGGAGTTAGGAAACTTAGATTTATAACTTGAATCACTGTGGGATCCTGGAAAATCCCCTCACTTCTCTGTCCCTCAGTTTTCCCATTTGTAAAATAAAGGGATTAGATTATATGATCTCTGAAGTCCAATCCCATTATAAATCTAGGATTCTAATATCCAATGAGATAATGCATATAAATTGGGTTTTGTTTCTTTGTTTTTGTTGTTGTTGTTGTTGTTTGTTTGTTTGTTTGTTTTTGGCAAAGCAACTGGGGTTTATCCAGGGTCACACAATAAATTTTAAGTTACTAAAGCCAGATTTGAATTCAGGTTCTCCTGACTTCAGGGCCAGTGCTATATCCCTTGCACTATCTAACTCTGCCCCTTGTATGTAAATTGTAAATGTAGGAAAAGATTTTATTTGTTGATTTTATGGGGAGGTGCTAAGTAAGTGATTTCATCAATATAGGGCACTCCAGGGAAGGAAATTCTCTCCACCACTGAAGATCAGCAATTGCTCTGCAATTTAATTTCAGAATTTGTTCAAGGACCTGGACAGATTAAATTCTTTGCCTGAGGTCATATAAATATGTGTGTGTGAAGGGGAGTCGGAGGATGGCAGCAGTTTGAATGCAGGTCTTCCTGGTTCTCTCTGCATCACATCAAGCTGTTCTGTGTGCCAGTATAACAGTGCTTGCTATATTACTTGCAATGCTTACTTCACAAAATTATTGTATGAGAAAAGCCCTTGGAAAACTTTAAAGAGGCACAGAAATTGGAATTATTATTATTATTATTATTATTATTATGGTCTTTCAGTATAATTAGGGATGGGGGGCTATATTCTTTGCCTCTCAGGTTGATATCTGGGAGGATAATTGTGGCCTCCCACATATTGTCCCTAAAATCTCCTGATAAAGAAGGAATTCTGTTCAGGAGGGACCTTGGGGCTGATAAAAGGGTTGATGTTTGGGAAACTAAGCTGATGACATCCTGGAAATGAAGAAAAATACTCTGATCGCTTAGTGCCAATTTATTTTCACAGGCTGTCCTTACACTCAAAATTAATAAGCAGCCTCAATGGATTGTTTTCCTTACACCAAAGCAACAGGTCAATTCGATTAAAAAAAAAAGAAACTCTAAGAAGTGAAGACGAGGTAGTCTTTAAACTAAGGGCTGTGATCTCATCTGGATTTTTTAATGGAGACAGTGTGGCAGCTAAGTGGTGCAGTGGATAGAGCACCAGACCTGAAATCATCTTTTTGAGTTCAAATGTGACCTCAGACTCTCACCTGCTTTATGACCCTGGGCAAATCACTAAACCCTATTCCCTCAGTTTTTTCCTTGGTAAAATGAGCTAAAAAATGAAATGTCAAATTGCTCCAGTATGTTTTCCAAGAAACCCCCCCCCACACACACACACACAAAGGATCATGAAGAGCTAGACATGACTGAATAAACAAGACAATCCCAGAAAGCTGTCATCTCTTGAATCATTAAGGACTAATATCTTGAAAGTAGGGAAGATATGGGAGAAATTTTTAGGAGGGACTGATTCAGATCTATAGAATCAGAATCTTGGAGTTGGAAAGAATCTCTTTTAGTACAACTTCTGAGCAGGAGTCCTCTCTGCAACATCCTTGACTTTATTTCAAGACCCCCAGTGATATAGTATTCACCATAATCCCCAGGATGCCCATATGATTAGAAATTTTTCCTTATGTTAAGCAGAAATCCCTTTTTTTTTATAATGTCTAAGCATTATTTTGAGTTCTATCCACTTTTCAAATACTGACAGTTGTCTAAAAACAATTTGTCTAAGTATTGTAAATCAAGTCACCAATCACTCAGCAAGCTTATTTAATACATGCTTAATATATGCTAAGAAGAGGGATGGACACAAGCATAAAGAATGAAACAAAACTTTATGGAAATAGGGTACATACTAAACTTGGAGAGGTAAGAGTGACTGCTTCCTCTATCTATCATAAACACCCCTGTCTTCTTTATTTGATTCTTTTTTCCCCAAATTTATTTTATTTAAAGAAACATAATAAGAAAAAAACCAGAAAAACAATAAAAAACAAAATGAAACAAAACAAAAGAGAACATTGTCAAGTGCCCAGCAGAACATCAGGGAGCATTCAAAATATATAATAACAAATACCAGTTCAAGAAAGTATATAGAGGGGCAATTAGATAATGTAGTGGATAGATCACCAGCCCTGGAGTCAAGAGAACCTGAGTTCAAATCTGACCTCAGACACTTAATACTTTCTAGCTGTGTGACCCTGGGCAAGTCACTTAACCCCAATTGCCTCAGCAAAAAAAAAAAAAAAAAAAAGAAAAATTATGTATACACACACACACACATATATTAGTAGAAGAAATTATATTCATGAGTGTCCATCTTTATTTACTTGTACATTTTTTTTGGTTCTCTGCTGTGTACCTCATTTATTTTATTCTTTTATCCCCTTTCTTCCCCACTCTTACCCCCAAGCAGGCTATCATTTAGAAAAGATATATTTATGTATACTTATATAAATATACACATACACATATCCCTACATATAGACACACACATCTTTCCTCTCTCTGCTAACTCTTTGCTTAATTCTGCTCCTAACTTGTCTTGCTATTATTTAACCTTCCCCCTCTTTATTTGATTTTCATATGATACAGAACCACCATAGTTCTTGGTCCACCAAATCGCCCACCTCCAGACATGCTTCATTTTGTCAATGTACCCTTAAAAATTCCCAGAACTAAATACCCTGCCCCAAAAGCCATCAGACAGGGACAGAGTAGAAGAGAGTTAATATTTACCTTATTCTACATAACTGTATTTCTCTTTGATGAAAACTAAAATTGAACAAGCTTTTCTATTTGCCATGGCTCATTGCTGATGCATATTAAATATTACAGAGGTATGCCTTCCTCATCTTTCTTCATGTAGGTGATTTTTTTGAACATAAGTTGAGGCCTTTCCCTTGGTCCTAATAAATTTGGGTGTAAGAGTCCACAAGCTGGAATGCTAAAGGCAATCTCTTCATAATGCTATTAAAAGCAACATGATGATTCTTTAAGTGTAGGGTAGTAGCTGACTAGAATGACCTGCCCCTGTCCCATGTGGAGCACATGTGGAGGGTGAGGTTGCTTTTTTCCCCAGAGTTGTCTTTCATTGCCTTTTGGGATACTGCCTCCCAGACTTACAAACAATAGGGCATGGAGGAATTTACCCTGAGGCTTGTGTTTTGGAGGAGAGTAGAGAGAGCTAAGAAAGGAGGGACAGAATAAATGAATCACAATCAGAGAATAATAGTCTTACACTTGGAAGGAACCTTTTCACTCCCTTCCCTCCCGGAGATCAGCTTACACCTGCCCAGGAATCTCTCCAGAACATTCCTGTTTCTGCCTGAAGCTCTTCAGTGGCCGGAACTCCCCACAATCCCCAGGACAGCTATTCCACTTTTGGACTGCTCAGTTTGTTATTTTTTTCCTTATGTTAAGCACAAATCTTCATTTCCACAGTACATACCCATTATTTCTACTTCTGCTATCTGAGGCAGAACAGAACAAAGTCTAATCTCTCTTTCACATATAAGCAACTACTATGTCTACCTTAACTCTTCCCTTCTCTATCTTTCTGTCATAAATTTCACCAGCTTCTTTATTCGATCTTCATATGATGCAGAAAAACCATATAGTTCTGTAGTCCATCTAATCACCCTCCCCTAGACATACTCCATTTGTCAACATACCCTTAAAAATTCACAGAACAAATAGCCTGCTCCAAAGTCATCAGATCAGGATAGAGTAGAAGACTAACATTTCCCTTATTCTGTGCACTATACTTCTCTTTGATGAAGACTAAAATTGAATGAGCTTTTCTATTTGTCATGGCTCATTGTTGATGCACATTCAATATTTCAGAGGTATGCCTTCCTCACCTTTCCTTATGCAAGTGATTTTTTTAACATAAGTTGAGGACCTTATCCTGTTCCTATTAAATTTCTTTTGTCAAGTCTTTTTGGATACTGATTTTACTATCCAGTAAGTTAACTATCTTTCTGGGCTTTAGGATGTTCACAGACTTGATAAGTATGCCATCTTTGCTTTCATCCATTTGAATGGCATTTCTTACATGTCTTTGATGTACAAATCACATGATATGTATGGAGAATACAGAGACAAAAATGGAGAATACACTTGCTGTGGGGCAGCCAAAAGGTTGAAATCAATGAAGTGACATTGAATGGGAAATAAGGATAAATATAAAGTTCTAGTATGGTTAGACTCAATAAGTAAACATTCTACTGGATCACAATGTTAATACAAATGTTGAATAGAAGAAATCAGAACAGAAGGAAGCGACTGATCATTTTATTTTTTTTTTAAAAAAAGACCAAATTCAGACACATTTAATCAAAAGAGGTTTTATTTTTAGAACACTTTCTCTGAGTCTCACTTATTGCACCTGGTATTTTATTACATTTGTTTTGTATTATTTGGTTCCAGTCCCCAGGAGATTGTATCACCCAATGAGATTGTAACACCCAGTGAAAAGCCTCTTCTGCTATTGCATCTCTGCTAGTTATAGCCTTATAGGGTTGCCTGAGGTACTTCCTGAGAGAGAAGTTAAGTGACTTGTTCAGAGTCACACAGCTAAGTGGATTCTGAGGTAGAACCTGGACCTAGGTTTCCCTGACTCTGAGGCTACCTCTCTTAATCTACCACACCATACTGTCTATTGACATGCTTCTTACCCTCCAATATTTCTCTTCAAAGTATTTAATGGGTGTGGTTTTCTAGTCCCCTGCATCAGTGACATACTCAAGAGCCACAATGTTCTGCCTCACCACTCCCTCATCCAAGCCTTAGATAAAATGAATGACTTAGGAACAGACTGATCTGAGATGTTGACATTTACAAGGCAACCCATTATACTTCACAGTTTGTCTACAGAAAAGTCACTGGGAGAGACCATATCCCACTTTCTCCCACTGACTTCTAAAGGGAAGTGACTGTCACTGAGAAGGAAAAAATTCACCACGGCTGTTCAAGAGTAGAGTTCCAACAATCATCACAATTATGGTGAAAAAGTTCAAGAGCCAGAATGTTCTGTACTACCACCCCTTTCTCTGAATGTCCTTCTGTCCTATATTTCTCCCTAAATTTCTCCCGGAATTCCAGAATGGGCTGAGATGGTCAGGATAAGTTATAGAGCAGGCTCTTTGCCTCTCATGAGACACTCTTCTAAGTGACTTGGATCCTAATGAACCTGTAGTCTTTCTGAGGGCAGGGTTGTATTCTTTATGTTTCACCAAACACTTGTCCCCTTTGATTTAAGCCACTGTTCTTTCCAGGGAAATTTAATTTTCAAATAAAAAACATGTTTTTCTAACTAAAGGGAAGCTTGTGATGTGCCAATAAATACTTGGTTTTGAAAGTAATTCTTCATCGGCTTCTAAGATCAACAGGGGAATAAAATTTGTTTTTTAGGACAAAGGACAAAACATGATACCCAGATGCCCAGAGTGTGTGCCTGGGCCTCATTCTGTGTTCTTTTTTGCCCCAAAACTTGGCAAGTAGAACTGAAAACTTGACATAATTTTCACATATTTTCCAATCTGAAGGACAAGGTAGGGCAGAGTGGTGGGAGCCCTTCCATGTAAACTGGGAGGGACTAAAACAAATATCACGGCAGTCAATGTCTCCACATAACCAGTTTGCAAAACAAAACCACATTGGGATTCAATCCAACAACTGGCTACTTTGAAAACAATAGGACTAATAACCAGTTGGGCAGAATTTAACTGATGTTGCTTTGTGCTATTTTCCCCCTAAAGTAATTGTGCCCAAAGACATGATTTAGCCTAAGACAATGCATTTGTGGTTTCTAGGCAGGGCAATGGCTCCCATTGTATCTTAATGTCCACAAGGAACTTTGATCCTTCACTATAACATGCTCTTTGACTTATCATAATATGTATGTTCAAGGATTATGGGGCAAATAATTTTCTGGTATTAAAATAAGTATGTTTATAAAAAAAGCAATATTTTAAAATATTTTTACTTTCCTCTATAACATGTTGCACCATAAACAAATCCCCCCTTGCCTATCTATAGGACCAGCCTTAAGACACAGCAGACTATTCTTTAGACAAGACAATTTGTTTCCTGCAATGTGATTTGAAATGGATAGGATTTGCTAAACTATAAACTCCATTCTCTTTTTAATTTTTTCATTATTAAATATTTTTATTTTCAAAACATATGAACAGATAATTTTCAAAATTCACACTTGCAAAATTTTGTGTTCCAAATGTTTTCCCTCACTCCCTCTTCTAGATGGAAAATAATCTAATATATGTTAAACATGTGCAATTCTTTTATACATGTTTCCACAATTATCATGCTGTACAAGAAAAATCAGATCAAAAAGGAAAAAAAGTGAGAAAATAAAAAAATGCAAGCAAACAACAACAATAAGGAAATTCCATTTTCTAGAGTGGGAAATCAAATTTAAAGCTTATTATGATGATCCTTTACATTGGTACAGAACTTTTAAAAATATATAATTTTATTTATTTATTTTTATTACATTTTAAGTTCCAAACTATCTCCCTCTTTACCCACCCTACACTAGAGAAGGCCACCATTCAGTATCACATGGTGTGTGTGTGTGTGTGTGTGTGTGTGTGTATAAAACTACACATTATAGACTTCTTGTTATTAATTCTTTCTCTGGAGATGGATATAATCTTTCTTCACAGGTCTTTTGTAATTGTAGTTTATTTATTTATTAGTTGTTCACAGTTATTTTTTAAAAAATATTGCAATTGGGGCAGCTAGGTGGCGCAGTGGTTAGAGCACCAGCCCTGAAGTCAGGAGGACCTGAGTTCAAATCTGGTCTCAGACACTTCCTAGCTGTGTGACCCTGAGCAAGTCACTTAACCCCAATTGCCTCAACAAAAAAAAAAAAAAAAAAAGCAAAAAAAAATATTGCAATTACTGTATACAACATTCTCTTGATTTTGCTAATTTCACTCTTCATTATTTCATGCAAGTCTTTTGAAATTTTTCTAAAATCAATTTACCCATTTAGAGCATCAATTTAGAGCACAGTAGTTTTACATCACATCTCAATTTGTTTAGCCATCCCAATTGATCATTGTACAGTGCTTTCAAAGCAATTTTACATGCAATATTTCACAATAACTTGTGATGGAGGTTAGTTTTTAATTACTGTACTTTTAAAATTGAAGAGACTGAGGTGTAGAGAAATTGAGCTGTCCATGAAACATTTGGAAATAGATAACTGTCACTCAGCTGAAACTAAAGATGGATATATGCATCTTGAAATTATCTATATAGAAATTATAATTGAAACTTTAGGAAGTGATATAATCACCAAGTCAACAATCAATAAGTATTTATTAAGTGAATACTGTGGGCCAGGCACTTTGCTAAGTGTTAAAGATACAAAGTAAGGCAAAAAACCAGTTGCTATTCTGAAGGAGCTCCTAGTCCAAGAGAGACAACATGTAAATAACTATGAACAAATAAGATATCTATCCATCCATCTATCTATCTATCTACCTATCTATCTATCTATCTATCTATCTATCTGTGTACATATAAATGGGGGGTGTATACATATATGTGATAAATTGGAAATAATCAATAGAGGGAAAGTACTAATATAAAGGATATGGGGAAAGGCATCTTGCAAAAGAAGGACTGACTGGACTTATAAGAAAAGAACCAGAAAGTGTCACAAAAAAAAAACAGAGAGGAGCAAATTTTCCAGAAGAAGGTGATGAACAGCAATCACTGCTGAGAGGGTAAGAGGAATCATGACTTAGAAAATACTATTAGATTTGTTAATAAATAGATCATTAGTATTTTTGGACAAATAAATTTAAGTTGAATGATAAAGTTGGAAATCAAATTGCAGAGGATTTAGAAGTGGGGAGAGAAGTAGAGGTCCTGAGTATAGATGGCTTTGTCAAGAAGTTTAGCCAAGAAAAGGAGGAAAGATATAGAATGATAACAAATGGAGATGATCAGATCAAGTGTGGGTTTTTAAATGTTTGATGTGTATGTTTGTGCATATGTATGTATGTGTTACATAAGTCTTTCTAGATGTAGTACACAGAGAGAATGAGTAAATATCTCTAGAATCTCCTCTTTCTACCCATCTCCAAGGGATACTTTGATTCCTACCAGGTGAGCAGTAGGAAGTTTGTTACTCTTTTCAGAAAGGTGAGATTCTCAGGTAGAATTATTTCTATCCATCTTTTTGTCCCCCTAGACTAAATATTGTTATTCTGGGGGAAATAATTTTTAGATTCAAGCCATACTTCTTATTATTCTTTCATAATGGGCAAGGAGTCTCAAAAACTATATGTTTAATGGCCCATCTCTTACCAAATGCCAGCCACACAAAGTCCACATATAAAAAATGGAAAATAAGTCCATTTATCCAAGCTGATAGTAAACAGAAATGTAAATAAAAACATACCAGACAATCCATAGAGTATATGAGCTCTCCAGTGAGAGCAATTTTTTTTAACTCAACCAAGAGATATCCCAGATTTTACCCCAGTGGAAGTTCCTTGTTTATTAAACAAGAGACAGGGATATGAACGAGGTATTGACTCCTTTCCATATAGCTTCTTCCCAGTCTTTTTCTTCTCTCAGGGACATCTTCCTGAAGATAGATGAAATTGCATGCCCTTTCTATCTCAAAGCTGAAAGCCAGAAGGCTAGGATCTCTATTCTCCCAAACTTTCCAACTCCACCCCTCATTTAGGCAATGAGCATTGAGTAATAAATCTTCAATGAGGAGAATTTTATGTAAATAGGTTTGAGTTTATATAAATCTCTGGTTTATATAAGGATGGGGCATGGGTATATTTATAGACACAAATAATAGTGCCAATAGATAACAAAAGATGAGACTTGTTCCAAGGTTCTATACTTATTTATCATTTTGTCTCAGACAAGAGAGCCTAGTCCAGTTGCTCACCATGGAATGCTGAACTGCTAGTGACTCTAGCCACTAGTGACTGATTCAAGATTATCTCCACAGGATCTCCAAACTTCAAGACTATATATCAACAGGGGGTTCCAACAATAGGACCCTATTCATCCAGGGACATAGGTAACAGGACAATTCTGTCCTAGACTAATGACTGGTACAGTAGAAGAGCTGGATCACTCACAGATGCAAGTGAGAACAAGAGTTTGGATGCTTTGGTTCTGCCAAACTTCCCTACTAATCATTTCAGAGCAAGATTGTGATTCTAAATAAATTCACTAAATTGAGATTCCTGAGCCACAGAAGTGGTCACGCGTAGTGAATGGGAGCCATCTGCTGGTTTTAATAGTTACCTCTTTGAGGATGATTGGAAAGGCTATCATGTCTACTAATTTATATTCTGTCAGACTAACTTGGGTCATGCTTAGTGCTGTTAGATGTGGTCATGAGAATATTCTCTATTCTTGTTGGAGTTAGCTGCTCAGGAGTTTTGGTAACCTATGTATGCTGGAGAAGCCAAAGATCTATATAAACCACCAGAATAATTGCTTCTATACTTCTTCCTCACTCCCTAGGGTACAGTTTTAAAAGATTGTCTTCAAAGGCAATAATGGATAAAATTCTGGCCCTGTCATGTAACTTCCCTGAGCCTTAGTTTCTTCATCTGTAAAATGAACAGGCTAAACTAGATGATTTCTGAGATTTCTTTCTGGTCTAGATCTTTTCAATTGTGTCCAACTTTTCATAGCCCCATTTGTGGTTTTCTTGGCAAAGATACTAGAGTGGTTTGCCATTTCCATCTCCAGTTTATTTTATGGATAAGGAAACTGAGGCAAACAGGGTTAAATGACTTACCCAGGGTCACAAAGCTAGTAAATGATTGAGGTAGGATTTGAACTCAGGTCCTCCCTACTTCAGGCTTGGTGCTCTGTGCACTATGCTACCTTTCCATTCATTCCTGTCTCCCCCATCCTGTTCCATTGTTATCAAAGAGTTAGACTGTTTACTCATGGTACAACTAGAAAGCCACAATTGGAATCTGGATGTCCCATCCTTTTGAAATCTTGCTAATTTTTTTCTACAGAAGACAGTTTTAGAGACAGAAGGGTATATAGTACCAAGATCAGTCAAGTATTGCTGGAGGACCCGTGGTCTCAGCCTAATTTTTTAGTCTACAAGCTAAGAATGGCTTTTATATTTTAAAGACAATAAAACTTTATTAAAATACAAAAATCATCCATAACTCAGGTCTGTTTTCAGATGGAGGGTTGGGTTTCACCTACAAGCAATTTACTTACTTAGTGTTATGGATAGAGTGTTAGACTTGAAGCTAAGGAGACCTGATTTTAAATCCCACTGCAGCACCTACTAAATATGTGACTATGAATAAAACATTTAACCTCTTTGTACCTCAGTTTCCTTATCTTCAAAATGAGGGGGTTCAATTTGATGGCCTCTAGAATCCCTTTCAACTCTAAATCTAGGTTCCTAGGAGTTTTGAGTAATGTCCTAGTGTGGCTTCTAGTCAGAGCATTAGCTCTTCTTATATTAACTCCCTTCTCTGCAATTATCTTGTTACTCCTAATCTCTCTCTCACACACAAGCTTTACTTTATCCTCACCTTTGGAACATAGTTGGTACTGAAGCTGCTTACTGAGATCTCAGGTAGGAATAAACATCTAAAGTCATGTGGTCTCAGAGTATGAAAACCCAGGGATCTACAACTGAATAGCTATAACCTTTGAGTTCTTATCTTGTGGACTTTTGGTCAATAAATGGAGTTTTTCCAAATTTCTGAACATTGACTTTATGCTTAGGCCAAGTAGTAATCAATCTATACATGTTTTAGGGATGTTGGAGGGGGCAGCAACAACCCTCTCTATTAAAATGACCTCTACCTACTTTTTGAAATGCCACCATGAGAGATTCTTAGCTTGCTCTAAAATTCAGTTTTAACATACAGAAACTACTGGATTGTTGGTAGGGGAGTCATTATGTCCTTAACACTTAGGGTAGATGTACTTAATAGTTTGAAGAGTTTGTGTTAAGATATCTGAGTTGAGGTAAGAGGATGCTAGGGCAGGGAAAGTAATGACAAGGTTGGTACCAGGTTAGTCCCCTGGTTATTTGGGGTTGATAATGGAATGAACTGAAATGTGCATTCCTCATTCAACAGTTAACAAAAAATTTACTAGCAAAGGATGATTGCATAGGAAAGAAAGAACATTCAATAAAAATGTCCATCAAGGACACTGAGTCAATTCAGCTGAATGAAGCTCTCCTGATTCTAAGTTGCCCATTATGTTTTTTCAACAAAGCCTCCAGAGATGGGCTGAAATTTCTTGTGGCAGTTTTTAAAAATATATAATCAAGTAGTCATGTCATCTTCCTAAGAATTTAGACCTCTGAGCCCATTGAATTTTTTTCAAGATACATGCAAAAATGGTTTTCAACATTCACTTTTGCAAAACCTTGTGTTCCAAATTTTTTTTCTTCACCCAAATCCTCTCTCCTAGACAGCAAATAATCCAATATACGATAAACATGTACAATTCTTTTAAGCATCACAAAAGGGAAAGAATGGGAACAAAAAAAACCAAGTAAGCAAACAATAACCAAAAGAAAAAATATGAAAGCACTATGTAATGATCCACATTCAGTCCCCATAGTCTTCTCTCTGGATGTAGGTGGCTCTCTCCATCACAATTTGGAATTGCCCTGAATCACCTCATTGTTGAAAAGAACCAAGTCCATAAGTGTTGATCATCAAATAATCTTGTTATTGCTATGTAGAATGTTCTTTTGGTTCTACTCACTTCACTTAGCATCACTTCATATAAGTCTCTCCAGGTCCCTCTGAAATCAGTATGCTCCTCATTTCTTACACAACATTAATATTCCATTACATTCACATAACATAACATTCCCCAACTGATGGGCATCCACTCAGTTTCTAGTTTCTTGTTACAAACATTTTTGCACATGTGGGTTCTTTTCCCTTTTTTATGATCTCTTTGGGATACAAATCTAGTGTAGACACTGCTGGATCAAATAAATGTATAGCCCTTTTTAGAGCCCATCAAATCCTGAAGATAGTTCTCACTTCTTTTAAGGAGAAACTGGACTAACTTGCATGTGGATAAGAGATTATTGCAAGGGAAGGAAAAGGGGGTACAGTTTCGATAAAGAAAAACTATTTCCCTCTTTTTTCTTCACTGTCTAGCCTTGAAGACAGAAGAATAAGTGGTTATCTTGAGAGTGGTTGACCATAGGTAGTATGGGTGTGTGTGTGGGGGGTGATACAGTTTATGTATTCCATTAAACCTTTTTATTCATGAAGAGGCAACATGGTATAGTAAAAAAAGAACATGGCATGTACAGTCAGAGGAATCAAGAACACTGGATTCAGTTTTATTTTTTAAGTTCTAAGAGTATTACATTCACTATTAATATTGAATTAATTCTTTTGGCAAAAAAAAGCTCCAAACTAAGAATATTCTGTTGTAAGAGAGAATTGTGGTATATCAGAGGGAACTGGACTTAGATTCTAGACATCGGGGTTCTAATCTTTATTTTTATTTATTTACTTATTTTTGCTGAGGCAATTGGAGTTAAGGAACTGTTAAGTGTCTGAAGCCAAATTTGAACTCAGGTCTTCCTGACTTCAGGGCTGGTGCTCTATCCACTGTGCCACTTAGCTGCCCCTTGGGTTCTAATCTTGAATCTATATCTTTTTACCTATATGATCTTGGGAGAGTCAGTGATCCTGTCTGCAACTCCACTTTCTAATCTGTCTAATGAGAAGTTGGAATAAAATGGTTCCTATGGCCCCTTCCATAGTCTTGATATTCTTCAACTCTAAAACATGAATGTTCAGCTTATTATCTACTGAAATGAATCTAGCACCTTGACCCTACATATGGGGGAAATGATTTGACAAAATCCTCACACTGAAGATAGAACATCTCTCCACTCAATGGGATTAATGACTAGGACTGATTCTTCTCAAATGTGAATTGCAGATTAAATGAATTACAAGAGAAATCCTTATTTTTATGTCTCCAGCAAGAATTAAACAACTTCCAGAAGAGGTGTTTTATTTATTTTTTTATTTTTTTGCATTGGGAAGGGGAGACTAGAACAAAATAAGAATCGGGGAAGGCAACAATTTACTGAAATTGCCTTAAAACGGTGAATTTTTATCTTATCACTTCTGTCCCAAGATGATAGGCTTATTTTGATCTATCTGTATGTAGAGATGAACAGACATTTTCATTCTTTAGAAAAATTTTATGCTAAGAATCTATCAAAGAGGGTGTATATGGGGGGGTGTACACACACGTGTGTGTGCAAATATTCATGCATGCATTTTTGTGTATGTGTACTTAATTATGGTTCCCTTGGTCTTTGTTTCCTTTCTTCCTCTTCACCTTAAAAGAACTGTTAAGAAAGTGATTGCAACCTGGAATCAAATGATGAATGACAGAACTGATTAAATTTGAACATCAGGAAAAAATTCAGTGAATTCTTTTTTTTTTCTTTGGGTATTATTTCCTTTAATAACTTTTAAAACATATATTTGCATATACTAAATTATTGGATTCTCACACCACAACAAGAATTTTTCTTCATGACCAATTTATCTGTCAACAAGCATTTATTAAATGCTTATAATGCATCAGGCTCTGTACTAAGTATTAGGAACACACACACACACACACACACACACACACACACACACACACACACA
>JAJPUD010000587.1:311311-321643 GCA_023553655.1 Myrmecobius fasciatus
ACACACACACACACACACACACACACACACACACACACACACACACACAGAGTTAGTCCTTGCCCTCAAGGAGCTTACATTTGAATGAGGAAGACAACACAAAAAGCTATACTGAAGTAGGGGGAAGGAGGGAAGATGGTACCAGGCTCCTGGGCATGATGAAGACAATAAAGTGAAGTTTTTTAAGAAGTAAAGAATTATTGACATGATTAACTATTCATGTGACAATTTGGTTTATTGGTTCTTTGTTCACAGAAATGCTTTGGTCAATGAAATGGCAGAAGAAGTCACCATTGATATCCTCAATAGGTTCCTGAAAGTTTCCATATAATTTAAATCTTGGTACATAATCAATTCTCTTTTAATAGAAGAGATAAGAATATTTTGCATGATTTTAAATAAATTACCTAATTTGAATCTTCACCTAATTTAATAGATCCTTCAAATTCAGCTATTATCTTACTCATGGACCAGAAAAGAACCATTTATTGAAGTAGTAAAATGTTTAATCTGTACAGAATTGCAAAACAAAGCAATGGAAAAGGCCTTTCAGCATCTATTTCTAAGTGAGTGTAACCTTATCTCTGATCCCTACCATAACAGCCAAAGAAAATGCTTTTCTAAGACTCATGCCTGTGAAATGGGAAAATGTCTTGAGAAGCTCGCCCTCCTATTTTTAGAATGAAAATAAGGGAAATAAAAATCTTTAGCACAAGTATTCTTAATATTGATGCTTGAAGAGTATGTCTGTAAGTATGTTGTTCTACCTTGAAATGCTGTTCTGTTTGTTCTCTTCGTTGGGTATCCTGGTTTAAAGAAAAGTGGTATTTCAATCTCAAATGCCTCCTCTTTCAGATTTTGCGTCTGCCTCCTTTTTTTCCACGAGTTCTCTTCCAATTATTTCCACATGACACAACCACTCAGTGCCACAAGCACAGTTTCACGGGAAATATCCTGGTAACATCTGAGTAATCACTTTCTGAAGAGATATTTTTGGAATAAAGCTTATTTCCCATGTTGATCATCCTTGCTGTTTCTGTTTTGGAGCATTTACAAAGGTTTGTTGTTGTTGTTGTTTTTTACCAAAACCAATTACAGAGAGCAAAAGTAACTAGCTAAAAGTTACAGGATTGACTGATAATAGATTTAGGACTGAACTTTTGGTCTCCTAATGCAGAGTCTTGTGATCTCTCTGCCATACCACACCACTTCTTCTAAGAATTGGCATTCCAGTTAATTGAGGTTTCTGGGTAGTTTTGGTCTACTAAGACAAAACAAAGTTTCATTATAGTGAGAATTCAAGGTAGTATCTGTTCTGGGCTCTCTTCCTAATTCCCCTTTCTGTTGGCCTGAGCCCCCCAAAAGGAAGCTTTTACCTCTTCATTCAGAATTCTGTGGATAATTCTAAGAGGATAGGTGGTTGCTAGTACTATAGCTCATCATTCCAGTTCCAATGTACTTTTCATGTAAAGTCAGATAGAGCACAGACAGCACACATAACAAATGTATAAACTCTTAGCTCCATTATTGGAAGTCCTTTTCAAACTCTTTGAAGTCTCCAGTTCTCTCAACTTGCTTCTGGGCTTCTAACATCATCATAATTGTCCCAAGTATCTTCTCCTTCCCTGCCCTTATTCCCCAAAAGCCATCCTATATGATAAATAATATTTTAGAAAGGGAAAAAAAGTCAGGACAACAAATTAATACATAGAAAAAAATCGAAAATATGTAACACTTGTGGGCCTTTTACCTCCACAAAGGAAATAGATTAGGCTTGTCTTTTCATATTTCTTCAATTGACTCCTGCTTAATCTTATATAACTTTATTACATTTCTTTTTCATATTTTTGGTGTGTAGTTCTTTTCATTTATGTTGTAGTTACTGTAAATATTTTCTTGGCTTTGCTTCTTTCACTTTGCATAACTTCACATACATCCTTCTCTGTATTCATCACACATCATTTCTTACAGGATAGTAATATTCTATTATACTTATGTATGATATTTTGTTTCCATTTCTCAACTGGTGGGATTTCTTCTTATTTATAATCTCTTGGGATATAAGTCCAGTAATGGAGTCTCTGGGTCAAAAGATATGAACATTTGTCAATTTATTTGGATAGTTTCAAATTGCTTTTTGAAATTATTGTACCATTTCATAGCTCGACCAACAATTTGGACTATTGTCATTTTGGGGCATTTTTGCCAGTATCCAGGTATGAGGTGAAGCCTCAAGGTTGTATTGATTTACATTTCTCTTATAATTGATTTGGAGCATTTTTTCATGTGGTTGTGAATATTCTGCAGTTCTTCTTTTGTGAACTCTTTCTTCATATCTTATGTCTATTTATCTATTGAGAAATGGCTTTATTTATTGCTTATATGTCTTGGATTCTAAACCCTTATCAGAGAAATCTGTTACAATGATTTTTCCCTCATTTGGCTATTTCTCTTCTTATCTTAGATGTATTATATTTTCTGTGTAAAAGCTTTTAAATTTTAAGTGCCAAAGTTATCTATTTCATCTTTGTAATTGCTTCTTTCTCTTGTTTAATCAGGAACATATCTCCTCATAACTGTGAGATATATGATGTTTCTCTTTAAATTTTTATTGTATTATTTTTAATATTAAAGTTACATATTCATTTAAATGGATTATGGAGTATGGTGTAATTTGTTGATCTAAGCCTAATGCCTGCCAGACTGCTTTCCAGTTTTCCCAAAAATTTTGTTTTAAATCTTCTTTAAGTTTCTTTGTATGTTTGATAGAATTTTGTTTAAGATTTTTGAGTTAAAGTTTATTAATCTTATTGGTCTATAGATTTTTTCCCCTGCATTTCATCTTTCTCTAGTTTAGCCATTAGAACTATATTTGTCTCAGAAAAGGATTCTGGTAGAGTGCTTTTTTTTTATCAGTTTTTGGGAATAATTTGTCAAGAATGAGTACTAATTATTCTTTAAAAGTTTGGTAGAGTTTTCCTGTGAAATCACCAGGACCAAGAGCCTTTTTTTCTTTAACATTTACTTCACTGTTAGATCTATTTCCTTTTCTGAGATTTGGTTATTTAACATTTTAACTTTTTTTGAGAGTTTGGATATTTTTGGAGGTATTTTTCTATTTCTTTTGTGTTCTCAGTTTTGTTAGCTTATAATTATGTATAATATATTCCAATTATTGTTTTTTTTTATTTCTTAGTTTTGTGCTGGTTTCACTGAATTCATTTGTCATTTTGTTGATTTTATTTTCTGCTTTCTTTTAATTATCTAAATTTTTGAAATTTTATTAGTTTTTTTCAAATCTTTTAGTTTTATTTATCATTATATGTTTTTTCCCCATCCCCTTGCTTGTGCTTATTTGACTTTTTTGGTTTTCTAATTTTTAAAAAATAAATATTTAGTCCATTAATCCTTCTTAAAAATCTATTAATGTATGATTCTAAAGATATTATTTTCTTCCTTGGGACTTCTGTAGCTGTATCTAGAAATTCTAGTGCACCATTTCATCATTATAATTTTTACATCATTATTTTTTCTATGATTTTCTTTGATTTATCTATTACTTTGTATTTAATTGTTGTTTCCAGTTTCAGAATTTTTTGTTTGTTGTACTTGAACCAATTTCTATTTTTATTGCATCATTTTCTATTTAAAAAATTAAAGATTTCTACCTTTTAAACACATCTCTGTGCTCTAGGGCATGATCAGTTTTTTAAAAAGTTTTAAAGATTGTGTATATGTATATTATTTTTACTGTGCCATTTAAAAGATACTACAAGTGCTTTAACTCTAGTTTCTTCAGCAGTTTGTTCAGTTCCATATTTTCCGTCTTGCTTCTCTTTCTGTTAGATTTTTCCAAGACCAAAGACATCTCATATCACTATTTTGTTACTATCTCTTCTTGTAGCTCACACAATATTTCCTTTAATAATTTGAATGCTAAGGCATTTGGAGTGTGATATTGGTTTGTTGTCTATAATTCATTTCAGCATAATAAAGTTTCTCATTATCACTTTTTATTTTTTGAATGTTTGTTTTTGCTTTTTCAAATAGCATAATCACAACTCTGATTTTTTTTAATTCACTTAGTGCATAGTAATATTTTTCTTTCCCCTCAATTTTATTTTGTATATGTCTTTGATTTTTAAATGTGTTTCTTGTAAGCAACAGATTTTAGGACTTTGTTTTCCTTTACAATCTGTCTCTCTTTTTCATTTTATTGGATTGCTTAATCCATTCACATTTAAAGTTATAGTAGTTAGGTTTATGTTTTTCTCCATCTGTCTCTAAGTTTACATTTTTTCGAGTTATGATTTTTCCCCTCTTTTGCCATAAACAGAGTCTTTTGTTCTTTCAGTTACTTTACTTTAAACTTTTTTAAAAAGGGGATTCTGTTCCCACTGGCTGTCTTCCCTTCATTCTTAATCCATTCTTCACATTTGGTGCCCCTTTCTCTTTGGGGTTTTGCCCATGAGTTTCTTCTTCTCTCCTACTTTTATTTGATTTTATAATTCTTTCTGTGTGTCTCTGTCTTTCTTTCTGTCTGTCTGTATCTCTCTCTTTCACAGACACAGACACACATACACACACATTTTTTCTCTCTCAATCAAATTCACTCCTTCTCCCTCTTACCTGCTTCAACTAGTCCTGTTCATTAATTTTTGAATTTCATTTTTTGTGCCCCTTTTGATGCCATCTTCTCTTTCTGTTTACTCTAGACCCTCATTTTCAGATTCATGGTCCCTCTCTCTTTTCTTTGTATTCTTCATAAAATAAAAACTTCTAAGAAATCCATTCTAGGCTCTACCCTCTAGGTACTTTCTGCCACTGCTTTTAGAATTTGCCTCATGAATTATCTTTTTCCATTGTGCCTCATTCCCACAACAATGCTAGTTTTTGCACGTCCGAGAGGACACTGTTCCATGGTAGGGTCTCTTTCCTAACACATCTCTGATTATGCAGCCCACCAATGATCTATAGCCTCCCATAGCCTCCCCTAGTTACCTTCTTTCACATATGTGTCTCAAAATCTCCTCCTTGAACCTATGCTTTCCCTTTTCTCCCAGTGCTAGTTGTCCCCAGGAGTTTCAACTTTCACTTTCTGATGTAATGATGAATAGATGAATAGACTTTTCAAGTATCAGATTCCTTAGTGTAGGTCCCTATTTCCTATAGCAAATTATCTTTTTCTACCCCAGAAGCATTTATCAGTGGAATCTCCTCCTACCACAAAAGTAAAGTCTTCTTGCTTTCCCTTTCTTTTCAATCCTTTCCTCCTCCTTCTTACCCACTTCCTTATAGAATCTTCTTTTTCTGGGAGCACAGGAAAGATATTACTTCATTGCTGGCTCTTGATTTGATTCTAGCACATCAAACATTCCTCTTGATCCCCTTGCTCTTTTTAACTTTCATGTAGCTTCCCATGTTGTAATATAGTCTTACAGAAAAACAAAAACATCCATTCAACCTTAGGCAGGCTACTTTTGATTGACTGATTCAGTAGAGATGTTCTCAGTTGATAAAAGCCATCAGAGTATATAGCATCATGTAAGTTACATTACTTGGGGTAGGGATGATTGATTGATTCAGGTATTAAATATGAACAAATTCTGTCCATAATACTGCTGTCTGCCTCTTCATTGTTAGCTCTTCCAGATTTGCACCTTCACCCTATTTCCTTGTGAACATGTAAAAAGAAGTCTTTTACTGATCTCTGCTATCAGTCTGTTGTTATTGCTGCCCTTGCCTGCTATATTTATTCACTCCTGCATCTCTGTTGTATTCAAGAAGCAAATAATTTTTTACTATGGGGATACTGAAGGAGGACAAATATCTCTGGTATAAGGGCTTTCCAGGGCTGCTCATCTACCTTAGGTGTCCACTTATTAGCCAACTCTCACCTCTGGTTCCAAGAAACTGTAGCATGCACAGAGGCCATATCCTGGTAAAATCATTTTGGTACATGGTCTAAAACAAGTTGAGGATAACCAATAGACATCAAACCAGTCAGTGAGTTAGGGGGATGCCTACCCCAAGAATGAGAAGATGGAATGAGTAGTGGAGATGAGTGGAATGAGTAGATGAGAACAATATGTTCCTATAGCTGTGAAGGTAGTTTATGCAGGTGCTATGGAGTACTTAGAACTTAGACATGGAAGACACCAAGATCATTCACAGTATCCTGGGCCTTTACCAGTCATTTTGACTTTTGTCTTGCTTTGGATTTCAGTGAATCTGGAAGAGAAAGTGAAGCCGATGACTTTGCAACTCTGCCTTACTTAAATCCAATTCCCAAGCAATTGAAGACATCACCTCATGATGTTATTAGCCCTATTCAAAAATTGAAAACAAGCAACAAAAACAATCTCTATACTTTTAGTTTTCTTTCTAATTCAGTTTCAAACAGCACTTTATTATTGACCATCTTTTTTTTCACAAATGATTAAATTCAGATTTTCAGAGTAAGTCACCCCGAGTTGTAACTTGGATTCCATTGTTTTTCACAACACATTATTCTGCTCCCTGTCATTTTCTTTGGGAAGACCTATGATCCTTAGGCTGTATTTAAGCATCCTGTCTCCAAGATTAGTATATGTTGCTTGCATAGTGAACATATTTCCTTTTAATGTTATGGGGTTGAGGGTTTTTTTTTTTTTTTTGCTTCTCTTCTCTTAGATTATCCTTCATTTCTGTATATTTGCATTCCTATTGTATTATTCTCTCTTTTGTTTCTTTGGTGAGCCTTGCTATTGCAGATTCCTGGTTTTCAATTTTACCCATTATTTTTGCTGTGCAGGACATAAAATCTGCTCTCATAATTCTCATTTCTCTTTTGAACCATTCAGGAACAGAGTATTGTGCTGATCCAGGGACATTGTTAGGAAGCCAATGGGAAATTTCTAATCTTCTGACCTTTTGAAGTTCACAAGGTCATCCTCTGTCTGGGAGTAGAGGAGACAGACTCTTTCCTTCTTCCCTCCCCAAGAGACTCCCTCTCAGGGGTCTGGCTCCACCACTAGGCTGACTTGCTTATTTGACACTTATTTTGAATTGACTTGCTGTTTTTATATGAGCTTCACAGGGTGTAACTGATTCTCCTCAACCAATCCTAATCTACTTTCAATCTCATTTCATCCAGTGGTTTTCACTTCTTCCAAAGAGATTAATGAATTTTGAATACCTAGTTTATGTTTTTATTGATTCCACAGAGGTATTCTCACCTGATAAAGTTATTCAGTGTATAGCATCTTGTAAGTTACATTACTTGAGGTAATGATGATTGATTGACTTACTCATTAAGTATGAATCTTCTGTTTTCTTTTGTTTTCTGAACTCCTACAATTACTCAAGGGAAAAAATGCCCCTTGATATATAGAAAGTGAAACATCATTATTTGGGATGATATTTCTAATGAGAAGTCACTATAGGGTTAGTACATTCTACATGTAAGGAATTCTATTTAGTTCTGTTGAGAAAGTTCATCTGATATCTATTATAAAACCTAATGAAATTTTAGATAAAAATACCCAAATATTTATTTTGCCTATAATTAAGTCCTCAGTTTATTTGAAATTCAGTTTACTACAGGATATCCTCTAAAACCCAGTGCAGGCCTAATATTTAGTAAGGCCACACAGTGGCTTGAACCCTGTTACTCATGCTCAATTACCAGGCTGGGTGGAGGACCAGGTACTGATACCAGACCTAAGACAGAGCAAGAGACTAAAGACTCACCTCTCTATTTGTTCCTTCTTCTATTTCCTTTAACCATCCAGAGACAGAAAAATAAAATCAATATTGGAGCTACAGCCTGCAGGTAAACCACTTTTGATGATGATTGACAAGTGAGTAAATAAAAAATACCCTGGTCCTCTACATCCAGCATCTTACCATCAAATACTCATAATGACCTTTGCCATTAGGCCCCAGGGCCACTAGGTCAAGCCCAGGATGAAAGACTCCATTTTCTCCTTTCAATTTCTCAATCATCCTTCTCAGGGTTGGCAAACAAATAAACCCCAAGCTAAGGCCTCTGGTTTAGCTTCCATTGTTACTGGGACAAGTGTGATCATCTACCTATCCTGCCTAGAAAATTTTTTTCCCTCAGAATAATTTCTCAAGCAGTTTAGTACCGGGTCAGCTTTCCTCTCCACACAATCCTTGCTCTTATATTTAAGGACTTCAAAATATGTGTTTATTTCCCTTTAAACATTCTTGCTTCCCAGTTTATAACTCTATCTCTTCACTTCATCTCAATCACACAGAAAGATAGTTATTCTCAATCTCATCAACATTCACAACTGTTATCCCTTCATTATGCAGAACTTTAAGGGAATATCTGACCACAATCTGTCTATTTCTCCCTGTGCCTCTCTCCTTCCAAATCAATTCTCCATCCTCATTGCACATCTGATCCCTCGATCCTTTCTTGCTTTCCCTGGGAAACATGCTTTCTGCCCTTACTTTCCTTACTTTGAAATATTGATTTTTAAGTTAACAAATTGAACCTTGTTTTCTCTTTACCCTTGAATGCTTTTGCCCCATCACTTCTCTCTACAGATCCCAATCTGTCCTTGCTTCTTCCTTCTCTAATCCTTCTTGCATGCTGAATGCTTTTAGAGAAAGTCACACTTAGGATTGCTTGAGTTCTTTTATTTTTCCCTGATTGATGCTCTGTTTAACCCTGCATAGCAGATGTTCAAAATTTAGGCTTCTAAACCATTTTCTCCCAGTCCCTCTCAGCATATATACTGAAAAAAAATCGTAGATTTCTAGATTCTAAATACATGCATCATTAATTCCCCTTTCTTACCAATTCTATATCTTAAATACCCTGAACATAATCCATCCAATCAACTCCTTCTCCCCTCTAATTCATCTTCTCTTGAAGGAAGAAGTAGCTCTTCTCTTTGCCTTTTCCCCTGGTCTCCTCCAGAAGTTTATTCTTCTCACAATGTCTGTTCCCTGTATAATTTTCAGCATTTATTTTTCTTTACTGCCTATAATCATGTTCAGATTTGCCTAATTCCTTAAAAATTTTTCTTGACCCAGCTGTTCTTTTGAGCTATAATCCTATAATTCTCCTTTTGATAGCCAAACTCCTTTTTTATAAAAGGAATAATATCTATTCTCATTGCCCCTAACTTTTTCTCTCTCATTAATTGCTAAACCTTATGTTTTCTGGCTTTTGACCCCATCACTAAACTATTACTTTCAAGGTCTCCAACATTCTCCCTTTTAAAAAGTGAGCTACCTGTCTTGTTCAAGACTTAGCAAAGAGCCCAATGTTAGTGGGTCACAGTTTATAAAAGGAAATAAACTTTGAGACTGGGGAGTCAGGGAGGAGTCAGGACATGATGGGGTTTGAATGTCAAATAGAAGATTTTAGGTTAGATCCTGGAGCTAATAAGGAGCCTCTGGAGTTTATTGATTGGTGGGGTGAGGAAAGCTACACCATGGTTAGATTTGTTCTTTAGGAAGATCAGTTTGACAGCTAAATGGAAGATGACTAGGACTGGACAGAGACTTGAGGCATGGAAAATAATTGGGAAGTTATTGTGATAGTACAGGTGTGGGCTAATAAAAGCCTGCACTAGGTACTATCAGTGTCAGAGGAAAGAAAGGGGCTTATGCAAGAAATATTATAATTGTAGAAATAGCAGGATATGGTAATACTTTGGATGGAGGTGACAGAGAGAGAATGAGGAGCCAAGGAGAACACCTAAGTTTCAAGCCTGATTAACTGGAAGGATGGTACTGCTCTTGACAGCAATAGGAAAATTAAGAAGAGGGGAGAAGTTAGGAGGAAAGATTGTGTATTCAGTTTTGGACATGTTGACTTGAAGATATCTATGGGACATTCCATTATTAATATCCATCCTATTAAATAGCCTCCTAATTCTTCTTATTATCTTAAATATTTCCCTTGCTGTTCATTTTGTATCACAACTTTTCTTAAAAACATCATTTTGATTATTTTACTTCCATAATAAAAACAATAAATTAAAAAAATAAAATAAAATAAAAAGTGAGCTACCTCTTACCTCCCTCCTCCTCCCATTTCCAAGCTATTACCAAAGTCTGTCAATTTCATTTCTGTAATATCTTTCAAATATATCCCTTTCTGTCCTCTGACATTGCTACTACCCTAGTGCAGGCCTTCATCAGTCCATGAATGGATTATTTCAATAATCTTCTGGTCAGTCTTAAGTGTTTCAAGTCCCTCCCTACTCTAGACCAGTCTCCATTCATCAGCCAAAGTGATTTTCCTAAAGCACAGGTGTGATCATCTCTCTCTCTCTCTCTCTCTCTCTCTCTCTCTCTCTCTCTCTCTCT
>JAJPUD010000587.1:321653-363463 GCA_023553655.1 Myrmecobius fasciatus
TCTCTCTCTCTCTCTCTCTCTCTCTCTCTCTCTCTCTCTCTCTCTCTTTCTCTGTCTCTCTCTCTCTCTCCTTCTCTACCCCCCCTTTCTCTCTCTCTCTCTCTTATTTTTCTCTGTCTCTCTTTGTCTGTCTCTCTTGGTCTCTGTCTCTCTCTCTCTGTCTCTCTCTGTCTCTGTCTGTGTCTGTGTCTGTGTCTGTGTCTGTCTCTCTGTCTCTGTCTCTGTCTCTCTCTGTCTCTCTGTCTGTCTCTGTCTCTCTGTCTCTCTGTCTCTCTGTCTCTCTGTCTCTCTCTCTCTCTGTCTCTCTCTCTCTCTCTCTCTCACACACACACACACACACACACACACACACACACACACACACACACAGATACTCCAGTGCCCCTCCTCTCTTCCAATAAATTCCAGTGACTTCCTATTGTCCCTAGTAGCAAATACGAAATTCCCTGTTTGTTACTCATAGCCTAGCTTCCTTTTACCTTTTCGGTCTTCTTATACCTTACTCCCTAACTGGCCTCCTGACTTCTACAAATAAGATACTCTTTTTTAAATTCAGGGTGCTTTCTCTGACAGCCCCCCATGCCTGAAATAGGCTTCCTCCTGAACTCCACCTGCTGGCTTTTCTGGATTTTTTAAAGTCTCAGGTAAAACTCCATTTTTTTTTACAGGAAGTGTTTCCTAAAATCCTCTTAATTTTAATGTCTTCCTTCTTTTGTTTATCCTTTTTATAGCTTGCTTTGTATATCTGTTTACATGTTGTCTCCCTCATTAGATTATAAATTCCTTGAAGGCAAGGACTATCTTTTACCTCTTTTTGTACCCTCAGAATTTAGCATGGTATCTAAACAAATATTTTATGTTTAACAAATATTAATTGATTGATTGATTTTGATAATATTTTTGGCTATATATCACCTTCATTTACCAACAATATTTTAATTGTGAAATCCTGTGATCTTTTCTCATGCATTGTCCTTTCTTTTTCCATTAAACTCTAACTGAAATTTAGAATTTCCTTGAATTATTTTTAAAAATATTTTCTGAGATAAGAATCCAAGGGATTCACTAGCCTGCCAAAGGGGTGCATGGCACATACAGAAATGGTGGAAATACAAAATTATCTAATGGAGCCCCCCAAATTAAAAATTAATAAAAAAATTCCTGCTCTGGGATAAAATATGGAGTTTTCTAATTCTAAAGCCTCATAGTCTGCTTCCAATATGTTTTTCTAAACTGATTTCACATTAATTTCCCCCAAACACTCTACATTGTAGCCAAAATGACCTACTTAATTTGGTGCTTACAAAGTATTCTGTCCTGTCCTCTGCCTCTTTGTGTTCTCTTCCTTCTCAGCTCCCATTCATGGAATCCCCAGCTCCCTGAAAGCTTCACTTTCAATGTCACCTTCTGCTAAATGCTTTTCCTGATTTCTCCAATTGTTTTCACTTTCCTCCAATACCTTAAATTTGTATTTATTTTGTATTTACTTATCTGTGTACATGTTGCTTTTCTCAAGTAAAATGTAAGCTTCTTGAGGACAGGAACCACTCCATTTTTCTCTCTGTGTATTCAGCATATAGCCTGTATAATATAACATGTTATATATCAGAATATATAATAATATAAAAATATAAGTATTTCTTAATAAATGCCTGGATTTATTGAATTGAATTAAAAGAGCATCAGGAAATTTCTCTCCAAAAATATCCCCTGAAACAGGCTACTTACCCACCTGTCATCATTGCTCAAAATTTTACCTTAGAGAGCCATTCCTTTCAGTTAAGCAATCTAAGCTGAAAAATTGAAACTTAACTATCTACGAAACTTACCTCACAGAATTATGGGGAAAGTAGCTTGTCATTTTTAAATACTATGTAAATATAGACCATTACTACAATCTCAGTGGAGACTATCAGGTAACCAGTTTTCATTTTCAGAATCACAGAAAACAGAATCTAAAGGAAATAGGAATCAAGATAGGTAAACTTTACAGTAGTTGGGGAATGGGAATTGGATTCTAGAAAGGAATTGAGGAAGAAGGAATAAAGCTCAAGGAGCTGGGTGCTGTCCATGGTGGTGGAGCCACATGAGGCCCCATTTGGAATGTGAGTGGGTCACCAATAGCATATTTGGAATAGGGATACAAGAAGGTAGGAGGGAGCCGAAGATAAACTTTGCTGACTTCTCAATGTTGTCTGAGCTTATTCCTTGTTATAATTAGTCCCTCAGGTTCAACTGGATCCACCAAAGATATTCTTAGATTTTAACAAGAAAAGACACCCTAGGAAGTCAAAGCATTCTCCAGTTAGTCCTCTACTCTGTCCTCAGGGTATGCTACTCATTAAAAAAATAAATTTTCCTTCCAATATCACTCCCCTAGCTAAGAGCTTCAGCTTATTGTCCCACAAGGGGGTGGTAAGCAGAAGCCCCCAACTTTTCTTGATGAGGAACTACATCCAAACATCCAAAAGGACCCCCAAGACAGACTAAAGAGATTGCTTTCCCTCCTAGCCCATGGAGGTGAGTGAAACTTTGATTCAAATGAAGCTTTTGGTCCTGCTGGCCTCTGGATCAAAGAAAACATTTCTGTGCTTGAAGCTAAAAGAGCCTTCCCCTGAGCCTTCTGACTCAAAAAGCAGGTTGAGCATTTGAGGCTCTCAGCAGGCAGGCTACGTCCAGCATCACTCTTTACCAAAGAAAGACAGAGCTGATCCCTCCCAGGAGCTCTGTTGAAGCAGGGGGAATGGCGTAGGTGACTGTGGCCTGGGGGGCAAAGAGGGATGGACTTCATGACCTTTGGAATCACCTTGGCTATTGTACATTTTCCTGCTTTTGCTTCCAAAAATTATAAGTGGGCCACTCTCTGGAGTCCAATAAAACTCTGCATGGTGTCCATGTCCTACATTTTTAAGGGACACAGACCATGATGATTGCTGAACATTCACCCTCTACCTAATATGATCCCAAAATTAAGTTAAAATGAAAATACTGTTAAGTATTCAAATAACCAAGGGCTCAAACAGAGTGAAAAATTGGTTTCAGGTCAAAGCATATTTTAATCTTCTAGTTCAATAACTTTAGAATCTATATTCATGGAAGAA
Source organism: Myrmecobius fasciatus (assembly GCA_023553655.1). Classification (NCBI taxonomy): domain Eukaryota; kingdom Metazoa; phylum Chordata; class Mammalia; order Dasyuromorphia; family Myrmecobiidae; genus Myrmecobius; species Myrmecobius fasciatus. The sequence goes on from JAJPUD010000587.1 coordinate 324,755, forward strand.
GATTCTGTCTTAAACTTCATGTTGTTTCTGGGAAAATAAAACAAAACTTGAGTTCAGTTAAAATGCAATATTGGAATCTGATTTATGCTTAAAGTTTAGGAAATGAATGTGGTTCATCTGGTTGCTAGTACATGGTCTGTCAAAATTCCTGAGGACACTTTCTTAGCAGTCCAAGAAGATGTGCCCCCCAAGGCTCTGCTTATCCTGGGGGGGGACTGTGTTGTGTATGTGGCTTCAGTCTCTTTCCTGTACAACCATTTAAGAGAGGCAGGGTGGAGTAATGAATAGAGTGCTAGATATGGAGGCAGGAGAGTCTGTGTTTACCCACTTACCCCCCCATATATGTACACACACACACACACACACACACACACACACTTACTAGCTGTGTAACCTCCTGACCTCTCTAAACTTTGCATTCTTCCTCTTCAAAAGAGTGATAATAATGCCACCCATTTCACAGAACTGAGAGGAACAAATGAGATGGAAAGTCCTTTGCAAAGTTAAAGCTTTGGATAAATGTCAACTGTCAATCCGCAAGCATTTATTAAACACCTACTATATGTGTGCCACTGTGCTAGGTGCTTGGAACAGAGACCAAAAAAAAAAAGAAAGAAACATAGAATATCAGAACTGGAAGAGACTTTAGAAGCTGCTCTCTCATTCTAAAGATGAGATTGTGGTATAGTGGATAGTAGGCTAGTAAGAAGAGGATATGGGTTAAGGTTATTCTTGCAAACTTGAATAAATTATAACTTTTCCACATCACTATTCCAAGGCTTAATTGAAAAATGCAGACGTTGGACTTTATGACCTTTAAGGTCCCTTTCAGCCACACTACTTACTATTTTTTTAGTCTAGAAAGGGGAAATGGGAGCAATTAGGTGGTGCAATAGATAGAATACCAGCCCTGGAATCAGGAGGAATTGAGTTCAAATTTGGCTTCAGACACTTACTGTGTAACCCTGGAAAAGTCACTTAATTGTGATTATTTTGAAAAACAAAACAAGAAAATATTAAAGGGGAAATGATGTACCTGAGGTTAGGAAGCTATGTCATGGTGGGCAAGAGTACAGATATTTGTCACTTTCTACCTTTGTGACCTTGAGCAAATGACTTCCCTTTTCTGAAAAATTACAGTGTGCATTTCAAAGCTAGGACTAGAGGGTAGTCAAGGTAACCAAACACTTGTGTTGCAGGGGAATGTATTTTTTAATAATACATTTTATAACTTCATATTTTATGCCAGAAAATTCCATTTTCCATGTCATATAGATATTAATTTCATGGTAAGTTAAATCACACATGTTACAGCAAGGTTAATAGTGACATGTAGAGTGGTAGGACAGCTTAAGAAGGGACTGGGAAAGTGTAATTTTCGATCTTTACCCATGATTTTAAGTTGAACTAGATGAGTCAGAGGCTTGAACTAGATTGAACTAGATCTGTTACGTTCCTGGATAATTCTGAGTCTATTAACTTTAAGAACTCTCCCATTTCTAAGACTCTCTGATATAATAAGTCATTCTATTGGTACAGTTTCAGGCAGTGGGGAGTTATTTAGTGGCAGGAGCATATATAGAATTCCTTAAATCATAGCATCTCTGCTGTCACCTACTATCCCGATGTGCCGGATTGGTCCTGGGAGTTGTAGGCCTCACGAAGACATCTGTCTCAGTTTGTGCCTGCAATGGACCCTGAAACCCACCAGACTTCAAAATGGAAAACCAAGCCAGAAAATCCTCTTGGCTCCCCTTTCTCCAGATGGACTTGTTAGGTCAGTCACACATACAATGGGAAATCAGAAATCCTTCTGTGGCTATATATTTTTTAAAAAATTTTGGAAGACTCTGAAAAATTTAAATAAAAATCAACTGAAAAGACCAAGTGACAGGTTTTAGAGGTTCAGCCGGAGTAGAGCTTCAGCAATTGTTTTGATTTAACAAGTCAACACGTCATTCGCTTCTTTGCTATGTCCTTATACAGGCTAACTATGGTCTATCAATCAGGCTCTTCAGACAGAGCTGTTGTTGTAATTATTTTACATAGAACAGAATTTGACATAGAGAATTTCTGTATATCGGTAATGATACTTGCCTGTGTTTAATATAGATTGACCTCACTTAAGTAGTGTTTTCCTGAAACATTTCATATAGATAGATATGTATATATTTATATATGTATACATGTTTGTATGTGTGCACTCACATGTATGCATACAGGGGCAGTGTGTGTATGAATTGTGTTATATAGACTTGTTCACACACAGCTACACATACATGTATGCATGGATTGCATATATGTGCAAGGTTGTTCTGTGTACATAGATTGAATGTATATGCATGTATATAATGTGTGTTTCTGTGTGTGCATGTGTTTATGTATAGATAGGGATATCTATGTGCATAGGCACATATACGTGTATATATATGCACACACGTATAGACATATATATGTGCATATATATATGTAGTTATAGTTAGATGGATACATAGATAGATATAGATATATAATTGTTGGAAGACTAACATTTTACATTTGCCAGAAGAGCTGTTGTTGTTTTTTTTAAGGAAAACTTGATATGATCATTTTTGTAAAGCAAATCCTTTCACAAATTAAATTATTCCTTCCTAATAATAATAATTCACATTTATTTGGTTCTAAAGTTTATGTAGTGCTTTTTTCATGACAAATTATAACAAATAAGATAAGCAACATAAGTATTATTATCCCCATTTTTGAAATGCAGAATTTGAAGTCCAGATAAGTTAAGTGACTTGTTTAGGGTCACACAGCTAGAAAGTGTCCAAACTAAGATTCCAATCCAGCTCCCATGACTTTAAGGCCAGCATTCTTTCTACTTTGTTTTCTCTAGTACTTGTTTTTACATTTAGTGTTTTATATATCAAGATTCCTGAAAGCAGAGCACACCTGCATTGCATTTTTGGCAGGATATGTAGGACATAAGCTGTGGAAATCTCTTTAAGCTTGTGTGAGCTCTGTGGGTAATTAGTGACACATGCAGCCTAAATTTAGTCAAATAGTCATCTGACCAGAGTGGCATGGTTGTAATTTTTTCTAGAGACAAGGATGACCTCAGATAACCTTTTAGAGTCACCTTCAGCTGGAATCATAGAATCAAAAATTTAGAGCTAGAAGTAACCTTTGAGGTCATCTAGTCCAATCTCTTCATTTTTACAGATGAGGAAACTGAGGCTTGGAGGAATTCTATAATGTAGAAAACCAGCAAAAGAAAGTATTCATCAATATTTGAGTATAACAGACACAAAGAACTGCCCCCCCATTCAGATTACCTCAGGTAGAGAATATTCCCCCCAAAAGTCCCACATTGGTTGCACAAGTTAAGCTCTTACTAGAGTAAAAGGATTTTGAATCCTTAAGATGATACATGATATGAAGGATGAAAAGAAAAATTCAGCATGTCATGTATATCAGCAGCTTGGGACACAGCACATGGTAGGCATTCAATTTATGTTTGTTGATTGATGGATTTCTTCCTCATTTACCATGAAGATTCATCAATGACTCAAGGTGGTCCTATGCATAAATGATTGTAGACACTTGCCAATTTCAGTGGTGTTAAACTCAAACAGAAACAGGGGTCACTAAAACAAACATAAGGATCCCTGCAAGTGCAATGAATGTATTCAATAAACATTAATTCAGTGCCTGCTACGCTGCTAGGCACTCTGCTAAATGCTGGGTATAAAATAAAAGAAGCAAAAGATAATTCCTCACCTCAAGAAGCTTACAGTTAAATGGATTGAGTATTGACTGGATAATATATCTATGTTTTGATGTATTTTTGCTTATTTTGTCAAATATTTCCCAATTACATTTAATATGTCAGGATATTATTTGGAGTGTTGTGGACTATATGCAGGCCATATATTTGACAACTCTGGCCGATATGATGTGATTTTATGGGTACTAGAAATGTCTACTTGGACGAAATATTCTTGCCCAACACATTGACATGTAATTTGATCAAGTCTTATAGCCTATCTGGTTCCCAGAACATGGTGGGATTTAATAATCTCTAAAACTTCTAGTGTTTTGCATCCCATGATTCTCTGACAGATTCAATTTCATAAAAACATTTATTAAACACCAACAATGTGGGAGGCATTCTGCTAAGTACTGAATCTACAAAAGACAAAAATGAAATCATCTTTGGCCTCAAGGAGCTTACATTCTGTAGGAAAGAAGAGAAACAACATGTATATTACAAACCAAATATAAAACAAATACAAAGTTAATTTGAATTAATTGAGGGAATGAAACACCAGCATTCAGAGAGGCCATTCAGTCAAACAATATGGGGGGAGGGAGGGATGTAGATAAGGAAAAGCCTAGGGTAGAAGGTAGTGTTTTTACTAAGACCTGCAGCAAGTTAGTGATTTTAATAAGTGAAATCATTCCAGGTATGGTAGATAATCTGTGTTAAAACATAAAAACAAGAGATGGGACATTTTGTACAGGGAACAGTACACAGGCCAGTTTGGCAAGAATACAGGATGTGTGAGAAATACATGAAATCAGCATGGAAAGATATGATGAAGCCAGATTAAAAAGAACTTTTAGGGTTAAAAAGAGGAGTGTGTATTTTTTTTTCTTGGAGATAATAGGGAGCTATCTAAGCATCTCAAGCAGGGAAATGACATGTTAATACCTGCCTTTGAGGAATATCCATTTGGTTGCTGAGTGGAGGAGAGAGAGAACAGGAGAGGAATTAGAAGCAGAAAGAACAATAAGGAGGCTCTTGAAATGGTTCAGTTGAAATATGATGAGGGCCTGGACTAAAGAGGTATCGTTGTGAGTGTACAGTAGGGGAGAAATGCAAGAGATAGCATGACAAGATCGGGCAAGTAACTGGACATGGTGATTGAGAAAATATGAGGAGTTGACAATTCTGAGGTTTAAACTTAGGTTACTGAGATAAATAAGGAAGTTAGAAAGAGTATATGATATACAATAGTAAATAATCATAGTAATCTAGCATTTGACAAACCAAAACATCTAGCTTTTGGAGTAAGAACTCACTTTTTTGGCAAAATTTGCTGAGAAAACTGGGAAACAATTGGACAGAAACTAGGTATAGACCAACATCTCACACTATATACCAAGATAAGGTCAAAATGGATACCAACATCTCACACCATATACCAAGACATAAAGATATCATACGTAAATGAGAAGAACATGAAAAAATATATACCTGCTAGATCTATGGATAAGGAAGAGGTTTTGACCATATAAGAGACAGAGAAAATCATAGGATGTAAAATTTTGAGCACATGAAATTTAAAAGCTTTTGCACAAATAAAACTAATGCAGTGAAAATTAGGAGGAAAACAGAAAACTGGGAGAAATTTCTTTTTATGGCAAGTTTCTCTGATAAAGAGAAATTTCTCAAATATATAGAGAACCTAATAGAATTTATTAGAATATAATTCTTCCTCATTTGATAAATGGTCAAAAGATATGAACAAGAAAAGAAATCAAACTTATCAACAGTTGTGAAAAAATAGCCTAATCACTAATAATTAGAGAAATTAAAATTAAAACTTCATATATATCAAATTGGCTACTATGACAGAAAAGGAAAATGGCAAATTCTGGAGGGGATGTGGAAAAATTGAGACACTGATGCATTGCTGATGGAGTTGTGACCTGATCCAAACATTTTGGAGAGCATTTTAGAACTATTCCCAAAGGGCCATAAAACTATGCATACCCTTTGATTGAGAGGTACCACCACTAGGTCTATATCCAGTAGAAATCAAAAAAAAAGAGGAAAGGATCTATTTGTACAAAAATATTTATCGCAGCTTTTTGTGTGTATGTTGGCACAGAATTGGAAATTGAGAGAATGTCCATCAATTGGAGAATAGCTATATAAGCCGTGGAATAAGAATGTAATGGAATACAATTGTGCAATAACAAATGAAGAATAGGCAGATTTCAAAAAAACCTGGAAAGACTTGTATAAACTTATGCAAAGTAAAATGAGCGGAACCAGAAAAACATTCTATATAGTGTCAGCAACATTGTGTGATAATCAACTGTGATTGACTCAGCTTTTTACAGCAACACAATGATCCAAGACAAGTACAAAGGAGTCATGAAGGAAAGTACTATCCAGATAAACATCCTGATAAAGAACTCATGTACTCTGAATGCAAATCAAAGCATATTCTTTTCACTTACTTCATGTTTTTTCCCTTTTGATCTTTTTCTCCTTTCACAATAGTAGCTAATATAAAAATATGTTTTACACAATAGTCCATGTATAAGTTACATCAAATTGCTTAACATTTTCAGAAGAGGAGAGGGAGAAAATTTTGGAACTCAAAATCTTGCAAAAATGAATGCTAAAAACTGATTTCAGAAAAGCCTAGAAAGACTTACATGAACTAATGCTAAGTGAGGTGAGTAGAACCAAAAGAACATTGTACACAGCAACAAAATTATGTGATGATCAACTGTGATAGACTTGGCTTTTTTCAATAATGAGGCAATCAAATAGACTTGTGATGGAAAGAGCCATCTGCAACTAGAGAGAAGACTATGGAGAATAAATGTGGATCATAAGATAGTATTTTCCCTTTTTTTGTTGTTGTTGCTTTGCTTGTTTGTTTTTTATTTCTCATTTTTCCCTTTTGATCTTATTTTTCTTGTGCATGATAAAGGTAAAAATATGTTCAGAAGAATTGCACATATCTAATCTATATTGGATTACTTACTGTCCAGAGGAGAGGGAGAAGCAGAGAGGGAGGGAGGGAGAAAAATTTGAAAAATGAGGTTTTGCAAGAGTGAATGTTGAAAACTATCTTTGTATGTATTTTGAAAAATTAAAAGCTATTATTATTTTTTAAAAAATGAACGCTAAGAATTGTCTTAATATGTAACTGGGAAAGTTATTTACTATTTAAAGTTATTACTATTTAAAAAGAAAAAAGGAAAGAAAAATAATGAACAGATTGCTTTCAGAAAAAAACCAGGGAAGACTTATATGAAGTCATGCAAAGTAAAATGAGCAGAACCAGGGGCAGCTAGGTGGCACAGTGGATAGAGAACCAGCCCTGAAGTCAGGAGGACCTGAGTTCAAATCTGGTCTCAGACACGTAACAGCTGTGTGACCCTGGGCAAGTCACTTAACCCCAATTGCCTCAGCAAAAAAAAAAAAATGAGCAGAACCAGGAAAACATTGTACATTAATAATATAAGGATGATCAACTGTAGAAGACTCCTATCAAGACAGTTCCAAAACACTCATGATAAAAATGTCATCCACTTCCAGAGAAAAATTAAATGAACTCTGAATGCAGAATAAAGAACATCATTCTTTTACTATATTTTTCTTGTTTTTCGGTCCATTTTCTTTTGCAACATGACTAATATGGAAATGTTTTGCATTTCTTCATGTGTACATTCAATATTAAATTACTCGTCTTCTCAAAGAGAAGGGGGGGGTAATAGGAACGGAGACAATTTGGAACTCAAGATTTAAAAAAAAAGAATGTTAAAAAAATTTTTACATGTAAAGTAATTTAAAAAAAAGAAGTTAGAAATCAGGATAGGTTTAAAGAGGAAAGATAATGAGTTCCATTTTGGATTTCTCATTCGAAGTACTACTACTATAGATCGATCCTCATCAAAATTGTGATCTTGACTAAATTCTTCCTGAGTGCTCCTAATCTGCCCTCTGAGTGTTATTTGCCTTTGTGTTCTGCTTCTTATTTCTTATTCCCATAACACCTATATGATAAGTGATAATGACTGAATGAATGAATAAAAAAAAAAACTTTGTTAAGAACTTATTCTGTGTCAAGCTAAGTGCTAGGAATATGAATAGAAAAATAAAACAACTTCCTGCCTTTGGGAAGCTCACATTTTAATCACAAGAGACAACATAAAGCTATAAGAGAGATGGAAAAAACCAGTGGCTCTTAGGATGCATTGTTAGGTCAGATGACAGTGTTTAGGTGGGCACAGTGGCAGGGCAGAGAGTAAAGGTTTGTGATTCACTATCTTACTCAAAAGATTAGATTGGGGAACCCCCAGGGATTCAGCTAAATGGTGTAAAAAGCTACTGTATGAAGCTGTTTATAGAGTCCTACATCTAGAGTTGGAAGAGACCTCAAAAGCCAAATAGTTCAACCTCGTATTTTACATATGAAAAAGGAGATTAATTGACTTTCCCAATTTTAGCCAGGTAGTAAGTATCAGTGGTGGAATTTGAATCCAGGTTCTCTACCTCCAGAGACAGTATTGTCATTATTAAACCATGAGACATGGGTTTACAGCTTCTCTCTGCTTATTAACTGTGCTACTGGTGACAGGTCATTTAAGCTGTTCTTAGCTTTAGAGTAAGTCTTATTGAGAAGCAATAGATAAATCTAACCCATTGGTGAGCTAGGAGGTAGCTCTGAGGAAGGAGCACAGAGTAGAACAAAAATTTTATTTGTGTGGTTGGCAGAAAAGTGTCATAAGAGGAGCGCTCCAGGAGCCCTGCCAGCTGATGACAGGATCATTCCACTAGAACCAATGGTGATACTGACATTCACCGATTTTTTATGAATGGGTTGTATTCCAATTGCTTCTTTGTAAGGCAACTGTTCGTAACTTGGAACACATTCTATGATAGAAACAATTTTATACATGGTAATTAGATTTCCAGGCCAGCCAAGAAAAACCTATATAAGCAATGAACTACTAATAGTACTATTTTGACTAAACACTATAACATTGTTTCCATGGAAAAATGAATCTGGAGTTCTAACTAGGGATTCCAGGAGAACAGTGAGAAGCAGAGGTTCCCATAGAGTTCTGCAATTCCTAGGGATGAATGGCTTGTTAATGACATAGATCTGTCTGAGAAAAGGCTCTCATCAAAAAGTCCACTACTCCCAAGGTATTTGGAACTGAGAAACAAAAAATCAATCGCCCTTATCCATGACCTTGTCAAGGGTGGGGAATGATGGGAAATTCTTTAGATTCAGAGTTATTCTCTGTGGAAGACTACATTATAAATCAAGTTGTAAGAAACAAAATATCTTACCAAGAACTTCACTGATTCACTGATGAATGCAGGAAAGATTTTATTTTACATTCTTGTATGAATGAGTGCCTAGGTTAGTAGATAGGTTTTTGAAACGGCAAAGGCAGTGTTTTATTTTCTATCCCTCTCCTGACTCCTCACTAATTGGATGTTACCAAATCTACGAAATGTGAAACTCCATTCCTCTTTACATAGCCAGTCCCTGCCCCCTAGGAGCCTACATTCTTATGGAGGAAGATAACCTGAGAAGGGTAAGAGGGCAAAGTTCAGAGGGTTTCTTTTCAAATCTAAGACCATCACCCCTGATTACAAAAAAGGCCCTTCCCCTAAGTAGCTTACATTCTTAGCTTCTATTGTGGGAAAATAACCAAAGAAGGAGAAGGGGACAAAATCCAGAGAGTTGCTGTTCAGTTGCTACTTATTACATGACTTAAGGCAAGCCATTCAACCTCTCCAGCTCTGCACACAAATTCACTATGTGATGATGTCTCATAGGTGATTTCACTTCCTTGGATCTCTTTTCTCATTGGTAAAATAAAGCATTGGACTGACCTCTAAGGTCACTTTCAACTTTTGTGATCTGAAGATCTCAGAATTGATATTAATAAAAGAGGGTGATCAGAATGTTGAGAGATCTGAAAATTGATGTATATAGAGCTCAGCACAGTGTCCAACACATAGTAGGTACTTAATAAATGCTAGTTGACCAACAGATTGACTGACTCAAAATTTGTTGAAGGAAGTAGAGATGTTTAGCCTGAAGAAGAGAAGAATTCGAAAGAACATGAAAGAAGGCCTTCCATGGTGGGGAAAGGACTGGATTTTATCGTTGTAGCTCCAGAAACAAAGGGAAGAAGTTATTTTTTTTATTAATACTTTTTATTTGCAAAACATATGTATGGGTAGTTCTTTAACATTAACCCTTACAAAGCTTTCTGTTACAAATTTTACCTCCCTACTCCCCACCCCTTCCCTAAATGGCAGGATATCCACTACATGTTAATTATGTTAAAATACCAAAGGAAAGAAGTTATAAAGAAATCAATTTCTCTTCCATATAAAGAAAATGTACTGATATTATAAGCAGATTAGAGGAACATAGTATAGTTTACCGCTCAGACCTGTTGAGATGGAATAAATTTATGTCCAAAGAAGAACTAGAACTCTTAATTGAACACCAGATAGGTGATTTTGACTATATTCAGTTAAAAAGGTTTTTGTACAAACAAAACTAATTCAGATAAGATTAGGAGGGAAGCAATAAATTGGGAAATTATCTTTACATTTAAGGGTTCTGATAAAGGCCTCATTTCTAAAATATATAGAGAATTGTCTCATATTTATAAGAATTCAAGGCATTCTCCAATTGATAAATGGTCAAAAGATATGAACAGACAATTTTCAGATCATGAAATTAAAACTATTTCTAGTCATATGAAAAGGTGCTCCAAGTCACTATTGATCAGAGAAATGCAAATTAAGACAACTCTGAGGTACCACTACACACCTGTCAGATTGACTAAAATGACAGGAAATGATAATGATGAATGTTGGCAAGGATGTGGGAAAACTGGGATACTGATACATTGTTGGTGGAACTGTGAACGTATCCAACCATTCTGGAGAGTAATTTGGAGCTATGCTCAAAAAGTGATCAAACTGTGCATACCCTTTGACCCAACAGTGTTTCTATTTGGCTTATGTCCCAAAGAGATCTTAAAGGTAGGAAAGGACCCCACATGTGCAAGAATGTTTGTGGCAGCCCTTTATGTAGTGGTTAGAAACTGGAAACTGAATGGATGCCCATCAATCGGAGAATGGCTGACTAAATTATGGTATATGAATGTTATGGAATATTATTGTTCTATAGGAAACGACCAGCAGGATGATTTCAGAGAGGCCTGGAGAGACTTGCATGAACTGATGCTGAGTGAAATGAGCAGAACCAGGAGATCATTATACACGGCAACAACAAGACTATATGATGATCGATTGATGGACATGGCTCTCTTCAACAATGAAATGTTTCAAACCAGTTCTAATTGTTCAGTAAAGAAGCCATATACACCCAGAGAGAGGGATATGAAATGTGGACCACAATATAACATTTTTATTCTCTCCATTGATGTTTGCTTGCACTGTGTTTCCTTTCTCTGATTTTTTTTCTTGTAGATATGATTTTTCTTGCACAACAATGATAAGGGTGGAAATATGTATACACATATTTGATTTGTCAAGTATTTTAACATAATTAACATGTAGTGGATTTCCTGCCATCTAGGGGAGGGGTGGGGATTAGGGGGGGAAATTTGTAGCAGAAAGCTTTGTAAGAGTCAATGTTGAAGAATTACCCATACATATGTTTTGCAAATGAAAAGCTTTAATAAAAAAAAAGAAAGAAAACATACTAAAAATTAAAGCTAAACAAAAAGTAAAAAGAACTGCTTCAGATAATTGGTCTACCATAAAGGGAGGGCATCAAGCACAGACTGAAAGATTATTTTTCAAATAAGACAAAAAAGTCAGATCTTGCTCAGATTTGGGTAAGAAAGAATAAATGGTCACTGAGATTCTTTCCTGAGCTCTGGGATGCTACAATTAATGCTTCACCTCAATGTCAAAGCATTTATTATAAGTAAATGAATACTTTGAGTACATTAGCACTTATATCATTACGTATGCATGCTACTTCTCAGCTAAGGAATGTAAGCTTCTTGAAGGCAGGGACTTTCATTTTGTTTTCTACTTCTTCTTCTGTTTGGTCTACTTCTAGATAGATTGCCTGATAAATTGGGAGAAGCACTATACCCATGATTACAATAGTATGGGGAGCTGTTGAATGAGGAAATTCCTTTTTTTACTAACTTAGACTAGCACCTTATCTGCAACCTCCTCTGCAACTGCAATTTCCTGGAGCTGTTAGAGATTAAATGACCTTTCTAGTCACACAGTTAGTATTTTGGAGGTGGCATTTTAATCTAGGTGTTCTTGGTTTTGATGCCAGTTTTCTATCCATTATGTTAAGCAACCTGGGACATAGGAATTTAGTGAATGTTTCTTGAATTCGATGTTATACATCAATATTTCAAGGATCTATGATTTGTTCAATATAAGTGCTAATTCCAGGGAAAAGTAAGAAAAAGTAAGAAATTTTTTTCTAAATTTCATGGTTAGTAGCTTCTTGAGTTGTTCTAGCCTCAAAATGCCTTCAGCAGATAGCCAACCTGCTGGTGACAAGACTCTGCAGTTAGTGAAACTTGGCTTTGGACAGCAGATACATAGCATCACCCTGTGCCTCCATCAAAATCTGTCTAACCTGGTAGAACCTTCCATAATTCATAAGCCTATAGCACAGTCTTTGAGAATCTGGAGTGACCTCTATGCCACAAGAAGGCATCAAAGAGGTTCTTTAGTGGAGGGCCAGAAGAAATATTCTAGGGAAAATATGTCTCTGCCCGTTGCCTTGCTCAAATATATCTGAAGTCCTCCACAGTGAATAATCCTCTTGGTGCCAATTATAACATAAAAACAATTATAGAATATCAGAATGCAAATAAAACTATAAATTGAGAGCTGAGGAGCTATTTAATCTCATTTCATTCTTTTATAGGTCAGGAGCTGAGGTGAACTAGAAAGATTAAAATGACTTGAATAATAATATGAAAACAGAAAGAATCTCTAGGAATCGAACCCAGATCCCCTGCCCCCAAAACCAGTGCTCTTTTCACCAAAATAGAACAAAATGTTAGAGTTGGAAGAGTTCTTAGATTTCATTTTTCCCACCCTATCATGCAATAGTACTAGAAATACAATTTATTAAATTATAAAATAATATATATGAGGTCACATAGTGAGTTCATCACTGAACTAGAACTAGAACTTACATGTCTTATTACCCAGCTCAGTGATGTTCCTGAGAGGAGGAACCAGAGCCCAGGTCCTCAACTGAGGTTACCTGGCACCTTGGGCTAACTCTCCACAGCAGCTCGGAATAGTTAAATTTGCTAATTGAATTATAATTCCAATCCTAAGCCATAAAATCAAACCCTGCAGTAAGCTGCCCATGGTTGCCTGACAGCTGGCCTGTCTGATCCTGGCAGTCTGCTTACAAATTGGTATTAGTGGCACTAAGAGAGCTGATTAATGTGGCGACAAGAGACCCACTAACCTGACACTACCAGCTGGGCTCCCCAAAGCTGTCAATCTCCCTCCCAGCTGCTAAGCCCACTGAGCCCTGCTCTCTCATTTACATCATAGCAATCCAGGGCCATGGAGCCTTTCAATGCCTGGCAAAGCAAGGTTCTTTGGGAGGGGCAGAGATCCACTGCATACAACTCTACTTATTGAAAGGGCATGGGGAGAAAAAGCACAGGCAGGTGGATTGGGGGGAAAAAGAGGCAATATTCTTTTTCCTACCCATACCCCTGAGCTTGTGGACCATCAGGAATGGATTTGATCACAATGAAAGAGATTTTCTTAACATTGAAACTACTATGTTTTCTATCCTTATTATTGGATTCATTTTAGATATTATTTATATTAGATATAACATGCAATACAAATGAAACAGTATAATAGAAGATGATATTTTATAAGTACTATAATAAGGACAGTATGCTAAAGGGAATAGAGCATAAGCTTGACCTCAGAAAAATCTGGGTTCAAATACCAAATCTGAAATTTCTTGGTGGGTACCTTCTAAGGCAAAATCCTTAGGATTTACTTCCTAAGGTAATCTTTATTGGTGTTGGCAATGCCTACATCAGTACCTCCCTGTGCTGACAAAATCACATGTATTTGAATATTAGAATGATTTCTTAGAGAGGCTTATGTCTTAGTGGAAGAAGGGTTGTCCTCAGAATCAAGAAAACAGGTTCAAGTATACTCTTTGACACTTACTGTGTGATTCTGGGCAAGATGTGTAAGCATGTATCTAGGGCAGATGCTCTATCAGTTGGAGTACCTAGAAGCTAGTAAGTCACTCAATGGATAAAGCATTAGGGCTAGAGTCAAGGAAGGAAGGAAGGAAGGAAGGAAGGAAGGAAGGAAGGAAGGAAGGATATGCTTCAATCTGTATTGAACTCCATCAGTTCTTTCTCTGGAGATGGATAGCATTTTTTATCATGAGTCCTTTGGGACTGTCTTGGATCATTGTATTGCTAAGAATAGCTAAGTCATTCACAGTTGACCACTGTTCAATATTGTGTACAATGTTCTCCTGGTTCTGCTCACTTTACTCTTCATCAGTTCAGTAAGTTTTTTCAGATGTTTCTGAAGAAGTATGTCTAGAATAAATATATGCAAAATAAATACAATATGGATAACTATAGAGATGGTGCTTTCATTTGAGGGATGGGAAGGTTTAGGAAAGACATGAGCTGTCTTGAAGAGAGGAATTCTATGAGATGGGGAAGGAGAAGCAAGGACATTCCAAGAATGGATGTTCTTGGAATGCAACAACAGGTTAGTAGATGGAACAGAAAGAAGGCCAGGTTTTTTAGGGGAGAATTGTAGAGTATAGAAAAGAGAATATTGTATAATAAAGGTGGAAAAGTGTACTTAAGGTCAGGTTATGAAGAACATTTAACAATGAAGTTGATATTTTATCCTAGAGCCAATAGGGAAATATGAGTTTGGTAAATGAGGAACAGATATGGTCAGATCTACACTTAAAAAAATCACTTTAACATATGTAAAAAGAATACGACTTGGAGTAGGGAGAGTCTTGAGGCAAGGAGACCAATTTGGAACCAAATGCAATAATCTACATGGAAAGTGATGGGTGTGTGAGCTGAGGAGATGACCGTGTTGAGAGAAAGAGTCAGATGCAAAAGATGTTGTAAACATAGAAATGGCAAGGTTTTATAACTGATTGTCCAAATCAAGTGAAGGATAGTGAGGAATGGAGGATAATGTGAAAATTGGGAACTTGGAAAATGAGAAGAATAATGGTGCCCCAATGGAATTATGGAAGTTTGGAAGAAGAATGGGCTTGAAAAAAAATTCAATTTTGGGCATGTTGAATTTGAAATGCCTCTAGGATATTCAATATGAAATACCTAACAGGCTAATGCCTTCCCTTTTAGAATTATCTTCTATCTGCTCTGTATATATCTGTATGTACATATAAATGGATGTATGTGTACATATATACATACATACATATGTGTGCTTATAGTGATTCTCCCATTTGAATGTGAAGCCTGAGGATTGGAACTGTGTATTCTTTTGCTTTGTATCCTCAATGCTTAGCACAGTATAAGTATTTAATAAATGCTTGGTAATTGGTTGATGCAAACATGAAACTCAAATACCCTTACCAGAGTGAAGATTTGTACTGCTGGAGGGATTTTCCATACTAAGAGATTCTTACTGGATACATAAATCTGTGTTATTTGCATAGAGTTGATATCTAAACCCATGGGAACTAACTAACGAAGTCACCAAGAGAACTTACAGAAAGAAAGTAAAAAGGATCTATTACAGTGTCTGGGATCATATCTACAGTTAGCAAGTGGAATATGGATGATGAGCCAGTTACGGAGGAGTAACTAGACAGTTAGGAGGAGAACGAGTAGAGATTCATGTTACAAAAACTCAAAGAAAAGACAGGATCCAAAAGGAGAGGATAGTAAACACTTCCAAATGAAACAGAGAGGTCAAATAGGATGTAGATTGAGAACAGGCCATTAGATCTGGCAATTAAAGAGTTCATTGGTGACTTTAGGAAAAGTGATTTCAATTGAATGATGAGGTCAGAAGCCAGATTACAAAGGGTTGAGCAGTGAGTAGGAGGAGAGGAAGTAGAAGCAAGAAAAAAGTGTGGATAGTTTTTCAAAGGAATTTGGCTGAGAAAGGAAGAAGAAATATAGAATGATAGTTTGAATACATGATAAGATCAAGTGAAATTCTTTGCATAAATATTACAAAATAGGTATGGAACCTCTCAGTCATCCACGGAGCTCTTAAAGATTACATATTTTAGATGAGTTGTAGATTTCCCCTGGTGGACAGTTTCCATATAAGATCTCAATTAAATGATAAAATTATAGTTTTGGACAATTATAATGATGATGATGATGATGGTATCTTATATAGAATTTTATAATTTAAAATGTACTCTCATGAAAATCTTTTTTCCTCTTCACAATTACCCTTTGAGTATAAGGCTTATTCTTCCTATTTGACAGATTAAGAAATCTGGAAGTCAGAAAAGTCAAAAATAAAATTTATTTCTTCTTAGTCTTCTTGCTACACTGTGTGGTGGCTTACCCACATTAAATGGCCGATGTTGGGATCCTTCCTGGCTTTTGGGCATGAGGAAATATCTCAGGGACATTTTAACTTAGGGATCATCAGGCCATGCTGTGGAAAATAAGCATGGTGCTATATTATTTTGGGCATCACTTCTGACTTTTCAAATAGATTATGTATCTATTTCTCACATTGAAATCTCACAATAATCCTGTTTGGCAGAGAGAATTGGGTTTATAATCTTTAATTTATTGATGAGGAGAAGACCAGAGAAGTTAAGGGACTTGCTCAAAGTCACACAGCAACCAGGACTAAAAATGAGGTTTCTCAAATCTCAGAACAGAAAAGTGTCTGGTGCATTACATATTTCACAGATATAAATTTATAATTCAAAGGTCATTGATTCCAGTCCCCTCATTTTGCAGATAAGAAAACTGAAGACCAGTGGGAAAATGGTTCTCCCAAAATCACATAGATTAAATGTGACAGAACCAAAATTTAAATCTAGGTCCTTTTATTCTAAAGCCAGCATCCTTTCCACATGGCAGGCTGATGCCCAATCAATGTTAAGAAGGCAAAACCAGTTTCCTGATTGGAAATAGTCAGAATTCAAAACTTATTAACCAATTTGAACTACAAATTGCCCCAACTGCCTGAATAGACCAGATTGGAATGCTGTATTCTGATTTGGTCTAACTGGAAGGAACACTGACTTTCCATTCTACAGACCCACAGGATCTTACATTTGACAAGAACATCACAGGTCATTCTTTCCATCCTATACCTAACACTACTAATGAGTGGTCATTTATACTCCAATTTAAGACCTCCAGTGAAGGGGAACTTATTAGTTCTCAGGAAATCCATTTTAACTTTTTTATAGTTCTAATTATTAATAAATGTTTCTTTATATGCAAGGGAATTTTGTCTCTCTAATGTCCACCCACTGCTCTTATTATTGCCTTCTGGAGCAAAACAGCATAATTCTAACCCCTCTGCTATGTCAGTTATTCCTGTACATGAAAACTGCTCTCATAATCCCTTAAACTGTTTCTTCTTCAGGCTGCATCTCCCCAGTTCCTTTGATCAATTCTTGGGTGATTTAGTTTCCTATCCTATCATCATTCTGATTGCCTTTCTTTGAATGCCTCACATTCCATTTTATGAATATCATTCCTAAAATGTGGTGTTCAGAGTTGGGTGTGCTCTAACCAAGGCAGTGGAACTTAGGCCCCATTCTGAACTCTATGCTTTTCTTAATAAAGTTTCAGATATTAGCTTTTTTTGTTGCTATGATGTACTGTTATGTCTGTTTGCTTGCTTGCTTGTTGGTTTTTTAAGGAAATAGGGTTTAAGTGACTTGCCCAGGGTCATACAACTGCTAAGTGCATGATACATTATTGATTCATTTTGAGCCTACAGTTCACTAAGTCCTTCAAATTGTTTTCCATACCAATTTTATTACTGTTTCTCTCCATACAAAGTACTGACAGCCATGTCTCTATCATCCTGAAACCACTGTGAAACCAAACATAGAAGTTCATGATTATTCTTTTTATATTTCTTTTAGAGAGGAAGCATGGCTTAGCAGATAGAAGCTTAGTTTTGTGTCAGAAAGATATGGGTTAAAATTCTTTCTCTGATGGTGTTGATAGATTTTCAGTGCCCTAGGCAACTCTATGACACTATAAGTTGCCAATTAGTAATCAATTTTCATTGGTAAAGGTAATTCATACTTTGAGAGTTTCCCTACACCAAGAAAATCACAAATCTAAATTAAAAAATAAAATAAATAACAGCGAAACCAATCATCTGATTAGACATGTTCCATCTTTCCAGCTTAAGGTTCTTGATTCTATCATTCAGCATGTTAGCTAGACCTTGCCTCTAACTATTTTCTACAGGTATAGCAAGCATTTCATCTATGCCTTCTTCTAAGTCATTAATTAAAATGCTGAATAGCATAGGGCCAGAGAATGGAGGAGAAGGAGGTGCAGAAGGAATATGGAATCCCAAATTATAAAACAAATGTTATAAAATTTTTGTTGACATGTAATTGAGAGTCTTTAAAAATTAAATATTAAAAACCCCTATCATCAGTGACGTATTAAAAAAGAAATGAGAACCTAACAAAAATTGTAGTACAGTTTTATACATGTACAATGGCTCAGGATGCAGTGAATGACCTTCTTTCATTCATGTTTGACCAATTCTAACCATTCCACAATACCTGCTTCAGCTGCCTTCATGGCCAATGGAACAAACTGACCCTTCGCTCTAGGAAAGTCTTCCCACTCTTGAGGTAGACATCTCTATAACTCACTAACAGGCTTGAGACCCACTGTTTATCCTCAACACGGGGCTAGCTCATCAGAGGAATATTATCCTAAGGTAAAAAGGCAATTAATGCTTGGTAAAGAAGACTAAAAAAAAAATTATAAGAAAGAGAAATAGAGCTGAAAGGGAATTGAGAGACCAGGTTTCTTAACCTGATGTCTATTAATTTTTATAACTATTTCAGTATATATTCATTTCCTTTCTAATCTTATGTATTTTCTGACATGCATAATAATAATAATAATTTTTATTATTCTGAGAAGAGTTGTACCCAAAAACTTCACCAAAATGCCAAAGGAGTCTATGACACAAAAAAAAAAAGTTAAGAACTTCCTAATCATATCTAGGGCAGTTAAGAGGTACAGTTCATTGAAAGCTGGACCTGGAGTCAGGAAAACCTATGTGCAAATCCAGCCTCATATACTTCCTAGTTGTGTGACCCTGGGCAATTCATTTACCTTGGTGTGCCTCAGTTTCCTCATCTGTAAAATGAGCTGGAGAAGGAAATGATAAACCAGTCCAATATCTTCATCAAGAAAACCCCAAACTGGGGCATGAAGAGTAGGTCATAAATGAACAACAATATTTTGTCTCTGAAGTTTATTTTTTAACAGTAGTGATTAGGGGCAGCTAGGTGGCACAGTGGATAGAGCACCAGTCCTGAAGTCAGGAGTTCAAATATGACTTCAGACACTTCCTAGCTATGTGACCCTGGGCAAGTCGTTTAATCCCAATTGCCTCAGCAAAAAACAAAAACACAAAAACAAAAAATAGTAATGATTAAGGCCCATTTGAATTTATAGAGCCTGAATTATGGAATATTTAAAGATACAAACTAACCAGAAGGATACCATCCCCTTCTTATCTTTTTGGTATCTTGCTCAATCCAACATTCCTTCAGTCTCCTTATCTGTAAAATGAAAAGTTGCACTAAATGCCTTTCATGGTCTCTTCTACCTCTGACATTCTCTTATTTTGAAAGTTCACGTAATGTAGCCGTGTAGAAGCCCTTGGGGGATCCACCTGATTAAATGGAAAAGAATGTAGTAGATCAATTGATTGCATATAAGTATTTCTAAAGAATTTAACTGCCATTTATTCTCAAGGCAACTTAAATTAATGAACCCAAATTTAATTTCCATGATTTGGATAGATTTAAAATTGAAAAGGGCTGTCCATCTGGTCTTAGTCATGGATATAGAGCTGGCAGAAAACTTAGTAGTTCTCTCTATTCCAGTGACCTCTAAAGTAGGATATGCAGAACTCCATAGTACAGATGAAACCATCCATAGGGTTTCATGAACAACTAAAATGAAAGTGTGGAGGCATAAAATATCCCATTCTTACCATGAGAGCAAATGGAGATGAATGTCTCAAATACTATGGAATCCCACCTACCCTTTTAGATATGATGGTTTCCTCCCCTTTCCCAATCCTGATCTGTCTCTTTCCACCACTGGCCATAATTGTTAGCTCACAATCTCTTCCCTTCTGCACCATAAACTAACAAATAAAGTAGATAAACACACATATAAGTAAATAAACAAGTAGATAAATGAACTAATGAATGGATAAACCAATGAATCTGTGTATGTATATACAAGCATAAAATCATATAACTTATTTCTCTCTCTTTGCTTTGTTTCTGTCTCTATTTCTCTCAGTCTGTTTTTCTTTTTCTATGTGTATATATATATGTATATATGTGTATATATCTATATGTGTGTATGTATATATGAGTGTTTTTATATAATCTTAAAAATAAGAGAAGTCTCAACTGCTATTAGGGCTCTGATTCTAGGACAAGTCTAAGGCAAGGGACAGGAAGCTCAGGCCAACCAAGGAAAGATCATTAACATGTGCTGACTGCCTCAAGAGTTGTAGCCTGTTAAGTGCCTATTATTCTCATTATTTTCAATCCTACTTCTTGAGAGTTTTGGTATCTTAATGCAGGCATATTTTCTTTTAAGATGTTCAAATGTTTTCTTTCATTTCAACTTATGTTTTATTCAATTGAAGAAATATTTATTAAGCACCTACTATGTCTAATTCACTCTACTGAGTCTTGAGAAGACAAAGACGAGAAGATAAACAAGAGATTGATGAAGAGTTTATTCCTAGAGAATTCTACTCCCCATTGCATACAGATATATTTTTTTAATTTAAATTCAAATTTTTCCTCTAACTCTTAATAGTTATAGGAGCCTTGAAGAATCACTTAATCATGTCTGTTTCATCTGTAAAGTGAGGATAATAGCACCTACCTCCCTTGGGGGTTCTTGTGATGATGAGTATTTAATCTTTGTAAAATGCTTTGCAAATCTTAATATAATGTATAAGTGCAAATATTATTATTACTTTTGTTAAATAAAATTATGAGTACCCATTACAAGTTCTTTGAGGATGGGGATAGTCTCTAACATTTAACAATTGTTTCTTTGATTGGGATATATTAAACTGAATTGAGGATTTCTTTCAGCTATAGCAAAGAGTTTGAAAAAGGCAATAGAATCATAGAAACTGAAAGAGATCTTAGAAGTCATTTAGTGTAACCCCTTCATTTTTCAGATGAGGAAACTGAAGCCCTCAGAGCTTAAGTGATTCATCCGAGATCACACAGCAAATAGCACTTCAGCTAGACTTTGAAGAATTGTCACTGAGTTCTGAGCTTAGGAGGAAGGTAGCAATGCATTATCTGTGAAAGAATTCTTTCCCCTACAATTTCCATTATTTCTGATTGAATCAGACTATTCTTGGCACATAGTAGGCACTTAATGTTATTTGACTGATTATACTTCGTCTCAGTCCATTTCTCAACTGATTTTTGGACATTCCAGTATATTCTTACTTGTATCTGCTGAAAGCAAGTATGTCTTATTTACTTACTTTTTTCCAATTCAAGAATTTGCTCAGAATTTCTTATTCAGCTGCTTTGAGGAAGACCGATATTTGTCATGATGATTTTGTTATTTGGTGGTGGAGGAAGGATCTGATTTTTCTCAGTCAAATGTTTTCAGTTTTGTAATGTATATTTCTGATGTATTTATCTATTGACACACATATGTGATTAGAAAGTGTCCTTCTACATTTGCACACTTGGTAACTTCATAGTTTACCTTTCCTTAGTTCTAGCTCAGATAAAAAGGGTCTGTTGAACCTAATTAATTAAATATACATGCAAGGGAAGGGAGTTTTACTTGAAACAAATTTTTCTTTTGCCTCAAAAAAAAAAAAGTCTGGAGAGCACTGATTTAATCTAAACCTTTCCTTTTACACATGAAGAAACTGAGGTTCATAGGAGTTAAGTGATTTGTCCAAAGTAAATATCAAAGCCAAGAGTCAACATTCTCTAACTCCAAATTCAGTGCTCTTTGTATTATATCATAATCTTTGAAGAAAATATTTGCTTAGAAAGAGGGAACTTTATTCCTTGTTATAAATTCAAAAGCAGCAAAGTCCCAATTAGTGAATTTTGGTTGTAGCTCAAATAGTATCTTGGGCTTCTCAGGAGAGAAGTCCTAAGTAGGTCTGGGAAAGGCAGGGAAGACAAAGGGAGATATGGAGTTGGTTTCACCCAAATGAAGGGTTTACAAAGGGAGGTGGGGAGTTGGTTTTACCCAAATGAAGGGTTTGTTGCAAGCTTAATTACCATTTCATTAATCGGGAGCACATAGACAATTCTGAGACCTCACTGCATAGCAAATATCTCCACAACCCACAACACAAATAGCCAAGGGAATGAGATGATTTACTGCTATTTTGCATCCCAATGCATCTGAATACCACTCATCCCAGGGCAAAGCTGTTCCAAGAACATTTAGAAGACACAAGTGGAATATGGTGCCATAGGCTGGGGGGCGGGGCAGTCAAGACTCCAGCATAATCCAGCCTGTCCGCCAATCTCTTCTTCTCAAGGAGTGATTAAAAGTAGCTCCTCCAAGGAAGGAGGGAGAAAGTGAGCACAGAGAGGAGGGGGCAGCCAGGTCCTATGGGATCCCCTTTGTCTCCTTCCCCTTATGTCTCTAGTGGGCATAATGCAGCCTTTGTGCTGAGGTCTGGGTGCATTTCCATGAAGACAATACCAAAGTAATCAGGAAGGACAATAGACCTCTGCAACCCTCCCCTTTCCCAGTCCACTCAAGATAGTTTCCTTCCCACAGGGATACTACAAAAGCTGCTCTAAGTAGATGGGCTATTTGCCAATACCAATAGATGGACGAACTTTGGCCTCATCTAATCCCATGGGAGAAGATTCACAGATCCCAGCTCCAAAGTATTTCAGTCTCCAACTTCCACCACCTCAGTTAGCTCCCTCATCAATTCACATCTGGATCATGTTAGCTTCCTCTCTCAAATCCATCTCTTGCACTTCTGCTGGAATATCAGCTAATTGCACAGCTCCCGTGAGATTCCTCTTCTCTTCAAGGATGGACAATGTGGCCCTCTCTATTTGTTGAATTCTAGGCAGCTTTTCTTCTTATCTATCTTGAGTTCCTGCCTAGACCCCCCACTGCCTATGAAGTCAAATCCAAATTTCTTTATCTAGACATTCTAATAGATGGCCTTCAAAATGGAGGCCCAACCTACCACTGAAATGTTATTTTTTTCCTCTCTTTCACATAAACGACTTCAGTCAAATGGACTTGTTCAGCTTGTCTTCAACATCCTTGGCATTTTCTCATTTCCAAATTTTTGTGATGTTCCCTTTGTCTGAATGCCTGCTTCTCTCTTTTCCACCTTCCTTGCTACCTCCCTAAACCTTATCTGTACCTACCTACTTTGAAGCTAATCTTCACTATGAACTGATCATTCCATCCAAAAGATGATCTCTCCTTCCTTAGTTTTTAGAACAATTAAGGTCTATAAGCATCCATTCAACATTTATTTAAGGTTTGCCTGTTTTCTGTCCCCTTTAGGGAAGAGATTTGTACCTGGTGATGATGAAGGCTAATAATAGGCCTGGAAAAAAGAATCATAACAATAATAATAATTTATTTAGCTAGCATTTATATAGTTCTTTAAGTTATATGCATATGCTTTTTCATTTGGCCAATCAATAAACATTTATAAGTACCTACTATGTACTGGGCACTGAGGATACAGAAAAAGGCAAAAAATAGTCCCTGCTTTTCAAGGAGTACACAGTCTAATGTGGGAGACAACATGAAAAACTTTATACAAATAAGCTATAAAAAGGATAATTTGGAGCACAAGAAGTGGAGCTTTTAGCTAGAAATCGAAGGAAACCAGGGAGGTTAGGAGGAAAATAAACAGAAGGAAATCCTTCCAGGCATGGGGAAACAACTGATAAAAATACCAAGAGTCAGGAGATAGAGTTCTTTGTTCTAGAAGCAGCATGGAGGCCATTGTCACAGGATCACAAAATATGTTTGTGGAGTAAGATTTGAGATAGGATTTTGAACTCAGGTCTTCTTAATTCCAAGCCCAATATCTTCTTCACTATACCACCTACCTGCCTAGGAACACTGGAGAGAAAAAGGTATAGTATAAACAATGAAAATAAGCAGAGCAACAATCTGGTAAAAACAAAGAATTCATTGATATCAACAAATCTAAAATGTTAGATGAGAGCTGTATAGTACAGTTGGGGAAAGGAAAAATAGTAAGAGGGGAAAAGTAATATTTCAATATGTTAGTATATGACAAATTTTCTCCTATTTTCTAAGATCATGTTCTTTCATGATAGTAAGTTAGTATAGACCTCCTTTGGCATCACTTCATGTCTAAATATCACATCTAGATTTATTACCCTTTTTTATATACATCTTATCTCCAGCTAGAAGGAAAGTTTCTTGAAGACAGGACTCTGATCAGGAGCAAATTACTTAATCTCTCAGCCTCAGTTTCTTCATCTTTTAAAAAAAAAAGGGGATATTCAAGGTCCATGAGAGTGCCTTTCTTGATTGATGTTTCCTTGTTTTTATCCCTCCATTCATTCCAAAATATCTTCAGTATTGAATGAGGTAGTATTATTAAGTAGTCATTAATATTGTGCTTGTTTGCAACCCTTGCAATGTCTAACACAGTGTCTTGTACATAGTAGGAACTTATTAAAGTTATATTAAGTATAAGATTTGTTAATTGTCAGGTTGGTCACATTTATATGTTGCTTTTTCAGTGAAGAAGTTTAATGTACTTATTCTAACCTTCTTTTTTGGTTATTTCTTATTTGGGAAATTTCACAGTAATTTATTGATCTTAAACTATTCACTGTCATCAGAACCCATACATTTAACCCCAATATTCTCTTGGAGCTAAAATCAGATTTATAATAAATTTTTAAAAGAATAACATATAATAAAAAAAGTTATGGCATACAATTAAGAACATCTAACCCTGAATTTTCTAAATAATCTGTTGAAAATTAAAAAAGGGAATGAACAATAAAAATAAACTGATTGTAATAATTGAAGTTAAACTAGTATAAATTTATTGCTACAGGGAGACCAAAGGAACCCAAAACAAGTCTTAGTCAACAAATATTTTACTTATTTGCCAGAAAGAGAGAAATGCCAAAGGTCATTGGCTGGATTAGAGTATAAATTTATCTATAAAATCTTATGAAGAAGTATGATGGAGCAATAATGTATCATAAAACAAAGAAAAGCAATGGAGGGCAAAACCTGTATAAAGAAAGCATGTTAAACATCACTGAAGCAAAGTCATCCCAAAAGCATTCAAAGATAAAAACAGAAAAACTACAAACAAAAGAAAAATGGAAAAGATTTGCAAAAATTATTACTAACTAAATGCTTTCTCCATCAAGGATAGTGGAACTACCACACTTGGTCTCTAACTTCACAGTTCCTAAGATGCTTACAGAGGAGGTCGAAATGGCCCTAGAAATAACAAAGATGGGAATAATAGCTAGATTGGATCAAATATACAGAGAAAGGAGATCTGTGTTGGAGACAATATAAATGTGAGAGCATTGAAGAACTGATTTACAAATTATCTAAAGGAACGGAATATAATGAAGACATGGAAAACAATTGGGACCTAACTGATACCAACAAAGAGGACCAAAAAAACATTTCCTGACCTAAAAATATCTCCTATTCTATCTATACAAAGTTGATATAAGGACTACCTATAGAATAAGTGAGAGCATCATTAATGGAGCATGTTCACAGGAAAAAAGTAGGTTTTCAAAAAAATTCAACAATAGGCTACATCTTTACCATCTCATAATTGACTGAAAATGTAAAAAATAAATGTCTTGTTATTTGTACTATTTGTTGATTATGAAAAAGCATTTAACTCTATAGAACAAAATTTACAGGACATTATATAACAAGATGTCTCCCATTAATAAATCAAGATCATTCACAGCTCCTTAGAAGATATAACAAAAAAATAACCTTATACATTTCTCTTCTAATAACAAACACTAGTTTCTACATAAAACAAGGAGATGAATGCTAGACAAATGCATTTGCCACTTTAATTGAGGAGATCCAGTATTGAATCTAGGTTGAAAAGGAATTATCAGTAGGTGGTGCCTCCTTCAAATGTTCCTGTTTGTAGATAACATTGTATTTAATTGGATCAATCCCTAAGACATTACAGAATTTCCTATAAGTGATTTGTAATCACTTAAAAGAGTTTGATCTTTGAGTGCACATAGGAAAGATTAAATAGATAAGGAATGTCTATTGTCCAGTTTTCCACATACATATGAATGGGCACTCTAGAAAGTTTGTCCAAGAATATTCATATATATATATATGTACATATATATATGTATGTATATATGTAGTCTTAGTAGATAATGCAGATGAAGAGTGAATTCAACTTAGAACTGAAAAGAAAGAGGGGGAATAGGCTTGATTGATTTTTGGAAATTTCAAAACATTCTTATTCACTCACACTTTTTCTAAAATCAAAGATCCCTCTTTTTAATACAAACATTTTATAGGTGTTGCTCTATGGAAGTGAGACCTGGAACATCGTTAACTTTGAAGAACTAAAGATTATTATTGCATGGAGGGCAATGTAAAAGCTGCAATATATAACCAATGAAAAACTCTGAAGAGGAACAGCAGTAAGGGATATCAAAGAGTTTTGTGATTTAAAAAAGATGGCTGGTGATGTGAAGGTAAAAGAATGACAGGTTGGTAGCAAGAATGCTCCACTGGCATCTTCACAATGTCAAGAGAAGGATCCTCTAAATTTTTAAGCTATGAAGAGAGAATCTGCTGTGGCCATAAGAGCAGCAAGAATGCCAAGAATCTGCCCAAGCTTCCAACTACATCTTATCTCTTGGTAATAAGGTCACAAAAATTTTCCTGAAGGTTTTTCGCCACTAAAACAATGCTGAAAATTGGGAAAGGAAATGAAAACAAAGAGCAAAAGCAAAACAACAGGAACAATCATTTTCTAAATAGGGGGGACATGATGTCAAGGGCAGTTCATAAAAATGTTCTGTTATAAAACAATGCGATGGCCATGAGTATCACGAGGAACATTAAGATAACTAAAAGATTAAGTCCAGTATTATCACCAAGGTCCATTTTAGATCTGGACCATCTGAATTAAAATGCCCAAAATGTCATAAACCTCTTGTATGCAATCTGTCCTGAGGTCTTATTTGAAACCAAGATTCACTCCATTCCACCAAAAACATCCAGTTTTTCCAAACCTGTCAGTCACAGCAATTTCTCTAGGAGGTCTATCAGTGGGACAATAATAAATTTTGGCTCCTTTGGAGAACTCTACCCTGGAATGATCATAGGAAGTCTGCTCCCAAAGGGAGAATTCCTTCCCTCACTTAAATCCAATTCACTTGCATGTCATGGCATAACCGGCTTAAGGCATGTCATGGTTTTCTTTGAGAATCAAGTACAAACAATAACAACAATCTGGTATATATTCTTTTGTATATACCTTCTCTGATTTCACTTCTACTATCAACTTGGATGAAAGAGTTTCTTTGGCATCTACCCTGCATATGTTCATTGTGGAACTGGCATATAGTGGGAAGAAAGTCAAAACTGGAATATAAAGCTTGAAGTCTTTCTTTTCCCATTAATGAACATCAGTTGGGTTAACTTGAACCTGAAGACTCAAAACCTGTTACCCTAGACTAGCAATATTTAAGGAAGCAGATGGATAGAATTCTAGTCTGATACTTCCCTCCCTGAGGAGAGCACAATGGTCAGCCTCTACTCTCCATCTTCCCCTCTTGTCAGGAATTGAAGTCTCCCTTGGAGAGGGTTTGGGGGAGGAGATACTACAGATGTATTTATTCTTCCTTTTCTGTAAGCCAAATTGAGATGTCCTATACTACATTTATGACAATGGAAGTGATTGTGATCAATTATAGATAATGTAAAGTCTTTTAATGGCTTTGCTAATAATTATAAATATGTCCCCGTAGGCCAGAGACATTAATTTAAAAAACCAGTACACCAGTCATATGTGAACAGCATATGCCATATTCTACATGTAGAATTACCTACCTCTACAAAGAGGTATGGAAGTACATGATCTTACCTCTTCTTTAGGGCCATATTTGCTCACAGTTTGAATGCTCAGCATTATTATTTTATTTTTTTCATTGGCATTGTAGTAGTCAAAGTGTAGAATCAAAAAGTAGAGTGCTTACTTTACTCTGTTATCAGTTCATAGGGACATGAATCTTGAGCAACAAAGGGGTCAAATGATTTCTTAGGGTGCCAGGAGAGGGTAGGAAGAAATCCAGAATAAATAAACACAGAATATTTTAATTCTTTTTTTTTATTTTATTTTATTTTTATTTGCAAAACATATGTATGGATAATTCCTAAACATTAACCCTTACAAAGCTTTCTGTTACAAATTTTCCCCCCCACTCCCCACCCTTCCCCTAGATGGCAGGATATCCACTACATGATAACTATGTTAGAATACTTAAGAAATCAAATATATGTATAGTTATTGCATCATTTTTTTGCGCAGGAGAAATCGTATCTACAAGAGAGAATAATCAGATAAAGGAAATACAATGCAAGCAAACCTCAATAGAGAACATGAAAATGTTATGTTGTGGTCACATTTCACATCCCTCTCTCTAGGTGTATATGGCTGTCTTCACCGAACAATTGGAACTGGTTTGAAGCATTTCATTGTTGAAGAGAGTCATGTCCATTAGAACTGATCCTCATATAGTATTGTTGTTGCCGTGAATAATGATCTCCTGGTTCTGCTCACTTCACTGAGCATCAGTTCATGCAAGTCTCTCCAGACCTCTCTGAAATCCTCCTGCTGGTCGTTTCTTACAGAACAATAATATTCCATAACATTCATATACCATAATTTATTTAGCCATTCTCCAATTGATGGGCATCCATTCAATTTCCAGTTTCTAGCCACTACAAAAAGGGCTGCCACAAACATTCTTGCACATGTGGGGTCCTTTCCTTCTTTTATGATTTCTTTGGGATATAAGCCCAATAGAAACACTGCTGGGTCAAAGGGTATACACAGTTTGATAACTTTTTGAGCATAGCTCCAAATTGCTCTCCAGAATGGTTTGATCCATTCACAGCTCCACCAACAATGCATCTGTGTCCCAGTCTTCCCACATCCCCTCCAACATTCATCTTTATTTTTTCCTGTCATTTTAGAGAATATTTTAATTCTAGGGATGTGAGAAATCATGCAGTCCCGTCCTCTCATTTTATAAATGTGTAAACTGAAGCCCAAATCAGAGACATGAACTGCCTCATGTCATAATAAAAAACTGCCAAGTTCACTGTTCTCACTACACTAGTCTTGTATAATATTCCTATTCTTCCCAGAGGAAACATAACAGAGTTTAAAAAATTATTTCTTGATCTTAATGAACCCAGTTGATCTAGCACCAGTTCTTAAAATCCCTCAGCCCCCATAGTATCATAGATAGCCTTCTGTCTAGTTAATCCCCTTTCTTTCCCATGGAAAAACTTTGCTTATTTTCATTTCCATGCCTTCATTCATACTATTCATGCCTTAGTCCATTCCCTTCCATAATGCCTTTTCTTCTTGCCTTTATCAATCCAAATCTTTTAAGGACAAGCTCAAGTCCTACCTAAGAGTAACTAATTGGTTCATTGGAGAGATCACCAAGTCTGGCATCAGGAAGACCCAAATTCTAATCTGGCCTCAGATACTTATTAGCTGTGTGACTCTGGGCAAGCCACTGTTCAGTTTCTTCATCTGTAAAATAAGCTGGAGAAGGAAATGATAAACTACTCCAGTATCTCTGCCCTGAAATAGGGTCACAAAGAGTTGGAAGCAAATTTTAAAAAATAACTGAATAGCAACAGGTCTTATTCTTTTCCTGAAGTTTTTCTTGACCATTCCAATTCTTGATCTTTCCTTCTTCTGAACCACTACAACCTAAGGATCCATGGAAAGATATTAAGGTTTTATGGACACTTACTAAACTTTTATTGTGCAGGTGGAGTTAAACTTTAGGTATTTTTGTTGTTAGTGCTGTTGTATTCATATTGTCAGTCCAAGTGAGGATATCAAAACCCAATCCCATTTTTCCTATGTCAAAGTGACTGAAGTTCAGGAGCCTAGAATCTGGAACCACCGATCTTTAATCCTACCTTTCCCATTTCCCTAGTGTCCTGAGCATACTGAGCAGGGAATCCCATCATGTTTCTGCTGGGCAGAAAAATTTGCACAATTTTCTTTTCTCTCCCCCAAATGACAGGTTTGGAGGAGAGTCCAAGAGCGCCTGCTCAGCAACTGTCTGGATTAACAGCTCCACACATCTTCTGTGCTACTCTGCTGGCTCTTTTTCATTAGACAATTGGATGTTGTTAAAGCTGGTGTTAAAAGTGACACCAGAGTGGCAAAGATGCCAGAGTCAGATGGTGTTAAAGGTGACACAACACCACTGAGTTCTGTGAGCATTCAAAAGTGACAACTCCTTCCGCAGCCATCTCCCAGGAGCCCATGGGGTGAGCAGAAAAGTCTTCTGGAAAGAAGGCAGGCTTGTGGAGAAACTGTGGAGAGAGAGAGAGCTGAGTCAGTGAAGTCAGGAGAAATCAATAGCTAGATTGTTAGGGTGGGCAGAAAGGGCCCAGACAGGTAAAAAAGAAAGAGTAAGACGTCATACAGATTACAAACCTATCTCTCTTTTTGCCAGAGACATAAGTCTTTTTAATTTAAGAAGAAAGAAAGAGAGAAAGAGAGAAAGAAAGAGAAAAGTACTTAAGAGCATTCTTATGTATGTCCCACTTTGTATTCATGGACTTTTTCCATGTACTAGAAAGTAATAATGTCCTTGCCCTCAAGCATCTTATACTTTAACTGGAAAAGCAAAATAGGACATGTATATACATAAATCATACAATTAGAGAATGTTACATAATGGTGACTAAATAAAGGAGATAGGAGAAGATGGAGTTTGCATTTTGAGGTATTTTTCAGCTAGGAACTGGTAGTTTCTATTTTCACTTTACACACTTGCTCCAAAACCTGAGCAGTTTTCTTCTACAATACTTGAAATATGATTTGTAAGCTCATTGTTTCATTATTTTTCTCAGATAGTCTAATGATTTTTAAACTCTCTCTCTTCAATTGGTCTTTCAGATGATTTGTTTCTTTAAGATACCTTACTTTTTTCATTTTTTTCACATTTTTGCTTTTGTTTCAATATTTCTCATGGTTGTATGGAGTTATTTATTAGTACTTCTCTTTGATTCATTCTAATTGTTGCTTTGTAAGGTTTTTCCTTTCTTCCAAGCTGCTAAATTTGTTTTCAAATCTTTCTTCCATAACTCTCATTTCTTTCCCATTTTTTCCCTCTAGAATTCTAATTTAATTTGTAAAAACATTTAAAAACTCTTTTCTTAAACTCTTGCTTCATCTTTACTAATAATTCAGATTGAACATGTGTCAAGTTGTATTCTTTGAAGCTTAGCTTGTAAAAGTTTTGGACTCATTCTATTCTTCTGCATTTATGTCTTGAAATTTCTTGTCACCATAATAATACTTCAAGGTGGGTTGTTTGTTTGTTAGCTTGCTTATTATTCCATCCTACTTCTTGACTTCTCCTCACTTCTGGAGGGGATGTTTATGTGAAACTTGTGCTCTTTAGAATCCTACTGTTAGGCTATTCCAGGATCTCAAGAACAGCTGAAGCTGGGGACCTGTAAGCTTTCAATTCTCTTAGAAGCATCTGGGCAAAATCCGATCATTGTCGTCCTGGTTTGAGTTCTGCAAGTTCCTGACTTGGTTTAGGTTTTGAACAATATATTTATTGACTTGCCCCAGTTAGAGTTTCAGTAAACTTGCTAGATTTTGCCCTCATAATCAGGCTGGAAAGTTCTGTTGCTTTAGAGTGGCAGAATACAGGCTCCTCTTTGGGCTGAAGTTCCTTCCCTGTTAATTTCCTTTGCAGGCTTCAGACTGGGCTGGAGGCAAGAAATGATATCACTCTCTCTCATCCCAACACCTTTTACTTCTAGAATCAGATGCACATAGCTGCCAGTGCTTTTGAAATTGTCCCTTGTCTAGTATACAGCCTAAGACTGGCAAGCACTTCTCACACTAAATATCACTTCTTGATAGAAGTTTCTTCCTCAGTCCTCCCTGGTTCTGTGAAGAGGAATAGGATGGTGAATGATATTGTTATTGAGTCATTCTAATTGGGTCTTTATGATCCTATTTTGGGGCTTTCAAGAAAAAGATACTAAAACCATTTGCCATTTCCTTCTCCAGGTTAAATAACTCATCCAGAGTAAGTGTCTAAGATTGGATTTAACCTCATGAAGATGAGTCTTCCTAATTTCCAGCCCAATCTCTATCCATTATGCCAGTGACAGGGCTTCCAATCGGCACCAGACAAGGACAAGCTCTTCCGTGAGGATCTGGAATATCTCATTAACCTAGTGCACAACTCCCTTCATAGGAATATTTTCCATGGTTGTTTCTGGTTAATCTCCATTCCCTGTATCTTCAGACCTCTTTGTTATCCACACCCAGAGAGAGGACTGTGGGAACTGAGTGTGAATCACAACATAGCACTTTTAATTCTTTTGTCATTGTTTGCTTGAATTTTAATTTTTTCCCATTTTTTCCTTTTTGATCTGGTTTTCTTGTGCAGCAAGATAATTATATAAATATGTATGCCTATTAAAAAAACTGACTTCAAAGTGAAGAAGATCTGGATTCAAGTCTGGACTCTGATACATATTACCTGTGTTGCTGATGGAGCAAAACGATGTGCCAGGCAATCCTTTAAATAAGCTGTACAGTAGGTGCTGATCCATGTTGGTTAAAAAATAAAAATAAAAAGAGTTCTCTCTGGAAGTTCTTGATACCAAGGGTCTGTACAGTGGTAATCCTGGTACCTTGCAGTGGGCTACAGCATGAACCCAGAGGTACCTAATTACAGTATGGTAAGATGGGTCTCATACTGCTTTCTCCATGATAGGCAATCACTGAGTTTGAATTCAACATAATTATATCAGCACCTTCAATCATTATTACTATACCCTACTAACCTCCCAAAGCTGGCTACCATAACTGTGCAAACTCCCATACTTCTCTCTTCTGCCCTGGATCTTGATCTCCCAGGCTGGGCACAACCTAGTCACAATCCAAGCAACTACAGCAGCTTAGCAGGCAAAACATCTGTGTCTGTCTCTCTCTTTCCCACTCCCATCACCTTCTGGCTGCACAGACACCTTTTAACAAATTGGCTCTGTTCTCTGTAACACTGGTTGGTAAGTGCACTACTCCACCTCCTTTTTGTTTTTGTTTAGTTTGGTTTGTTTTGGTGGGAAAGCATGGGTAGCACTGAATGAGTAGACCTCACAGATCTCGTTATTTTGCCTTTCCTCAAATAGCCTCCCCTCTTCTGAACTTCCTTATTTTCCAAGTAAAATGGCACTATCTTTCTAGATTTCCGTGTTCTCAACTTTCTTATCCCCCATTCTCCATTCAATCAAAACTGCTCTTTTTAAAGTCACCAATGATCACTTGACAATCTGATGGCCTTTTCTCAGTTTTCATCTTTCTCGAACTCTCTGAAGCATTTAACAATATTTTCCACTCTCTTCTCTTACTCTAAGTTGCTGGAATTGATGTGTCACTTATAAAGACTCTCATATATGTACAATTTAAAACTTGGAAAAGAAATATTTTTTTTGTTTTAAAATCTTGTGAATCAAGATTTTCGAGTGGGTATTGAATCCATTTGTTAAAAGTATAAACTTGAGTGATATCCAGAAGATAGAAGTTTTCTAGCCAAATTTCAGTAAAAATCTTTGCATTGTTGGTGGACAGTGTGAAAAAATGAGTAAACTGATTTAACGAGCACAGTCAATATTGTACTTCTTCTACGAAACTTTGGGAGGTGACATGTTTGTTTTTAAAGTTATGAATAAGTACTGAAATAAACTGAATTTAGAATCAGATATTTAAATCACTGTATCACAAAGTGTTCAACAAAGATTTAAAAAGTAATAAAGCACATCCAACCATATAGTTCTCAGTAAAAAAGAAAAAAAAATCATTATTATTATTACTTTTAGTAAAAATATTCTGAGAGTAAAAGGATTATATCATTAACAAGTGAAATATTTTCAGAATATTTCATGCATAACTCATTCTTTTAAATGTGTTTTGTGTAAGTTTTATTAATGCACATAATTATTAGTATTTTATTATACAATCATAATTTATTAGTAAGCAAATATGCATTTCTTTAGAATGCCTGTTAAAAGATTTTTTTTTGCTAATAGTATTGTGTGAACAAAATACAAATAATTTACCAATGATGGTGGATAATATATTGGCAGAGTCATCTGCATAGCGATTATAATTCTGTCTCTGACACTGGCTGTGTGACCATGGATAAGTATTTTAATCACTTAGCCACAACTTCCTAGCTGGGTGACCATGAACAAGTCACTTAATCTCAATTGCCTCAGGAAAAAAAAAGTCTTAAACTTCCTATTCCTACAATTAATCCATATCTGCCACCCCAACATTGTCCCACTTCATTGTTACTGAAGAGAAATTAATGGAATTATGTTTCACCATTTTATAGATCATAAATTGAGAGTTCAAAGGGACTACAAGTCATGGAATCCAACTCCCTCTTTTTTAACTGAAAAAAAGAACTGAGGCCAAGAAACTGAGGCCCAGAATGATTAAGTGAATTGCCTTAAGTCACCAAAGTTACCATAGAAAGAAGTATGGGGGTCGAGGGTGGAGGAGGATAAAAACTCAGGACCTCAGAGTTCAGAAGCTTCTATAGCACCTGAAGATTTTAGTGACTGACATTTATTCAACCTATTAGCAAAGATTTATTAAGTACCTACTATGTGCCAGGCACTGAACTAGGGACATAATACAAAGAATGAAACATTCCTATTAATAATAAATGGGAATTAGTAATATAAATATGTTTATAATATAAACATAAAGTGAGTAAATACAAATATATAAAAAGTGTTAAATACAAAATCATTTGGAAGGGAAGGCATTAGCATTTAGGGAAATCAGGAAAAGTTTAATATAGAATATGGTTTTTGAGCTATGCCTCTTAAAGGGACTTTCAACCATGACTATATTGCTTGTACACATATATGTGTGCACATGTATGTATACAGAGAGAGAAAATTGTATTTCACTATGATAGGTTTCTTCTATAATCCTATGTATTTTATTTATTCTTTTAATAACATTATTCAGAGAAAGAATCCATAAATTTCACTAGTCTGCCAACAAAAATCCATGATACAAAAAAAGGTTAAAAAGCTCTGCCTTAAATGAAGAGAAGAACTCTATGAGGTGATAATAAGGAAGGACTACATCCTAAACATGGAAAATGATCAAGATAAAGGTATAGTGTCAGGAGATGGAATGCTTCTGTGAGAAAGCAGTTAAACTGGATGCATTGAGAGTGGAGGCTAATGTTTAATGAGACTAGAACAGTTGTGAAGGGCTTCAAAATCTAAAGTTTGTGGTGTTATTAGATACAATAGGAAACCATTGGCTTTGATTGAGTGAGGAATTTCGATCTGCACCTAAAGAAAATTCTTTTAGCAGCCATGTTTAGGATGAATTAGAATGGGAAGGTAACATGAGGCAGGAAATTAGTTACAATGCTGTAGGCAAGAAGTGACAAGAGTCTGAACTAAAGTATATATAAAGATGGATTGGATAGAGAAATGTTATGGAGGCAGAAATGGTATGACTTGGTAAAAGATTGTATATATAGGATGAGGAAAAATGTAGAATCCAAGATCATGTTACTGATATAAACCTAAGACTCTGCAAGGATATTGATGCTTTAATCAATATGGGGAAATTTGGAGAGGGGAAATAAATGCAGTTTTGGACATACTGAGTTTAAGGATGTCTCCAGGACATCCAGTTTGAAATATTCAATAAACAATTGGTCATGTTAGACTAGAAGTCATATCTGGGAGTCAGAGATCTTAGATGGTGAATTCATGGGAACTTATGAAGTTGCTACAAGGAAGACTACAGAAGAGAGGGAAAAAAAAAAGTCTAGATCAGAAACCTGGGGAATAACCATAGCTGAAGGAGGGGTATAGATGATGAAACAGTAAAACAGACAGTAAAAAAGCAAAGTAAGAAGAGAAGAGTCAATAGAGCAGTGTCACAAAAACCCAGAGAAGAGACAGTACCTAGAAGGAGAGAACAATGAACAGTATTAAATGCAGCAAAGAGGTCAAAAAGAATGAGGATTGAGTAAAGACAAATGCATTTGGCAGTTAAGAAATGGATGTCAAATTTGTTTTTGTTTGACTTGAAAACATTTTATCTAATACATACAAATAACTACTAAATGAAAAAGTAGATTAAAATAAAATAGTTCTTTTTTGGGCAGAATTGAAATGCATATAACATATAATTCAAAAGAAAATGCATCATCACCTCCACCCCCTCCTCCCAGAAGTCAGGACTCAAGTTCTACTGACATCTTTAGTGTAGTAAGATATTTAGCAGCATCTCATGGGTAATGGCTAAATATGAACTGAAAAAAATGTAATTAACTACACATGTACAAATGTGAAGCATTTACAATGTGACTCTTAATTGATAATACAAAAAAGTCCATTTCAGATAATAGTGTTAAAAAACATTTGTGTAATAAAATCATGAGAACATATAAAAATAAACTTTAAAATGCACTAGTCAGTTTAGTGAAAACTGCTAAGTGCACCAGAAATAAACAATTTGTCAAATTGTTTGTAAACAATTCCTAATGTTTGGTATTGTAAACATCAGCACATGTTTCAGTCGAGGGATGAAGTTTAAAGCCATTCTACAAATAGTTTTTTAAAAAGTGAGAGGAGAGGAAATAAAGGATGATGAGAATGAATGACTTTTAAAAGGATTTTTTCTGAGAAAGAGGAGAAATATAAGCTGTCCATTTCAGAGGAGAAATAGGGAAGGGTTGAGGAGATAGGAGAAATCAAAGGGGGGGGAGAGAGAGAGAGAGACAGAGAGACAGAAACAGAGAAAGAAAGACAAAGAGACAGAGAGAGACAGAAACAGAGAGGTAGAGACAAAGAGACAGACAGAAAGAAGGGAGAGAGAAAATGCGTGTGTGGTGTGTATAGTGAGGCTGTCTCCCACATATAGTATGTTGATTGTATGGCTTTAAGGGAGGCAGAATAGACTTCCTTAGTCTCTTCTCCCTTCCCTCTTTTTCAAGGAAAACTAATTTCTGCCAAAAGGGGAAGCAGGAGTTAGAACACAGAGGTTGATCATTTGCTCTCCTCAGAGAGAAATGTACCAGGTTAGAATTGCATGTATTTATTTTTCAGGTTCAAGCTAAACTTCTGATCTCTAGTCATTAATTGGGAAAGAGGGCCCTAGGCTTTATATGCAAGACTTGACTCCCTTTCCACCAGTGTACCACAGTGAAAATGCACATATCCAGAAACAAAGAAATTGCCTTTAAGTTGGGAGACTTGAGAGAAACTAGAGAAGGATGTATAGGAGAATATATAACAGACAGTACTGAGTTGAGGACTTCTCTATTGAGAATGAGATAATTTAGTTGAAAGAGAGAGTTCCAGATTTCACTCAAGTCTCTCTCCTCATAGGGAGAGACCAATGCCCTGTATCTGTGGAGGAGTGGGTCAGCATTGCCAAGAGCAAGAGAGAACAGAGCTCCATTGTCTTCAATCTCTTCAGATTTCTAGGGATTAAGGATCTTTAGTTGTTTTGGGTTCTTTTGACTTTCAACTTTGAGAAAGAAGATGCAAGCAGCCAACCTTACTTCAGGTTGTTGAAGGCAAAATAAAATGACTTAAGAAGAATTGATAATCTCCAACATGCTTCTATCCCCATATTGGCACACTAGAGACTTCAATGGATGCAGACTCAAGATGTTAGAGTAAAAAGTCATAACTGCTAAACTTCCCCCAAAACTTGTTCTACAAAATAATTACAGAAAATGCCGAATTGATTCAAGGGAATTAAGGAAAAAAAATGCAAATGAGGGTGGCCTAGCTGCACCAGATCTAAAACTATATTATAAAGCAGTGGTCACCAAAACCATTTGGTACTGGATAAGAAATAGAGTAGTGGATCAGTGGAATAGGTTAGGTTCACAGAACAAAATACTCAATGACAATTGTAATCTAGTGTTCGATAAACCCAAAGACCCCAGTTTTTGGGATAAAAACTCACTATTTGACAAAAACTGCTGGGATAATTGGAAACTAGTCTGGAAGAAATTAGGCATTGACCCACACCTAACACCATATACCAAGATAAGGTCAAAATGGATTCATGATCTAGGCATAAAGAATGATATTATAAACAAATTAGAACAATGTAGGATGGTTTACCTCTCAGACCTGTGGAGGGGGAAGGAATTTGTGACCAAAGAAGAACTAGAGGTCATCATTAATCACAAAATAGATAAGTTTGACTATATCAAGTTGAAAAGTTTTTGTACAAACAAAATGAATGCAGACAAAATTAGAAGGGTAACAGTAAACTGGGAAAATATTTTTACATCCAAAGGTTCTGATAAAGGC
>JAJPUD010000587.1:364436-416993 GCA_023553655.1 Myrmecobius fasciatus
GAAAGAAAGAAAGAAAGAAAGAAAGAAAGAAAGAAAGAAAGAAAGAACGAACCAAGGAAAACGAGAAAACAACAACAACAGAATTTGACCATAAACATCCTGTTAGATGGCAGGAAACCTCAAGATATGAACTTAGAAGACAATAATACGAAAACAGCTACAAGCAAAGTCTCAAAGAAAAATGCAGATTGAACAAAAAGCCCACCAAAAAATTCCTAAAGAAAGCTATGGAAAAAGAGAAAAAAGATTTTAAAAATTAAATAAGAACAGTGTGGGAAAAATGGGGAAAGTAAAGGAGTTCTATGAAATAAAATATGAAAAGAATTGACAGCTTAGTTTTTTCTAAAAAAAAAAAAGACAGAAAATACTTAAAACAACTCCTTAAACATCATAATTAACCTCTTCTACAAAAATTACTGAAGAAAATAATATCTTAATTGGACAAGTGGAAGCCAATGGCATCATGATAAATCAAGAAACAATAAAGCTAGTCAAAACAGTGAGAAAACATAGCAAAGTTGTGATTCTTCCTCCAACTATATTATTATCTTGTAAGAGCAGAGAATGTAGGAGTAAATTTTAAAAACTCTACTTATCATGCTCTTCTTATGTGCCAAATACTATGTTAAGGCTAGGGATACAGTTAAAAAACGCAATTTAATCCTTACTTTTAAGGATTCTATTCTAATTCTATTTGTGGGAGATATTCTAATTGTGAATAGTTCAAATACACAGGGGATTAAGGAGTATCCATAATCTTTCTCTATCACCATAGTATGAAAGAAGGTATAAGTAATGCTGGAGAAGAAAGCCAGAAATACAGCAATGGGAGGGGAGTCAGGTTTCACTTAGGATTAATTAATATAAGATTTATAAAAGAAAGAGAACCCTTAGCAGTAAACTGGGAAAATATTTTTACATCCAAAGGTTCTGATAAAGGCCTCATTTCTAAAATATATAGAGAATTGACTCAAATATATAAGAATTCAAGCCATTCTCCAATTGATAAATGGTCAAAAGATATGAACAGACAATTTTCAGACGAAGAAATTGAAACTATTTCTGGTCACATGAAAAGGTGCTCCAAGTCACTATTGATCAGAGAAATGCAAATTAAGACAACTCTGAGATACCACTACACACCTGTCAGATTGGCTAAAATGACAGGAAATGATAATGATAACTGTTGGAGGGGATGTGGGAAAACTGGGACACTGATACATTGTTGGTGGAACTATGAACGGATCCAACCATTCTGGAGAGCAGTTTGGAACTATGCTCAAAAAGTTATCAAACTGTGCATACCATTTGACCCAGCAGTGTTTCTACTGGGCCTATATCCCAAAGAGATTTTAAAGGAGGGAAAGGGACCCACGTGTGCAAAAATGTTTGTGGCAGCCCTTTTTGTAGTGGCAAGAAACTGGAAACTGAAAGGATGCCCATCAATTGGAGAATGGCTGAATAAATTATGGTATATGAATGTTATGGAATATTATTGTTCTGTAAGAAACGACCAACAGGAGGATTTCAGAGAGGCCTGGAGAGACTTGCATGAACTGATGCTGAGTGAAATCAGCAGAACCAGGAGAACATTATACACAGCAACAAGACTATACGATGATCAATTTTGATGGACATGGTTCTCTTCAACAATGATGTGATTCAAACCAGTTCCTATTGTTCAGCAATGAAGATAGTCATATACATCCAGAGAGAGGCCTGTGGGAACTGAGTGTGAATAACAACACAACATTTTAATGCTTTCTGTGAATATTTCCATGCATTTTGTTTTCCTTCTTAGGTTGTTTTTTCTTCTTCTCTTTCTAGATCTGATATTTCTTGTGCAGTAAGATAACTGTATAGATATGTATACATGTATTGTATTTGTCATATAATTTATCCTTTTTAGCATGTATTAGATTACCTGTCATCTAGGGATGGAGGGTGGGGGGAAGGAGGGGAAAAGCTTGGGAAAAAAAAGTTTTTGCAAAGGTCAATGTAGAAAAATCACTCATATGTTTTGTAAATAAAAAGCTTTATGAGTTAAAAAAAAGAGAGAAAGAGAACCCTGTTGAAGAGGAATTCATTCAGTATAGAATAAAGATTTCTGGAAGATATAGCATAAATAGGGATGAGAAGGATGAAAATAAGAGGAGGGAAGAAGTTAGGGTTTTTCTCTTCTAAATACTGGAGAAGCTATGGGGTAAAAGTAGGTGGCAGGTGTGTAATGAAGAAGTCAGTCTTTAAGGGAGCTAAGCCAGGTTTGGGTTGGTTCTTCTTCTCAAATGACTATTGGAGGGGAGTAGGTAATGGCAATAGTTAGGAAGTAGTGCAGAGATTGTTCATCAGTGAAGTTTGTTCTGCTTCAAGGCTACTCTCAAAGTTCACTTTAATCTAATGTTTCCTCAAAACAGTGAAACTACAGATGTAAATAACAAATTAGCAACAGTGACCTGTATGAATGAAGTGGTATCAGAGCCATTAAGAACATGTATGATAGTTATGCAGCAAGACTGAAGGATAATAAATGCATAACTTGAATGAAGCACTGATCTTAATGGAATATTTTTAAAATTAAGGTTTTTTTCAATAAACAAAAATTCACTTTCTTTCCTACCACCTTTTCCTTCCATAAATGAGAAAGAGAAAAAAAAATAAAACCCCTATTATAAACCTGTAAAGTTAAGCAAAACAAATTCTCACATTGGCAAAGTTCAAAATATATATATCAATTTCCACTCAATGCATCAGCTCTCTATTTGGGAACAGGTAACATTTTAAACATACAAAATGATGATTGATGTTGTGTTTATCAGAACTCCTAAGTCTTTCAAAGTTGTTTGTCTTTATAATATTATTGCTACTATGTGAATTATAATTCTAGTTCTGCTCAACTCACTCTGCATCAGTTCATATAAGTATTCCTGTGTTTTGTTTGGGACTAAACTATCCTTTAATGCACCCTTCCTTTAATTCCTCTCTGTTAATTCTCCCTTTCTCCTCTTCTTTCCCTGAGTGAAATATATTTCTGTGCCCAACTATGTGTATATTTTCCCCTCTTTTGACCAGTCCACATAAGAAAAACATTCTAGTATCAACCACTTCCACAAAATTACTTCTTGTTCATATAAATTTCTATTCGTGCACCCTGATTATGTGAGATAATTTTCCTCATCCTCTATTTCCCCTTTCCCAAGCTACTTCTTCTCTCCTTCCTTTTCCATTCTTCTTTTGAGAAGATCAAAGCTTAACAGAAACACACTCAGGCCCACTGTCTAATTAGAATCCATCTATAACTCCTAATGATAATAGGATTCAGAAAGGATACAAGTACCATTTTTCCATATTAGAATACAAGCAATTTGAACTTTTTAGACTTTATAATTACTTGTTCATGTTTATATTGATTCTTAATTTTTGTGTTTGCATTTTAAAGTTTCTGTTTTTATCAAGAGTGTTTAGAAGTTTTCTATTTTATGAAAGATCCATTTTCACCTGTGCAGGATTATACTCAGTTTTGCAGAGTAAGTTATTCTTGGTTGTAAGTCCATATTTTTGACACTATGGTGACTTGCTTTAAGAATAGTAACTGCTAAATTGTGTAGTCCTGACTGTGGCTCCTTAATACGTGAAGTCTTTCTTTTTGGCTGCTTGTAGTATTTTTATTTTGATTTATAAAAAATTGGTTTGGACTGTAATGTTCCTGAAAGTTTTGATTTTGGGATTTCTTTCA
Source organism: Myrmecobius fasciatus (assembly GCA_023553655.1). Lineage (NCBI taxonomy): Eukaryota > Metazoa > Chordata > Mammalia > Dasyuromorphia > Myrmecobiidae > Myrmecobius > Myrmecobius fasciatus. The sequence continues at coordinate 368,170 of JAJPUD010000587.1, forward strand.
GAGGGTGACTAATAAGTTTTTTTTTTTTTTTAATTCCTACCTGCTCTCTGATTCTAAAAGAGCTAGGCAATTTTTTTTTTTTTTTTTTTTTTTGCTTTTTGCTGAGGCAATTGGGGTTAAGTGACTTGCCCAGGGTCACACAGCTGTTACGTGTCTGAGACCAGATTTGAACTCAGGTCCTCCTGACTTCAGGGCTGGTGCTCTATCCACTGCGCCACCTAGCTGCCCAAGAGCTAGGCAATTTCTTTTGTAATTTCTTGAAATTATTTGATTTGATTGATATGAAATTATTTCATTTGTCATAAAATGCTCTGTCTGATTTTGACTCCAAGAACATAATGTTCTACACTAGGTACCCTCTGTAGTCTCCCTTTACTTTTCAGCTTCCTTTTATATCCTTGAGGTCAAGGACTTTCTTTTTTTAATTTGTATCCTCAGTACTTAGTAATTCAAATTGTCTTCCATTTTCTTCAGTCATTTTTAATTTTTTTTATTATTTTTTGTCTTGTTGAATCATTAGCCTTGATTTGATCCATTTTAATTTTCAGGTAGTTTGTTGTTTGATAGTAAGTATAAAACTTTATACTGCTAAATCTATTTATAATTCTTTCTTACTTAACTCTCAGTTCTTTTCCAAATCCTTTCCTCTAACACTCTCATTTATAAAATAACACTGTAACTCTTAAATCAAAAAATCTCTTCCTTCATCTCTTTCTGGAATTTTAATTGACCTTGTACCCAAGTTTTGTTTTTCTTTGAAGTTTTGTTTATAGCTGTTTTAAAGCTGTTTTCTTCTTGTAGAGGGGATGTCTGAGCTGACATTGCTGTTACTTTCTTCAGATTATTGAATGCTGTATTATTCTAGAATCTCAGGGACAGATTACAGTCCTACAGACATTTAGCAGTCCCAAAATTATCCTTTGCTCTGATATTTCTGCAATGCTTATTTCCCTACAGGGTTTAGTTTGAGCTAGAGATTTGAACTAAAACTCCTGGTCTACTTTGTTCCTAAAGGCAAAGTCACATAGCTACTTCTTCCTTCTTAGCTTGTTTCTTTCTTGATTCTTGGCCTAAGGTGTACAATTGCTTTTTACCTCAGTCCTAATTTATGACTTGGAACTTAAGAGTGATCAATAGAACTATCAAGTGGCACTTGTTTCTATGCCTGAAAAAGATTGGGACAATCTTTGCTGGATTTGGAAAGCCTTCTTACCCTGCTCTATGCCTTGATCCTCATTCAGTCCCTGTATCTGAACATTTTGTTCCTGAACGGACCTCATCTCCAGTATCTGCAGACCTTTTTGTCCTTTCTCTCTGATTTGGACTGGAAAGGTGACTCACTGTGGTTTTTCATAGATTTCCTAATCATCATTCAGTCTGGTATTTTCTAGATATGTTTGAAGGTATTATGAAGAAAGTTTGGCTGTACTTCTTTTTGTTATTCTACCATCTTCTATGGAATTTTAAAAGACTCAGTGTAAAACCTCTAGCACATTGGATAAATACTCCATGAAGCATTTATGGAAAATTATGGACCAGAATCACACAGGATTGGGAAGTATGGATAGATTTATGGATAGATTTATATCTGCACCAGAGGAATTCCGCCCACTAGGCATTTAGCAATATTGGGAATGGAGGTGATTTACAAGATATAATAGTCAATCCTATTATTTTTGGTTTACTTAGACTAGAGACAGAGGCCATAGGATTTGGGGGGTTTAAAGAACTACAATACAAGGGCATTAGAAAAAAAGGAGTTAAGTCGAGAAGATCATAAGCCAAGGACTGAATTTAACTGGAAAGAGGGACAGTGACCTGGTAGTCTAGAGATGACTAGGGCAATCAAGATGTGGATAGGAGAGATAGAGCCTTAAAGGAGGAGAAGTAATTGCTAAATGATGGTGACACAAGAAGAGTCTAAAGTGACTATGGGGAACAAGAATTATTCCAATTCTTCCTCCTGTCCTTCTGCATCGAGAAGAAAGGGAAGAAAAAAAGCTTGGAGAGAGGTCAATAGTTTTTCAGGAGAAAACTAGTTTTTAAATGAACTCAAGAAAATGGGAAGTGCATAAGAGAGATCTAAGATGAAGAATTTGTCAATGAGGTACAAAACCATAGGAGAGGGTGATAGAGAAGTATAGGAACTGAGGAGTGCTAGAGCTCAGTTTATTATGGGGAAGGATCAGGAAACATTTTGTCTTCCATAAAATCCTTCTTCTTAATCCCAGGCTAATCACAGGAATTTTGCATTGAATCCTTAGGCCCAGTGATACGCTGTAGATTATCTGTCCTTGTGAGTTGAAGTGACCCAAAAGAGGGTGTGATGATCCTTATATCCTAGGAAATAACAAGCCAAGGGAGGAAGAAGTTGGTTAATGCACTATTAAGGAGAAGGAAGCATAACCTGAATGTCAGATCATTGGACAAAGCCCTGGTTGCCTTGTGCCAGTGCAATCACACATATAACATGCAGAATAGGAATGATCAGAGGCACAGAGTATGCTTTGTCCCTATGTTGCTGTAACAGAGAGAGTCTTGAAGACAAGTACAAACACACAATCAACTCAATTAGTAAATATTTATCAAGTACCTTCTACGGCACCGCTAAGCATTGTTGGTACAAGAACAAAAGCAGAACAGCTCTTTCCCTCCAGAAGCTTATATTTAACAAACTGATCAAATAAGGATGTAATTAATATTTAGTGCAACGAGAGCATTGGGACAAATTCTTTGGGAAATACAAAGATAGTTGAGACAAAAGTGAAAAGACAATAGAAGAGATAACGAAAAAGCTGTAGAATAAAATTCTAGAGTAATCACAAGATAGTAGATAAATAGTATGGAAACTAAGTTGTTGAGGATGGAAAGATAGTCCTGAATAATCAGAGAAGGATTCAGAAGAGAGATAGCTAATCCTTGAAGAAGAAAAAGAAGAATTTGAATAGGTTCAAAGAATGGGGAACATAGTTTAGGGCAATGGCTATGGTGAAAACAGAAATGTGAAGATAGGAAAATGCAATGTTTGCATCTTTAGGCAACACTGAATAGTTTGAGTGGAATAAAAGGTGTATCTAGCGAAGTTGTGGGATGTATGACTAAAAGGGTAGCTTGAGCCACATTCAGGTTGATGGGGGAAAGTTATAATGTTACCATTGATCATGATGCTAAAGAATGAGTTGTGGTTGGGAGTGAGGGCTTCTGGCAAAGAGACTAAAGGTCCTTGTGCAGAAAAAGCACCTTTTTCCTGAAGATCTATTTATTCTGCAATTAAGCTGAGGTACATTTCCCAGCTTAAAGTGTCAACTATGCTCTATGTAAACCAGGAATGAATATTCCCAAAGCACCAACAGAAGGAAGTTCTTCATAAAAATGAAGCCTGAGGGTGTGAAGTAAAAAACAAAGCCATGTTCACACACATCTAGCAACATCCGCTCTATGCAGCCACTGATGAGGCGGAAACACACTTTAAAAATCTGAGTTGTTGTTAAAACCTTGGTGGTGCACAGATGTTTAGAATTCTGAGACACTGGAGGTTCTTTCCTCTGTCTGGAATACCCTCCTCCCCCACCTCCTCTCCAACTATCCTATCCATTCTTCCAATCCCAGTTCAATTCCCAAATTATAGAGAAATTTAGAACTGGAAGGGATCTTAAAGTTTATCTAAGACAACCCCTTCACTTTCAAGTGAGAAACTGATGCCCAGAAGAGTGAAGTAACTTGTGTAAAACTATAGTGAGAGATGGTTGAGAGTAGCTAGGTGAACAGTGAATAGAGTGCCAAGCTTGGAGTCAGGAAGACTCATTTTCATGAATTCAAATCTGGCTTAAGACACTTACTAACTGTGTGACCCTAGGCAAGTCACTTAATCCTATATGCCTCAGTTTCCTCATCTGGAAATGGCAAACCACTTTATTATCTTTACCAAGAAAACCCCAAATGGGGTCAGAAATAGTTGGAGCCCAGATATCAGGTCTCTCACCTCAGTGTTCTTTCTACCACATTGTTTTGTCTTTACAAGTCTACCCTTCCTTTCCAGTCCATGTGATCTCTGCTCTGTCTCTCCTATTAATAAGAGCCACAAAAGTAAATTGATAAACTCATTCAAGGAGAAATATTAGTCATTTTAGTCACTGTTCCTCACAGGGAGGTTTGTATTGAATGCTTGAAAAAAAGCAATGCTTTAACCCAAAAGAACAAAATACCAGTGATGGGATTTCAGAAATAAATATGGGAGATATTTTGAATGAGGCAGCTTTCCAGAACCACTTATATCATACTACAGAGGGATGTACAAAGAGAATTCTGGTATCTAGAGAAATCCAAACAATAGTGAGTGAGGAACAAATTTTTACTTTTTCCTATTGGCATTAGGGAACTTTTAAAGTTCATTAGTTTTTTTGTTTGTTTGTTTGTTTTTATTGTTGTTTGTAGAAGTATTGTGTTAAGAAAATTAGTCTGGTAGCAGTGTCTTCAGAGATCAGAGGAAGAAAGGCCTGGAGAGAAGATAGCTCATCAAGGAGATTGTTGTAATAATTCAAGCATGAAAGAATCAACACTTCTACTGGAGTGATAGTTGTGCAAAGAGGAAGACAGGGATAGGTGTGAAAAACACTGTGAAGCGAGAATTGACAAGATCATGGGCTAATAGATTAAGAGCTGGAATGGCCTAAGAAGTTATTCAGTGCTTCACATTTTACATATCAGGTAACCAAGGCCCAGAGAAATGAAAGGACTTGTTGAAAACAGCTCCCTTGGGCTGCTTTTCCAACTTACTTCTATATTTGTTGTTTGGGTCCTCTGTGGTTGATGCCCAAGGTTCTAAGGGTAATCCTGTGGGACTGAACTCCTAATTCCATAGTTCATATGGCTCCACTAGTATAGTCCTCATTAACAATCAGCTAGTTGACTTAATTAGTCCTTAGGAAAGGTATTTTTTTGGATGGCATAGCAAGAACAATAGCTACAAAACATTCTTCTATCTCAACCACCATAAACATGGGTCTTACTCTTCCACAAATACATACAACATTCATGGGAAGAGTGAGGTCAAACTTAAAGACTAATGGTAGTGAAGTACATGTGTATGGTACCTGCCTAGCAAAGGCAACTCAAAGCTTCTGGTACCACAGATCCTGGAAGTCCTTTCTTTCTTCATAGAGCCTTCAGGTAATTTCCCTGGTATGCAGCATCTCTGCTGGTCAGCTTGCTCATTGGCCTTCCAATGTTTCTTCCTTTCCATAGTTTGACTCTCTATTGCCAGATCTACTTCCTTGAACTGTTGGTCTTCTTCAGGTCTCTCTGTATAGAACTGCCTAGAATATATATCTTAGCTTCTCACTGAATGCAATGTCTACTGCTGGCCCAGTCACTATGATGATGATACAATACTAATAATGAAGATAGCTAACACTTATAACAGCACTTATTATGTGCCAGACACTGTGCTAAGCACTTTATAATTATCTCATTTTATTCTCACAATAATCCTGTGGTTAGCCCCAGTTTACAGATAAGGAAACAGCCGTAGTAAGAGTCTGAGGCTAGTCAGGTCTTCCTGACTCCAGACCAGAACTCTAAGCACTTTGCTACCTAGTTGCTCTGAAGGCTGATTCCCTCCCCATGGCTACCTTGTGGTATATAGGTGCTGAATTCCACAACTACCTCCAATTCTTTAACTTAAACTTCTGCATGGCTTAATTTTTAATTTATAGACACAAGAGAGCTTGAATGTTTCCTTTAGCAATTCACTAAATGTATCCTGAGTAGTTTTAGTTACTTTGATACAATGATCAAAGCCCCTATGATCATCTAGAGTTGAATAAAGAACTTTATACATTGTTTAGAGTTGTAGAAAAACTCTATAACACCTCCTTTGCATCATTCAGTGCTTTGTAATATTTACATTCTGGCCCTTCTGTGATTACGTGGACTGAAGTTGGGTGGGGGAACCCACACCATAGTAACACAAGCACTTAGAGACAGATGGCATTTAAAGCCAGATTTTGTCAATGTACATAGGGTGACTTTAGACTTCTTGACTAATTAAGATCTAGGAATTTAAAAGAAATGGAAGGCTGGGAAAAGTGGAAAAATGATGGTGTCACTGCTTGAGATTTTCTGCTTCCATCAGAGTCACTAAAGTCACAGTTCTCAGACTCAGTATATCATTCAATCATGGGCAGCTTTTGAGTCCTTTGCATCTGCAAAAAGAGATGGGAAAGACACCACTGAAGGCATTTCCAACTGGAATGGAAAGGGGTCTGCTAATTAGGTAGTAAGAATGGGAGTTAACAGATGGACAGACAAAATATTGCACTAATATCAATGCAATATTGAAAGATCTAAAAGAAGTCTTTCAGAGAATGGAGTTGGTTCTCTTTGAAGGGCATGAGTCCATTGGGATGTAAAAGCATGTAAAGGTTGTGATTTGCACTGGTTGAAATCCACTGTTTCATAGAAGTGCTTGACAATTAAATTGTTTTCCCATGTAATAAAGGGAGTAAAAGGAACATACAGAGACAAATACAAGAATAAAACCATTTTTTAAAAAAGGAAAAGAAGTCATGGTATATCAATCATTTTCAGTTCCTCCAATCTGCAGGCTGTAAAAATTCATGCATTAGCTATTGACACAAATACCATTGACTTGTTACTACTGTTCTAATGGTTGGTAGGTGCCATTACAGAAGGTGGAGGGTAGACCACCAGAATTTTCCCTGAGAATATCAGAATTTTTGTCATGTCTAACACTTCACCAGAAAAAAAAAAAAAAGTTCAGCTTCCATGTGAGTGCTCAGACTGGCAAACCACATAATATAGAATAGACTCTCAATTACTCAAAAAAGTCCCAAAATAGAAAAGATTTGCATCTGAGTTTATGAATGGTCAGAACAACTTTCTTCTACTCTCTGGGGACCTACCTTCTTCAGGTCATAGAGTTCTTCCTGAAAAAGAGGACTTTTGCACATAGTGAAGATGAAATAGCATCTTACCCTCAAAATAATGATACTGAGAATCCATAGGTGCTGTCAAGTTAGGGATCACCAGTAATGGCTAGAAGACAAAGAGATAATTACTAGTGGAAAGGAATACTGAAACGGGTGCTTTTTTTTTAATGTGATAGCGGCAATGGAGAGGTTCCTGATCTCATGGCATTTATGCAAGATATGATAGAATATCTCAAGGCTTTTAAGATAGAATGGTTACTTATTATTATTCATGTGGATTCAAATAATACTTTCAGAAGGAATATTGAAGGTTTTGTTAAATATTACAAAATTTGGGGCAAAAATAACCTTAAGAAGGCAGGTGATATTTTAATTTTGATGTTCATCAAAGGCTATTCATTCAGAAAAGAAATGGAAAGTGATTTGGGAAGTAAATAGTTGTTCAAAATTATAATGACTGAGTATGAAATTTGGGTTTCTGGGCCATAGCTTCAAAGAAAATAATGCCAAAGTCCTGGCTAGGAATGTAGTACACCTAGTGAGGATCAGTAAGAAGATAAATATATAGCTAAAGCATTTATTAAGCTTTTAGTAGATATCAGTTATGTGCTAAGCACTAGAAACAAAAAACACCAGAAAAAAATCCCAATACTCATTAAGATTACATTCTAATAAGGGGAAGGCAATACAAAAAAAAAAAAAAAGGAAGTTTGAAAGAGAGATGGAGAAAGGTAACTGAATGTGGCAAGGGGGGTGGGGATGAGGTTTGGAAAAGTCTGGGCAATGCAGAGTGAAGCTGTGAATGAAATGAGCATTGCCTGAGTTCCTCATGAAATTGTAAAAATAACCAGGCGTTCACTAATTCCAAGAGAAGGATTCTGGACAAAGGCATCTCTGGAGACAGATGGCTCCTGGGAAGCAGGCAGAAAAATCCAAAGAATAAGGAGTGGACATATATACCTGATCTTCTGAAAATCTAGTAAAATATCTTTAACCAAAAAATGAGGGCAATAACTACTTTCTGTATGTGTCCATGAAGAATAGCAACAGTAAAGAAAAAAGAATCTCAACAGAAGGACCAGAAATTTTTAGTTTCTCAGCTGAGAAAGGAATAAAACTAATAGCCTGAGGATTGTCTAGACAAATACACAATGTATAGGCAAAAAAAAATAACAAAAAAAAAAACAAGATGAATTTTCAGATCCTAAAAGTAAGGAGGTAAGTTTGACTATTTGGGCTGAGCTGATGGGATAAGACCAATGATTTGAATATGGCTTCGAGATGGTTATATTTTATTCAAAAGAAACAAGATAGATAATTGGCCTGGAGAGAAGAGTAACCTTATGTTTTAAGAAGATATAGAGATTTTGCCAAATGTTTTACTCCAAAGAGTCTTCCATTCTCATGCCTCATCATGATCATGGTTCTTGAAGACTATACCAGAGGAGTACAAATTTAGGTAGTTTCTAACAAGCCTGAAAATCTTTGAATACAGTTTCAAGAACAGTTTGAGGGTTGGGTTTTTTTTTTAATTAACTTAGCTAAGAACAGAGAGACCCATTAATAGTAGGCTATCTATCACAAAGATCACAAACTATGACTAAATGGGATTTATATCAGGAATACAGGGAATAAATTTGAAACCTTCCCAATAAGATCAGAGATGAAGCAAGGCTGTCCATTGTTACCACTATTATTTAATATTGTATTAGAAATAACAATTATACAGCTTTTTGATGGTAGCTAAGAACTGAAAATTGAGGGAATGACTGAACAATTGTGGTCTATAATTGTAATGGAATATTGTGCCATAAGAGATGACGAGTAGTACTATTTTAGAAAAACCTGAAAAGACATAAATGAACTGATGCAAAGTGAAGTAAGCAGAACCAACAGAATACACAATAACACCAACCTTGAGTAATAATTAACTATGATAGACTTAGCTCTTCTCAACAATATAATTCCAAGACAGTTCCAAAAGACACATGAAGGAAAAAGCCATACACAACCAGAGAAAGATCTATAAAGTCTGAAAGTAGATCGAAGCATACTGTTTTCATTTTGCTTTTCATGGTTTTTCCCTTTGGTTCGGTTTCTTCTTTTATAACATGACTAAAGTGTTTAACATGATTATACATATATAACTAATATCAGATTGCTTGGCATCTTGGGAAGGGGGAAGGCAAGGAGGAAGAAAAATTTGGAACCCAAAATCTTATTAAAAATAAAAGTGAAGTTGAGTATGAAAGAGTGATTCTTAAAAAAAAAACAACTATGTAGGGAGAAATATAAAAGATCAATCATCTCATATAAATGAGGCAAAAAAGGAAAAAATTGATGCTGAAAGAGTTAGTGGGAGAGGACAGGAAGTGTTGAAAACTTACTTTCATCAGGAATAAGTTTAAGAGGAAACATCATACATATCTAGAAGGGTGTAAAAGTCTTTTAAGTTCAGAAAGAAATAAAAGGGTAAAGGAATAAGGTAAGGGAGAGAATAAGGGAAGGAGTTTTGGGGGGATGGATAGGTTAAAGAATAAAAGGACAAGGTAGTAGTAGAAGTAGAAGAGTGAGAAGGGATAGGAATAGGATGAGAAGAATAGTGAGGGAAAATAAAAAGGAGGAAAACATACAAGTAATTATAGCTTAGAAAATGAATTGGATGAATTTACCCCTCCAAAAAATGGAAACTTGTAGAGATTTAATATTTGTATGAGAAAGATAGTGAGGAAAATAGGAAGGAGAAAAATAAACAAGCAATTATAGCTTAGAATGTGAACTGGATGAATTCACCCATAAAATGGAAACAATAGATTAAAAATTTGAACTCAACAATATGTTGCTTTCAGAGAATGTTATAAATATGAGAGATATTCACAAATGTAAAATAAAGATCAGGAGCAGAATTTGTTATGTAAAAAAAGCAGGGATAGTAATCATGATGTCGGACAAAGTTAAAGCTAAAATGGAATTAATCAGAAGAGAAAAATAGGAAAACTATATTATAAGTAAGCCATATTAATTAATATTGTTTTAAACTATTTGAAGTAATTAGACAATGGAACATTGCTGTGCTGTAGGAAAAGAGTAGTTGATGAATTGGGAAAAATATGGAAAGACTTGGATTTATGAAGGAAAGTTTTTTCTAAGCTCAGAGAAATAGAGGACAACTGGAAATAAGCGTTGTACAGAATTACATATATGTGTATGAATGTATATGTTTATATATGTGAATGATTACAGATATCTATGTAGCTATATACATGTATATGTATATGCAAATAGTGTGTATATGTGTGTGTGTGTTTAATTGTAGTTTTCTAGATGGGGGAGGAAGTAGAAAAAATAAAGCAAAACATTCACAGTACAAAAAAAGAAAGCCTACACGGAAACAAAGAAAAGATAGACAGCTCTGAACACAATGTATAGCATTTATTATATAGGGTTGAAAAGGAGTTTATTAATTTCAAAAACTTTCATGTTCTATACATATGGAAATATTTTTTATATTTTGTATTTATGTTAAAAATAAAATAGAAAAATAAAATGGCATAACCTCCTTTATATCCTTTATATCAGGAATGCAGGGAATAAATTTGAACCTTCCCAATAAGATCAGAGATGATCTTCTATAAAAAAAAATAATAATGATAAAATTAAATAAATAAATAAAAAAGAATGTTGAAAACTACCTTTATTTAATTGGAAAAAATAAAATACTACTTACAAATTTAAAATTTTAATTGTTAATATTCAATAAAATAAATAAAAATACAATAGGAGAAAACTGCCTGGAAAGATAGACATGAACTAATACAAAGTGAATAGAGCAGAAACAGGAAAACATTGTACACTGTAGCAACAATATTGTATGCTGAAAAATTGAGAATGACATGATTATTCTCAGCAATACAGCAATCCAAGACAATCCCAAAACACTCATGATAAAAATGCTATCTGCCTCCAGAGAAAATACTGATGTCTGAAAAAAGACAGAATCATACCATTTTTCTCTTTCTTCTCTTCCTTCCTCTCTCTCTCTCTCTCTCTCTCTCTCTCTCTCTCTCTCTCTCTCTCTCTCTCTCTCTCTCTCTCTCTCTCTTCCCCTCTCTTTTCCTTCCTCCCTCCTTCCTCCCCATTCTCTCTTTCCTTCCTCCCTTTCTTCCATTCCTTCCTTCCTTCTTTCCTTCCTTCCTTCCTTCCTTCCTTCTTTTCTCCCTCCCTCTCTCCTTCTGGATTCTTCTTCCACTAAGTGACTAATATGGAATTATTTACAAAATTGCAACATATATAATCTATATCAGATTACTTAACATCTTGGGGAATGGGGAAGAAAGGAGGGATAGCTTTAGAACTCATAAGTTTAAAAAAAATAAATATTAAAATTTTTACATATAATTGGAGGATAATAAAATATTATGTTTTTTAAAAAGCAATGCTAACTATAGAAGTAAGAGAATAAGAAACTGAAGAAATAAGAATAGGCAAAGAAGAAACAAAATTATTGCTCTTTGCAGATGATATGATAATATACTTAGAGAACATTAGACAATCAACTAAAAATTAGTTGAAACAATTAACAATTTTAGCAAAATGATAGGATATAAAGTAAACTGACATCAGCAATTTTATATACTACCAATTAAATCCAGCATCAAGACATAGAAAAAGAAATCCTGTTTAAAATAAATAGAACAATAGAAAATACTTGGGAATCTGCCTGACAAGACAATCCCAAGGATTATATGAACACAATTAAAAATACTTTTCTCACAAATAAAAACATATCTAAACAATTAGATAAATATTAATTGCTGACAGATAGTCTGAGCCAACATAATAAAAATGACAATTCTACCTGTTAATTTACTTACTAAACAAACTACCAAAGAATTATTTTATAGAACTATAAAAATAATTTTAAAAATTCACCTGAAAGAATAGAAAGTCAAGAATATCAAGGGAATCAATGGAAAAAAATGAAGCAAGGTAGTCTAACAGTATCAGATTTCAAACTATATTACAAAAGTGGTAATCATCAAAATAAATTAAAGTGTAATCACTCTGGCTGTCATTCATTGATTGATTAACCAATGATATGTCTTAAGTCAAGCCTCACTTGGCCACTGTTTGGACCTTAATTATTTCCGTTATGGCCAGAAATCTTCTGCTCCTAGATGTATTTTTACTAAGTAAAAAAGATCATTCTCTGCCTCATTTCTTACCTAGCTTTACTCATTAATTACATGGCCTCAGACAAACTGAGACCTGTTAAAAACCTGCAACCATGGTCATCTTCAATTGTCCTGATCTATGTCTGGCCACTAGATCCAGTTGACTCTGAAAGGGAAAGTGAGACAGATGACCTTGCACATCTCTCCCTCACTTAAATCCAATTCACTTGCATGGTATGGCATCATCTCTTTGATCTTCAGGTCCTCTTTAAGAAGAAAGAATAAATAACAACAAGCACTACTAGATCTGCATCCCAAAGAGGTCACATTTGTACAAAAATATTTTAGTAGTCATTCCATCCCAAAAGAGAAGAGTTGAAGTGGCCAGCAGTAACCCTGAAGATTCCAGCTCATGTCCAGATGTTACTAACAGAAAGAAGCTTTGCAATCATGTTACTCAAAGGAAAGGTGAACATGAGACCAGTAAAATACTATCCCAGCAGAAACTAAAGTACATCCCCAACAAGAATAGTACAATGAAGTCATCAAAAGACATGGGAAACCCTATAGAAGTTTGAGTTGTTCCTCCATGAATGTCTTCTTCCATCTGAGATATATGCTCCCCATTTGTCTATATTTCCACATATGTTCTGATTAAGTGTGTTCCTTATTGTGTGCTCTTCACATATGTTGCCTAAGTATGTCCTTGCTTCCTATTGATAATGGAAAAACATGCCCCAAACTTAAGAAGAAAGTGTTCGAATTGCTACTTTTCTTACTACATAATTTCACTAAATGCATTTGCTTTGAATAAGTTGTGTGCCCTGGTTTAACTAGTAACAACAAACATATTGATGGAACTTTATGAACTGAGGTATTTGGGTAGATGAGTACTAAGAGAAAGCTGAATTTAAGCTGATTTTTTTTTCTAGAGGTTCCATATGCAAAACAAAAGTACTCCAGGTATAAAGTAAAACAACTTCTTCTCCAACAATAGAAATAAGTTGAACTAAACCATCCTAAGCTGGAATTTTATTTAATTTTTTTTTACTTGGGAGGAGGAGCTTGTGTGATTGGCTTTAGAAATGTTAATCTGGCTGTAGTATATAGGAAGAATTGAAGAGAGGAGAGCCTATAGAAGGTAATGAATTATGACGCTATTGCATTAGTTCTGGCAAGAGGTAATATGGGCATGAACTAAGTCCCAAGCCAGTGAAGTATGAACCAAGAAGGAATAGGATATGACAGATATTTCAAGGAGAAAATACACAGAGCTTGGTAACTCATTCAATGTGTAATAAAAGGGACAAAGAGAGTCAATCAAATATGATTTTGAGGTTTTGAGTCTGGGAAAATGGTTGTGCCTTGGACTAAAATGGGAAAGTCTTAAGACACTGTTTTGGGGCTATTTCCAAAGAAACTCTTCCTGCTTCCCTTTATATTGGTATAAGATTCCTCAGTTTCTCTATTGTCCTTACACTTTCCCCAGTCTAGTTCTAGGTCATTAGTGACCTTCCCTTTTCTTTTCCTTAGGTGAGCAAAGGATGTTTGCTACCCCAAGCATTTAAATTATGGCCATCTGAGACTTTGTATTAAGAAATGAGCTACTTTCCCAGATAAGCCAAAATTATCTTCTCATTCAAAGTACTCATACTAAACCTTGGGGAAGAGAAAATATGTAAAATGCATATACAACATAGAAACTCAAAAGTTTCCAGAGTTTCCACAAATATCATTGGAATTTAGGATGTCAAGTAAACTTAGGCAAAGTCCCACAATCCTTTCCCCCTTGCTCTGGGAATTATAGCATCCCAGCCTACGAGCAAGTGGTGGGGCTTCCCATAAAGACAGTCTGGACAGTGCCACTTTTATGGCTGTTTTTTTAAACCAAGTCCTTAGGGCCCTCTGTGGACAGAATTTAGTATCCTACCCACCAACTGCCTCTTGGAATCACACTGAGTAAGAGTAGTGGGTTTCAGCCAAACCTTTCCCTCCAGGGTGAAAAAGAAGAGACAGTCTCATCATTCAGAGTTTATGCTGGTCCCTGTAGGTAGAGGAGAAGGTTCCCTCTTTAGCATGATTCATTCATTCATTTAACAAGCATTCATTATTGAGCACCTACTATTGACCAGGCATTGCATTAGATCCTAGGGATACCACAAATTTAAGGAAAATGACAACTACCTGGCAAGACCCAGAACTGCTTTTTCCTAGTACTTGATCTAAAAGTCCAAATATTATTCCATTTAATGAGCTAGAAGGCAAAGTTAAATATTGTCTTCAAATACATAGAGAATTAGATAGTTGGTGCTATAATAAACTTTAGAGCTTATCTAACACACAACTCCCTCAGGAGAGACAAAGTCACAGTAGTCAAGGATAACTCAAAACTAGAACCCAGTTTTTCTGACTCCTAATGTAAGACACTTTCCACTTTTTATAAATGAGAGAAAGGAGAGAGGAGTGAGGAGGTTGTTCTCCAAGTAAGTAGTTAATACATGTTTATTGAGCACTCTAGTCCTCCCCTGTGAGTACATCTACCCAGGGAACCAAATACTTATTATCTCGAGGGTCAGGAGAATTTTGAAGGAGTCTCAGAATCCAATGAGTCCAAATAGTTATTGAAGTTTAGCCTACGCTTCAAAAATATGGCAAAATCACTGTTGAAAGCATATACTTTGGGTACATCAGTGCTTGTGTCTCCAAGGAATGGGTCCCTTCCTATTGAACTTCTGGAAGTGATCTTGGATGGTTCTAGTTTCAGGCATCCCAGGGAAATATGTTCTGGATCAGAATTCCTAGACATTCCTCTGAAGCTATTAAGTAGTGGAGGAAGTCAAATCAAGCATCCCAAATTTAAAAAAAAAAAAAAAAAGGAAATTCAGCCTCTCCTCTTTACCAAGACAATCTCATTTCAAATTTCTAGAGCACTTCATATACATTATCTCATGGGATTCACATGATAGTGTTGTTACTATCTCCATCTTGTAGGATTTAAACTCAACTTTCCCTACTTCCCTTCAGAAGGAGGCATCATGGACAATGAAAATAACACTGGCTCTAAACCCAAAGGACCTGGGTTCAAATCCTATCCTTGGCATTTATTAATTGTTCTCCTAACTTCCTCGGACCTCAATTACCTCATCTGGAAAACTCTACCTATAGTTCTTTAACTCCATGCTCAGTACTCTGTGGACTGTGACATGTTTCCTATTTAGGGCAACTTCCTAGGGAAAGGTACCCACTATTGAATTCCAACTTTGGTGGTAGGCGTGCCTTAATTCAGGAAATTGACCAAAATCCACAGTCCTGAAAGCAATTTTATCTGAGGGGATTGGAAAGATGAAAAGCATTCTCTTTATATTTGACTTGGAGGTATGTCCCAGTGAATATGGGACAACCAAAGGAAAAATATTTTAAAATCATTCATGATGGTAGGGCTGTTGCTTTACTTGAGGAAGTTGTGAGCTATGTGAGAATACACTATGGGAGTGTATTCAGCACTGTGGCAGAAACCAGAGAACCCAGAGTTTTAATCCAGCCTCTGGCACTATCTAGGAGGCTTTGTACAAATCATCTATGATCTTCAGGATCCTCATCAAAGGAGAAAGTTGGAATATCAATCCCTCAATCAAAATTTATTAAGCACATACTGTGTGGCACTGTGGACTAGATGGCTACTGATGTCTCTTGAAACTCTTAATCCATGCTCCATGGTCCTTTTGGGATCTTGGATAAGGCATTTCACTTCAGTTCAATTGATCAAGTTGTTTGTTATTGCTTATCTAAGTAACAAAGGAGATAAAATAATGGATTTGGAGTGAGGAAATCCTGAGTTCAAATCATGCCTTAGAAATTTACCAATTTTTGTATGACCCTGGAGGGGCAAGTCACTTAAAACGACTCTCAACCTCAATTTCCTCATATCTAAAATGAGGATAAATAATAGCACTTATTTCCCAATGTTGTTGTGTTTATAAAACCACTTATCAAGATTCAATGGCAAAACAAATAATAAAAAACTATGTCCTGAAGAGCCTCCATTTCTCTCTATGTGTTTTCATCATAGCAGTATAATTTATTTTATTTTATTTTATGGAATAAAACAAATATTTCTATAACATAGTATAATAAAATTGCATATGAAATTATAAATTGTGCAACTTGCTGTCTTTCAAATATATAATAAAGCTATGTAATTTTTTCCCTTTTTTTCTTCCCTTTCCCCCTGCCTTGCCCTAGAATTGGCTACTATTGGATACAAATAAGTATGTATATATATTTGCATAAACACACATATATATTATATATATATGGAGAGAATTATATGTATGCAGTTTTATATATAAATATTGTAATATATAGTTACAGTTATATATATATGTATTCTATATTTATATATATAAATATATATTTCTATTGATCAGTTCTTTCTCTGAATGCAGATAGATTCTCATTTCCTTATATTTTAATGGAAATAATAATGTTCACCTTGTCTAACTCCCAAAAGAACAGTGATACTCAAATAAAATGTGGAGGCAGAGAAAAAAGAATTTTAAAATGATATCTAAATGTAAAATATTAAACTTTTCAATACTTCAAGGATTTGTAATTCCCTTGGTAAAATTCATGTTCTCTTTCCTGTCCCACACCCAATCTCATCTCTACCAGCTCATCCCCTCTCTTAAAATTGTTATGAATAAATAATTCACATCCCACCCTTCAGCCAACCTGGTGAGGAACCTATTCCCCTTTAAAAAGCCCACAATGAACCAACAATAGGGCCTATGTTTAAAGTCTTTCCAGCTTGGCAATACTATTAAAGGATCCTTTCTGCTGGTATACATTTTGAGAACACTGACTCATATCTTTGAATGATATATTTTTTAAAAAAATAATTGTATATGAATATATATTTAAATGACTGTCAGCCTTTAAAAGGAAACTGACAAATCTATCTTTTGTCTCAAAATATTCCATGAAAATAGAAGTCCTTTCTCTCTGTCCCCTTTCCCCATTTCACAATTGAAGAAATAGACTCAGAGAAAATAATCTCTCATAGTAAAGTGGTTAAAGAATTGGCATTAGAACTTCTCTTTCTTCCTATTCATTATTCATTCAGTATAGACATATTATCTGAGACTGTCTCTTATCTTTTTTTAGATGTAGGAATTGTTAACCTTGAATCTGTGAATTTTTCCAGAATAAAATGATGGATTTGGAGTGAGGAAATACTGAATTCAAATCCTGCCTCAGAAATTTATCAATTTTATTTTGTTTTATATATTTAAAAGATATATTCTGAGGGGTTCATAGGCTTTATGAGACTGCCAAAAAGGTCTAATACATATACTCCAAAATTAAGAATTGGTGTTTTAGGAGGATTCAGTTTAGCATGAGAAATAGTTGTCTAAAAATGGCCGTATAAGTGCCCCAGTTACCTAATCTCTAGGCTTTCATTTCCTTGTCATAATAATGGAACTAGATCAAATAATTCCTGAGTTTTCTTTTATCTCTAATCTTTTAAATATCTATAAATCAGGCTTGCCAGTCATGAAATCTATCCAAACATTTATTAAACATCTCTATTATTTTGCTGTCCACATATTTTTTTTTAATTTGCAATACTAGTGAGATCAAATTCATTGGTTATATCCCTTTCTGCTCCCGAATTTCATCTCTGATCTGATCTACTTGTCCTGCAAATATGTGGCCTTGGGAACAAGTAGGACTAAACAAGAGAATGAAAGCCACTCTCTCCCTTCTTGAAAAATAACCTGAAGCATGTGAATTATTGATAAAGGATCAGCAACATCGTCCTTGTGTATGGCACATGGCTCTTGGAGAATCTGTGAAGCTGATCATTCAGTGATTCTGTAGAAATAATATTTATTTTCCCAAATGACCTCTCCTTTACTAGGTGGTTCCCTGGATAAAGTGGCAAGTCTAGAGCCAGAGTCTCATCTTTCTGAGTTCAAATCTGGCCTCAGACACTTATTAGCTGTTTGACCCTAGGAAGTCAATATAATCCTGTTTGCCTCAGTTTCCTTATCTGTAAAAAAAAAAATCTGCAAATTGCTCCAGTATCCCCGACAAAAAAAAAAAGATCCAAATGGGCTCAGAGAGAGTTAGAACTAAAAACAACTGAAAAACAAATGTGAAAGGAAAAGATGTTCTAGGACAGGACTCTTTCCTCAACTTTCATGGGACCTTAAATAGATTGGATTCATGTGAGTTATTGACAAAGAGTAAATTAGGGTGTATATTAGGAAGGTAGTGTCACAGTATGGGAATTGATATGTCAGATTTTGTTGTTTTGAATTACACATAGTCAATGACTATCTGGCACTCTTCTTTCCCAAGAACTTGATTTCCGGTTTATTACAATCTGCAATCTGCCTCCCTACACAAGGCTCTGGTCTGCTGCCACTGAACTGCCCCATGGCACTATTGTTTAGATTGCTATAGCAACTGTGGAAGAGACCCACTTCAGAGACTGCCAGTAGTTTACAATAAATTCTGCAAAGGTGAGGATTATATCTTATCTAAACTTTGAATCTATCTCACAATACTTTTAATATGTGCTCATTGGAATGAATGAGGAACCCAAAGAAAGGAAGGGTTTGCCCAAGGTTATAAAGTTAATGGAGATTTGGACTTAGAGTCAAAAAAAGCTGAATTCAATCTTATCTCATACTTACATGAACTGATGCTAAGTGGAATGAGCAGAACTAGGAGATCATTATACATGGCAACAATAAGACTATACGATGTTCAATTCTGATGGACATGGCTCTCTTCAATAATGAGATGATTCAAGCCAGTTCCAATTGTTCAGTGATGAAGAAAGCCATATATACCCAGAGAGAAGGCCTGTGGGAACTGAATGTGAACCACAGCATAGCATTTTCACTGTGTTGTTGTTTGCTTGCATTTTTTCTTTCTCAGTTTTTTTCCTTCTCGATCTGATTTTTCTTGTGCAGCAAGATCACTATAAATATGTGTATATATGTATATATATATGTGTGTGTATACATATATATGTATTGGATTTAATATATATTTTAACATATTTAACATGTATTGGACTACCTGCATCTAGGGGAAGGGGTGGGGAGAAGGAGGGGAAAATTTGGAACAGAAAGTTTTGCAAGGGTCAGTGTTGAAAAATGACCCATGCATATGTTTTGTAAATAAAAAGCTTTAATAATTTTTTTAAAAAGAAAGAAAAATAAATAAATCATGAGCTTGGGCAAGTTCCTTAACCTCTCTGTGCCTCAGTTTCCTCATCTATAGTATAAAGGGACTGGGCTTGATGATCTCTAAGTTCCCTCCAGGTCAAAGTCTATGATTCCATGATTAGTAAGAGGGTCCCAATTAGAATTAGAATTCCCTGACTTTCAGCCTACCACAGCAGAGCCAGAGGTTTGCAGTGGTCTATTTGCCTCCTCTGACCCTAAACCTTGTTTTATAGAGTTTGTAATGCATCCCCATCATAATACAGCTACTAGTCACTGGGTTCCTGGTATAACACCTAAATACAGTGGCTGCCTGGAAAGACAAGGTCAGCCTCTGAAGAGGTATTGGTCCTGTGCCCAGCCTCAGACCTGTAAAGGGCACTCTGGGGACTGTCAAATGACTTCCACAAACATTTTTTCCTTGAATTTTCCTGAGTTCTTTTTGTACTTTGTATTCTGATTATCATTCTGTAGGGATTTGCAGGGTAGATGTTTGCTACTTAAATAGACAGAGTTTGCTTTGGATTTTGTATTTTGCCCTGAATTAGGGAACTGGAAGGGAGAGAGTTTGGATCAATGAGACCAGTGGGTTTCTGGGTGGGAGGGGAGACATTTTCAAAGTCAGAAACACAGTGTACCCAAGGTCAAATTGTGAAGTCAGTGAAGATACAGAGGTCCCAGTTATGGATTGCAAAGAAAAACAGGGAGTTGGGTGGGAGGTAAGAGACCCACTCTCTGCCCCATGATAGTCTATGAATTACTTCACAGTCCTTTGAACTCTCAACTTCCTCATCTGAAAATCATTCTTACCCTGTCTACTTTAAAAAAAAAAACTATTATCAGGAAAGATGCTTTGTAAATGACATCTGCCAGATAAATAGTGAAGAGACAGCATAGTAAGAGTAGGAATTCAAATCCTACTTCTGATTCTGGTTGAATGACCAAAGACAATTCCTTTAAATTGTAGAAATAAGGTCATATAGCAGAAACAACTCTATATTCAGAAGGCTTGAGTTCAGGTCCCACCTTTTGTGCTTACTTTCTATGTTTTTGTTTTTATTCCATTTTTTTCAGTCCTATCCAATGCTTTCTGGCTCCATTTTGGGGTTCTCTTGGCAAAGATACTGCTTTGTCATTTCTTTCTCCAGATTGTTTTATAGATGAGGAAACAAGGGCAAACAGGGTTAAGTGACTTAGCCAAGAACACACAGCTAGCAAGTGTCTGAGATCAGATTTAAATTCAGGAAGATGAGTCTTATTGATTCCAAGTCCAGGGCTTTGTGACACCTAACTGAGGGCAAGTTGTTTAGTCTCCCTGCTCATGGACAAAATGAAGGAATTGAACTGGATAGTTTTTGAGATCCCTTCCAGCTCTTGCAAGAGACAATTTTAAGTTATAAATGACTTCCCAAGTGGCATTAATTGAAGAAATTTTACAAGCCAGGAGAATGTAAACAAATGAAATTACAGGTCCAGTACCTTATTCTCTTCAAATTTCAACTATAAGTCTTTAGGGATTTGAGCTACCTTCTTCAGCAACTGTATCCTTCTCCACAGACTTCCTCAGTCTTTTTGGTATTCCTTTTCTAATAAGAGGAGAAGGAGAAAAAGGAGGAGGAAGAGGAAGGGGAGGAGGAGGAAGAGGAGAAGGAGGAAGAGGAAGAGGAGGAGGAGGAGGAGGAGGAGGAAGAAGAGGAAAGTCTTCTTAGTCTTGGCCTTGGTTTTCTCCTTCTTCTCTTTCCAAGACCATGAACAAGAAAAAGAGAAGGACAAATAAGGGAGGGAGAGAGGAAAGAATAGAAGACAAAAAGGAGGAAGAAAAGTATGTGGCCAATTTATTCAAATAGGTATGTTAAAGATAAATATTTCATTTTGACAGAAATCAAAGACTTAGACAAAAGGTATAAAACTCAAAGGTAGATATAGCCAGTAAAGAGGGAAGATGTTCTGAACAAGCTCTTATTGGCTCCTGAAATCAGTGTGTAGGTGGCTTCCTATTTTATATACACATAAGGTTAGAGAAGGAATGATACAGTCTAAAGTTTTACCTTTTGCCCAAGACAAGGACAATCTTGCTGTCCTATGACATGACTAGACCATATTCAGAGCACTGTGCTTGATCCTAAATACCATATTTTAGGAAGGATGTTGTTAAGTTTGAGAACATCCAAAGAAAGACAACCAGGATTGGTGAAGGACCTCAGGTTCATGCCAGATAAGAATTATTTGAAGGGACCAGGAGAAGGGAAGAGGAGAGAGCTATCTTCAAATATTCAAAGGGCTATCATCAAAAGAAGGATTAGACTTACTTTGGTCCCTGAGGAGAGAACACTGAACTTGAAGTTAGAAAGATCTGTGTATAACACTTATTAGTTCTGCAACCCTGAACAAATCCATTAACTTCTCTTGAGCTCAGTTACCTCATCAGTAAAATGAGGAGGTTAGATTCAACATACTTCCAAGGCCCCTTCCAGCTCTATGTCTATCAGCTTAGGAACCTATGACTATGGAGTAGTGGTTAGAAGTTGTAAAGGGACAAATTTAGGCTTGAGAGGAGGAAACATTTCCTAACAACTTGAATTATTCCAAAGTAGAATGAACTATCTTAGGAAGTAGTGAATTTTCCATCACTGGAGATCTTCAAGAAAAGCTTTGGAAATCCACTTGTCAGTATTGTTATAGGGACCATTTTTGTTGAAGATACAGGTTGAATTTAAATGCCCCTAGAGCCTTTCTTATTCTGAAATTCTGTGATTTAGTCAAGTAATTAAACATTTCAAATCATCATCTGGACTTTTCTAAATAGATTGTACACTTTAATGAACTTATCCAGGTGAGTCACTGAATTTTTCACTTATCATCTTATTTGTACATGCTCATATGGGAAGGTTCTTAAATAGTCTTCTGACTTTTCATGGCATCCTTCATATTGGTTATTTAATATGTTGTGAAGATATTAGGAGACATCCTGTTTTTTCAGAACTAAGACCCAGCAAGCAGGCTGTTCCCTGTGCCTGGCATAAAACAATATTTTGTACTCAACCTCTGGATGACCTCAGTCACAACAAACAGAATTGGGGCTTAAGATTTCTCTATTTTCCAGGGGATCTTAACTTGAGAGTGGAGCAGCAGTTAATATCCTACACCAGAAAGTGATCACATTTCCTGACACTATGAACAATCCCTGCATTTGTAACTGCTACGTGAACTGAACCAGGCATTGTACTCCTGTTTCTAGCATGCTAACTCTAGTTCTGTACCCCACTGAATGATCACAAGATTAAATGACCTTTAAGATTTGAGAAAATCACAAGGTTGAATGGTTCTAATAATTGAAAGACTGCTCTCACAGGGCCCAAGAATATCTGGATGGTTCCCAAAATGCCTTCATACATGGGCTTACTGTAGGAACCTAAGAATGATTTTTTTTTTTTTTTGTAGTTTTCATGCTTAAAAACCCTACCTCTACCACAAGTGAGCAAGCCCTCTTTCTCAGGAGGACTTCTGCCTGCAAACATCCTCTTCACTTTGAAATTCAACTTCTGTTGATTCTTGACTTTCCTGTCTCTAGCCTATTTCCTTCAGCTGTGGCCACCTACAACTTAGAAGCTGGTTCTGTCTGCTTGACAATGCCATGGTTGAATGGCAATTTGATGTTATTGGTGGGCCTGTTGTTCTAAAGAGGGGAAAGATATGAGAAAGATAGGAAAAAGAACAGGAAGATTCCCAGGATGGGCATTAGTTTAGAGTATTTCCCTTATGGAATCCATTTGACATTATGGAATAATGATATTTACAAAAATAGCACTCATTTTTAAAGAGCTGTTGTGAGGACCGGATGAGATAATCTTTGTAAAGCACCAAGCACATCATAAGTGCTTAATAAATAGTTGTTTTCTTCCTTCCTTTCTCCCTTCCCTTTTTTTCTCCTATGCAATATGAGGCAGGATTGGCGCATGTCACTAATAAAGGTGCCTTTTGGCTCCTTAAGTCCAAGAGAAAAAAAACAAAGACTCCTAAGCTTATTGAACTAAATGAAAACTCAGTAATGATCTCATATATCCTTCTCTTTTTATAAATGGATAAGATAAGGTAAGATAAGGCCCAATATTTTGTCCAAGGTCATACATGAAGAATAAAGCAGAGTTGGAATATTATGAATTATTGGAATAGAAAATGAATGATATTTTTATCCTTATTTTACAGCTGAGGAAACTAGGTCAGAAGTAAAATAACTTGTCTAAGGTCACACAGCTAATAAGTATCTAAAAATGGATTTGAATTCTATCTTCTGGACTTCAGTCCTACTGTTCAATCTACTGACAATCTAAATTCCCCTGGAGTCTTACTAAGATGAGTGTCTTAGCATCAAGCAAAAAGAACCAGAACTACAATCCAGACAATTTAAGCTTCATTCATTTAGTAACAGTTATTAAATACCTACAATATGCTGACCCCTATGCTGGGAATTGTGGAATATATAAGAGGGGTTGATACCTTTGAGGAGCTTACAATCTAACTGAGGGGACAGGAGTAATGTCACTTTGTGAATACTTTGCTCACAGCAGCAGAGTAAAGAATTTAATTACTCATGCATAGTCACATAGCTAGTAAGTGTTACAGCCAGGATCTGAATCCAGGTTTTCTGGATCTAAATCTAGAAGGACTCTTGCCACTATCCTAAATTATACATGTAAAAGTAGTCACTGATGACACTGGGCAGAAAATAGCAATTTAATTCAACAAATATTCCTTAGACATCTGTTATTTGAAAAAGCATTATGAGGAATGCTGGAAATATAAAGGTAAAAAAAATTAATAATAATACTTATTGAGGTCCTTAATGAGGTTCCATTCTATAAAGAGATGTACATTTACTCATTCATTTAAGTACAAATAAACTCGTAAAGAAACGAACTCTAAGAGGGAATGTGTATAACCTAGTGTGATCAGGGAAAAGCTTTTTTTAGGACATGGCTCCTGAACTATGCTTTGTTCTAGGAAGTAAAGGTGAGGAAGGGGTACATTTCAGTAGATGGAATGTTAGAGTAGTAGTCCCATAGTCAGAAGACTTGAGTTTAACTGCAGTCTCAGTCACTGGCTGTGTCTCTTTAACCTTTATTTGTCTAAGTTTCCTTATCTATCAAATGGAAATAATTATAGAATCTCTCTCTGACTCTGTCTCTCTGACTGTCTTTAAGTACAAAATATTTGTAGTCCTTCACAGACCTTAAGCACTATATAAATGCTAGCTATTGTTACTAATATGATGATTATTATTGTTTTGCAAAGGTTCTTATGTAAGATATGAATGATTCATATGAATCACAGTTAATTGGAAAGTCTGACAAAAACAGAGAGTATGTGAAGGAAAATAAGAAATAAGATGGAAATGTTCATTTTAGTCACATCAGACTCTTTGTCAAACCCCATTTGGGGTTTTCTTGGCAAAGATGCTGAAGTGGTTTCCATTTCCTTCTCCAACTCATTTTATAGATGAAGAATTGCTTCGAACAGTTATGTGACTTGTGCAGGATCACACATCTAGTAAGTGTCTGAGGTCAAGTTTAATTCAGGAAGATGAGCCTTCCTGACTCCTGATACTCAATCCACAATGTCACCTAGCTGCCCCCATTGGAAATATAGGTGGGAGCTTTAAGTACCAAAGAAGAGTATGTTTTTTTTTTCTTTAAAAATGTTAGAGAGTCACTGATGGTTTTTCAGTAGGATGACAATCATTTAAATATGTTTTAGAAGTGTAAATTCATCAGGAAAGAAAAGAGGCTAATGGCAGGGAGGCTAAATCAGAGGCAATGAGACCCTAATCTAGGATAGAGTCTGTCAGAGAGGAAAGAAGGGGACAGATGTGAGCAATGTTGTGGAGAGGATTTGAGAAGATGATTATGGTAGAAGAGACAAGAAGACTCAAAAATGATAAGTATCATATGACTATGGCAGAGTCCGAGTTTAATAGATGCAATGTGGAATGAGGGGACTGGTCAATGAGGAGAAACCTAGTCTTTTGAGCATATACAGTTATTCCCTATTGAGTTTCAGACCTCAAAGAATATGCAGATATTTCTTCCCTGGTTTCAGTCCTTGAAGCATATGTAGTTATTGATTACAACCAGTTGGAAATTTTGGTATATTTACTTTCATTTATGAATGATAGGGTTTGGTTATCATGTGGTTATCAAAGTTTATTAAACTTTAGCCTATTCTCTCAGGGGAGCTTGTATTTGCAATGGGAGAATGCATCCCAAATGAGGTGATAATGCTTTGTACCAATTGTTCTTGCTATACCTTCTTAGTGATTTTTTTTTTGTAAAAGCTAATAGAGTTTACTGATTGACTGAGGAGCCAGGGATGGGGGAAGGGGGGGGGGAGATATCTGATGACATGGGAAGTGTTGAGCTGGAACTGAGTGTACATGCAAAAGGAACAAGTCCTCACATTATAGAACCCTCTCTGGGGTCACTTCCCAATCTGGGAACTCCTCTCCCAGTTTGGGGTTCCCAGAGAAATGATGGCTACTACAGTTAGAGTGGTTGTAATTTTAAGAGATTGTAGCTTCTCACATTGTAGCTCTGCAACCATCTCAGGAGTACTGTTTCAATATCAATCAATCAGTAGATAGCATTATCTTTATTCAAAGACTCAATGTCTTCAAATGTTTTTCTTATGGATAACCCTTCTTCTCTTGCATAGCCGGGAATCTTTAGTATAAAAGTGGACCAAGGCAGGAGAGAAACATTATTTTCAGGTCCTGGATTTGGCACATAGTTCTTAGCCACAAGTATTCTCTACTCATGTGCCTTGCTACCACTTTAAACTTTAGCCTATCCTCTCAGGGGAGCTTGTGTTTGCAATGGGAGAATGTATCCCAAATGGGTTGATAATGCTTTGTACCAGTTGTTCTTGCTATACCTTCTTAGTGATTTTTTTTTTTGTAAAAGCTAATAGAGTTTACTAATTTATTGATAATGGGATCCACTGGAAATTCAGGAATGTTAGAAGTTATAATCACTAGATATTACCCCTGAGGGTAAAAGCAAACATTCCTTTGGGGACCTCAAATTGTAAATGTAAGTACCCAACTGAGAGAGTCATTAGGAGGGTACACCAGATAGAACCATACTGAGATTTTAGAGGAGAAACTTATCAAAGTAAACTAGAATGAATGGGAAGACTTCCTAGAGATGAGATGAGCTGGACTGTGAATGATACATGAGATGTATATGTTAAAAAGGGAAATTGAATTACAAAAGATTGACCAGCCATTGAATCCAAATGGACCTTTGGGGCATCCCTATTAGAATTGGGCTAGGTATTGGTATGCAAGGGGTTAAAGATGACTGGCCAGACTAATAATAGCCCAGTGGAAGCTGAACTTTAAGGATAAAAGCCACCATGGGCTATTTTAGGTGCCCAGTCACACGGAGTAACGGGATTGAGAGCATAAGCAGGCACGAGCAGAACTGGTATTCTTAGCTACAGGAGCAGCCACGGGTGTCCACCCTTTCCAAACAAATCACACATTTGCAAATTTGCCTTTTTTTCCCAGTTGAGTCGTTTTGACCTTCAGTCAAATGTAATTCTCCATGGGAAGGAACACATTGTTCCTAGCCTTTCTACCCAGAATTCTTTTTAGAAATGCTGCTTCCAAATCTTTCTGAAATTTCCAGCCTCCCACCTATTTTACAGATGGAGGAAACTGAGGTTAAAGTAGACTTCTGCAGAGGAAACAAGACTGCTAAGCTCAAATTTGGTATATCCCTGTAGTTCATTTATTCAACTGTGTCCAACTCTTTGTGATTTTTGTGGACTATAGAATGCCAGTGCTATCCTTGTGGTTTTCTTAGCAAAATATTGGAGGGCCACGTCAAATTCTTCTCCATTAGATTAAGTGGTCAAATTTAAACTCAACTCTTCCTGTTTCCAGGTTCAGTACTCTATCCATTGAGCTACTTAGCTATATGTTGTTCAGTTGTTTTTCAGTTATGTCCAACTCCTTGTGACCCCATTTGGGATTTTCTTGGCAAAGATACTGCAGTGGTTTGCCATTTCCTTCCAGTTCATTTTACATATGAGGGAATTGAGGCAAACAAGGTTAAGTGAATGCTCAGGGTCACATAGCTAGTAAATGTCTGAGACCAAATTTTAACTCAGAAAGAGGAATTTTCTTGATTCTAAGCTCAGCACTTTATCAACTGTTCCACCTAACTACCTACTCGACCTGAAAAGAACTATTTTTCTCTGCTGTGAATATTTATCTTTGCCTATTTACAAAATAGACATGTGTAGAATGTGAATTTTGTATTTCTCCTCTCCTCCTTTTCCTTCCCCTTTTTTTCTTTGCTGCCCCTCTTTCCCCTCCTCAAATCTCCCAATACATTTCTTACTCAGATAGCCAAGTAGTCAGCTACCCACTTACTACTCTGGACCTATCTCTGTGCTGTGTCAGAGGAAATCCAAGAGAACCAGAATCAGCTTTGAGTAAAATTATGGGGACAGTTCTGGTTACAGAGGTCTTTTCTTTGCACCCTTCATGATCATTTCCTCAGCTGCCCCATCCAAACTCCCAGCTCCCCCTCTACCCCAAGAACTTAGTTCTCTGCTAACCTAGCTGTGTTTTGTTATTTATCCTTCATTCTTGACATCAGAGAGATGAAGCCATGGCATGGAAGTGAATTAGATTTCTCCCTCTCCAATGCTGAAGGCCTCTTCTCTCAAACTCCCTGATATAGAGCACCATGGGGAGCAATTGGAAGAATTCTTGTTCAAGAAAGTAGTTTTCAGATTCTCTTTCTGCCATCAATCACTTGGCAAGCACCTCTCCTTTAAAATTTGCCCATTGTGTTCAGGTCTTTACTGTTGTTAGAGGTCATTGGATCATTGATTCAGACCTGGAAGGTGTTGAAAAGAAAATTCTTCATTTGGGCTTTCACATTAACCAGACAAAACTCAAGACAAAGAGAATTAGCAGGATTTTATTATAAATAGTCAAGGTAGCAGCACATTGACAGGCTGATCATTGTAGATCAGCAATAGTTTCAAAGTGAGGAAAGCTTTTATAGATAATTTTAAGACAGTTCAGATAGATTCACCTCAGCAAAAGAGGTGGGGACCTTGCATCTCAGTCCCTCCCCAAGGTAGTAAAAAGGGGCTAATATATAGGTAAGGGTAAGTGACAAAGAGCAGATATAATATAGAAAACTGCAGGCTTAGTGTCTCTTTCCTAATCAGACCCTTCTCCTAGCACTGGTTGATAAGCAGGGATAGGAACAATAGGATGCAGAGTCAACATCACTTTCAACAAAGGGATCTTAGAAATACCTAATCTAGTCTCATTTTGCAGATGAGGAAACTATGGCTCAAAGGCTCATTGCATGCCCAATGTCACACAGTCAGCATCCAAACTCATTTCTTTCAGTCCAAATTCAGTATATGTTCTACCGTGGCAATCAGCCATGAGCTCCAGTATCTCCTATCCTTCATGGGTTCAGTACTTGCCGTTTAGTCTTGTTCTCTTCCCCAGACTCTCTGAATATTCTCAATGGCCAGTTGTGGTCATCCTTCAGACCTTCTTCCATTTTCCCTCAGTATTGAAATTCCTAGTACCATCTTTGCTGGGTGGATTGCTTTCAGAAGGATTTATATAATTTTATTCATAGAATTATATTTAGAGACTTTTTAGAATCCTAGGAAATCCTAGAACTATACTTCTGGAAGACACCTTGAAAGACCATCTAATCCAATTCTCTCATTTCACTGATGAGGAAACAGTGAAAGATGAGATGGTTTACTCAAGATAGAAGGTTAGTGAGAGGGACAAGACTAGGACTTGTGGCTCTTGACCTCTATACGCTGTGGTTTCCATTATAGGGCATTGTTTCTGCTTCCTTATTCTTTGTCTCTTGTCCTTCACTCCCATTATTTCCATATCTATTCCCTGGATAATGGCTACTTAGCTCTCTGCTGTCTCAAGGCAAGTACCCAGTGTACAATGACACCCTCCCCACCTAGTTGCTAACTCCTGGGGTAATGCTTTGCATAAATTAGCATAGACAATCATACTTCATGAATTTGGACTCCATTAAATCAGAATTTAAGGTAATTTGGGTAGCAATTGGTCTGATATTCACCTTTGAGCATCTAGGAGAGTGGGTTTGATAAACTAAGCAAATTAATAGTGTAAACAAGATTGCTGGAAGATTGTTTAAACTATTTAAAAAAAAAAACTTTCTCCATAGCCTCAAGCACTCTAGAAGCACCTATTTACATACAAATAATGAAAGTGTTAATTTATCTCTTCATTAAGCAGTTCTGCTCTGGACTCCTCCCTCAAAACAAAGCTTTTTTTTTTTTTTTTTTTTTTTTTTTTTTTTTTTTTTTTGCCTAGTTCTAGTGTCTGTCCCTACTTAAACCTAAAAGAAAGGCATTGCTTTAAATATATACCATCACAATTCCTCAGAATTCAGGTTGGCCTTTCTCCCCAATTAGTCCAAATTAATGAGGTTTGAATGCTAATGTGCATGCTGCTTATTTAATACAAAAGGCAAGCAAAAGTCAGAATATAAGTGGAGAACAAAGAACAATCAATGCATGTGTTTGTTTTTTTTTAG
Organism: Myrmecobius fasciatus; assembly: GCA_023553655.1. NCBI lineage: Eukaryota > Metazoa > Chordata > Mammalia > Dasyuromorphia > Myrmecobiidae > Myrmecobius > Myrmecobius fasciatus. Next base: position 398,157 of record JAJPUD010000587.1, read on the forward strand.
GATTGGTTCAGCTAGGTGGCATAATGGATACAGCCCCAGCCCTATAATTAGGAAGAGCTGAGTTTAAATTTAGCTTCAGACACTTACTAGCTGTGTGATCCTGGGCAAGTCACCTAACCTTAAAAAATAAAAGTCCATGAGACTAGGCAATGGGAGGGACTCTAAAGATCATGTATTTCAATCTCCTTTTACAGATGAAGAAACTGAGCTCTTGGAGATTTTCTGTCACTAAATCTGGAGCTGTTTTCCAAAACTCTTTCTCCTGACTATATCTCTTTTGTAGAGATGTGCTTAAAAACAGCCTCTCAGGTCTCATGTTGTTTTGCTGTTGTTGTTGTTGTTGTTGTTGTTGTTGTTGTTGTAGTTGTTTTTGCATACCTTGTCAAGTTAGCAAGCATTTATTAAGTGCCTACTATGTGTCAGACCCAATGGATGCAAAGACAAAAATTAAGTGGTCCTTGTGCTCAAGGAATTTATACTCTGTTAGAGGAAACAATCTGTGTGTGTGTGTGTGTGTGCGCGTGTGTCTCTGTCTCTCTCTGTCTCTCTCTGTTTCTGTCTGTCTGTCTCTGTCTCTGTCTCTGTCTCTCTCTCTGTCTCTCTCTCTCTCTCTCACACACACACACACACACACACCCCAAAACCATCTTTTTCCAAGGTTTTAGTTATTGGCAAGTAGAGATGGCCCCACAGGAGAAATCCCTAGTAGGTTTCTAACAGAAGAAAACTCAGGCCTGAATGCAAAAAGTAGCTTTTTGTTGTTGTTGTTTAGGCAACGAACAGGGTCTCCAAATCATTTTCCACTATTAAAAGCTCCCAGCGATAATCTCCCAAAGCAGAAAACATGTCCTACTGAGCATAGTTAACTCTCAATGATCAAACATTCAGTCAATAATCATTCATTCAGTATCTACTATATTCAGAGTGCTGTGAGAGATACAAAGAGAAATGAAATGGTTCCTATTTCCAAAGGGCCTGCAGGTATGTGGTAGAAAGAATATCAGAATAGTAGTCAGAGGAATTAAGTTTGAAAGCTGACTCATCTCAAAATTAGCTATATTACCTTAATCAGCTTCCTCTCTGGGCCAGAGTTTCCTTCATGGGGGTGTTGGAAAGACTGCAATGACATGCTTATCAATTTACAGATCTAACAGGGTTGGAAAGAAGATCTAACTTACTAGATAATGGCATCAAGGTACAAAAAGATCTCAATGGGTTTAAATTGGGCCAAATCCAATAAAATTACATTTCATATGGATAAATGCCTTTCATTTGGGTTTTTAAAGCCACTGTCATAAAAATAATATAGTAGAGGCACGGTTATACAGCAGATCATTTGGAAAATACTGGGGAGTTATGTGGATGACAAATTCAATATGTTAGGGTCAACAGAGTGCTAACAAGTAGACAGCATAGTTTCAGGAGTAGCCTAAGGGCCAGTTTCTTAAACTGTAGGTTGTCACCTCTTATGGAGTCGTATAACTGAATGTGGGGTCATGAAACTATGATTTATTTTTATTTTTTAGGTTAAATATGGGCAATTCTTTTAAACATATTTCCATATAAGTCATGTTGTATAAGAAAAATCAGATCAAAATGGAAAACACACACACACAAAAAAAAAAACAAAAACAAGCAAACAACAAGAAAAAAAAAGGTGAAAATACTATACCTCCATCCACATTCAGTCTTTATATTTCTCTCACTGGTTGTGAATGGCATTTTCCATCCCAAGTCCATTGGAATTGCTTAAATCAACAAATTGTTGAGAAGAATGAAGTCCATCACAGTTGATCATCATATAATCATGTTGTTTCTCTTGGTTCTACTCATTTCACTCAGCATCAGTTCATGTAAGTCTCCCCAGGCTTTTCTGAAATCAGCCTGCTCACATTTCTTTTAAAACAATAATATTCCATTACATACATATGCCATAACTTATTTAGCAATTTCCAAAACTATGACTTATTATCAGAAAGTGTTTGATTTGTATATGTATTTTATTTGCCCACATAGTCTGGGTGACATGAAAATTTCTCTGGAGACAAGGGGTCTTGAGTGGAAAAAGCTTTAGGAGCCCTGCTCTAGAGTTCAAGACTAAAGAAATGATATGAGCACTGAATTTTGTCAGGTCTTGATTAATGTAGATAATGAATACCCTAAAGAGGTCAATGGTTAGAATCCACACTGCCTTTTTCTACTGGGCTGGAACCAATTGCTATATTTTACATAATTATAACTTTGAAAAAAATGTGAACTTGAATCTATACAACTCCTTCTGGGAATTCATTATTTGTATTAATTGGGACCTAATACATAATGAAGAATTGTAGTCATTTCATTGGGCAGCTAGCTAGGTGGTACACTGGAAGTGTCTTGGGCTCTTTTAAGGAAAGTTTATCTTTGTGAATTCAAGTCTGGCCTCAGATCCTTCTAGTTAAGCTCTCTTGCTTTTATTTCCTCATCTGTAAAATCTTTTTCACTTTTTTTCTTTGCCAAGAAAACACCAAATAGGGTCATGAAGAGCCAAACATGATTGAATAACAACAAAAAATCATTTATACTGTTAGATTGTAAGCAATTTGAGGGCAGGGACTGTCTTTTGCTTTTTATGTATCTGCAGTGCTTAGCATAGTACCTGGCATAGTAGGTACTTAATAAATATTGGTTGCTTTGGGTGCTGCTATTTATTTATACCCCATGGATAAATTGGAGAGTATTTAGGAGAAGGTTGAAGAAATGCCTCAAGCTGATGAGCCATAGAAAGAACTAGGGATGTTTAAGCAAGAAAAGAAAAAACTTAGGGGAGACATTATAACTGTTTTCAAGTACTTGAAGGGTGATCCCATGGAAGTGGGATTAAACTTGCTTTATTTGGTTCCAAGGATAGAATTAGGAGCAATAATGGAAATTTCAGTGAGATCATTTTAAGTTTGGTGTAAGAATAACCTTCCTAATAATTAGAGTCCTCCATAAATGGGACAGTGGGCTCTCCCTTCAATAGAAGTCTTCAAGAAAAGGCTGATGAAAGAACTAGAAAGTGGAGGAGGTATCCATCAATCAGCTCAACAAATGATTGTACATGAATGTAATGGAATATTATTGTGTCATAAGAAATGCCTAAAGGGACAGTCAGAGAAACCTGGAAGACTTGCTTGAAATGATAAAAAGTGAACATGTATGCAATGACAACAACACTAAATGAGACTATTTTGAAAGCCTTAATTCTAATCAACGTGATGACCAATCATGATGCCAGATGATACAAGCAGATTTCCTTCTTTGTAGTAGATAAATAGTAAATTGTAGATACAAAATGAAAATAGATTTTCAGATACAGCCTATTTATGAACTCATTTTGCTTGATGTTTATTAATTACAAGTTAGCATTTGTTTTCGTGTTTGGTTTTTTTTCCTCCAAGGGATGTAGGAAGTAATAATAATAAATAAAGGAGGGGGGAAGGCATTGAAGAAATGTCTTTAAAATGCACAAAAAAAGACAGAAGGAAACTCTTTGAAGACATAAGCAAGTAGGATGGCTTTGGGAGTAAGGTGTTGAATTTGTTATAAAACTTTTTAAAAAGCCAAACTTTATGTAATAGAGATTCACAATTTCTTATGTGATACTCTTTCTGTTCATCTTTATATGTGGAAATATTGGTATCTATTGGTGTTTTTCAAGTTCATAATAATAACAATAAATTCAGAAGGAGAGACAGGAGGCAGTATGCTCCAGGCAAGTCAAAACATCAGTACCACTTTGACCACCATCTCCCTTCAAACCCTTGTGGAGACAGCACAAGGACAGGAGCCTTGGGAATGGTAGTATCCTTCAGGCCCCCAGGCCTGTTTCCAAACCAGCCATATCTAAGGAGAATAATGATTGTCAAAAACATTTGATGATGATGGTGATGAAATACCTTTTTCATCACCAAAAGGAAATGCCCTGAAAGTGGCAGCAGCCCCAAAGCACCAATCCTACTTCCTGCCCAGCTCTCACAGCCATCATCCAGGAATCTGTGTGATGAAGGAGCCAGCCATCCCCATCATCTGCCAACCACCTGACACTCCTACGGTAAGAGAGCCAGCCCAGTTGAAGCAGCATCCTGGGGGAAAGAAAGCAGACACCATGTGCCGGGCACCTTGACCATCATTTCCCTTTAGAGTCCAGTGGAGAGAGCCCAGGACCCTGAAGCCAAGAATTTGGAATAGCAATGCTCCCACCCTAGTATTTGTAGCCATTATCCCGGGAAGCCTCCTCTGTGGAGATCCTACCATCTTTGTCTTTGTGCAGGTTCTCATCACTTCTCATCAAGATTATTTGATAATTCTCCCAGACTCAAGTCCCTTGCTGTTCTAGTCCATCCTCTAGATGGCTGACAAAGCAGTTTTCTATAAGTGTAGATAAGACCATGGAACTCTTTAATCAATTCTAGTGGCTTCCTAAATAGAAACTCCTCACTTTAGCCTTTAAAATGTCCTAAACAACTTGACCCCAACCATTCTTTCCAGCCTCACTGTTTTGCTCCCCCTTTTGCACTTTGCCATGAGACCAAATTGGCTTTCTATCCATTCCTCACATGTTCCATCTCCTGTCTTCCTTCCTTTGTCCATGCCTTAAATGTCCTGTCCCTCACCTCTGCTTCCTAGAGTCTCTCTCAATCTTTAACATAAAGTTCAGGAATCATCTTCTGCATGAAGCCCGTGGGAGAATTATCCCAAACTATCTTGTCTTAGACCAATTTGTATACGTTTATACTTATCAGATGTGAATTTAATCCATGTAATTGTCTTTCTATTTGAACGCAAAGTCACTGAGTAGGGATTATTTCATTTCTTTGCACATTTGTATGCCCACTAATCAACACAGTATCTGGTACATAATAGGTGTTTATTAAATACTTGTTGATTGATTGACTTGACCATATAGTTTCATAAGATTGATGGAGTTGCCAGACAATTTGTAGGGATTTGAGAAGTTAACAGATAGCAAGGAAATGAAGGCAGTGAGTATATAAATGATTCCTTCTAAGAGTTTGGGGGTGAAAGAGAGCAGACATAGAAGATGGTAGCTTGTGAGAATACCAAAATCAAGTGGATTTTTTTTAAGGATGAGGAAGATCTAAGAATTGTGGAAGAGTTAGAGCTTGAAGAATGTGTGGCTGAGAAAGGGGTGGAGAGACAGAAACAGAAAGAGAGAGAGAGAGAGAGAGGGAAGAGAAAATAAGAGAATGAGAGTAAGAGAGTGAAAGAATAAGAGAGAAACAGAGACACACAGAGACAGAAAGAGTGAGAGTGAGAAAGAGAGAGAGAGAGAGAGAGAGAGAGAGAGAGAGAGAGAGAGAGAGAGAGGGAGGGGAGGAAAGGAGGGAGGGAGGGAGGGAGGGAGGAAACTTCTATAGGAGATGTCTTATCCTCTCCCTCCAGGTATGATATGATCAAGTTGGAGAGGGGGGATAGATTGCATTGTGAAAGACTTGAAAGTCTTACATATTACTTCCACATTACTCATTCTCAGATCTTAGGGAGAATAGTTAAATAGAGGAAGTTGAAGTATAAAAAATGATGGATAATACTGCCTCTTATTTTACAGGAAAAAAATAAGGCCATTGATTGAATTCTTCCTTTTCTCCTTCCTTATCTCATCTCATTCAGATGCCTTCTGCCACTATTTCCTTCATTCCTGCTTTACATGAAAAGATGACCTTACTCCCTACCAAGGCTAACTTCTCTGCTTGCATAAGCAATCCCATTCCATTCCACCTCCTCCAGATTGGATCTTCGGTTATCTCCAGTCTATCACTCAAATTCAATCTCTTCCTATCTGACTCCTTTCCTACTTCCTAAAACATGCCCATATCTTCTTCCATTTATCCTTAAGTGATCCTTCCAATCCTGCTAACTATTGTCTTACTTCTTTTCTACCCTTTGTGGCTAAACTCCTTGAAAAAGCCATTTATTTCTTCCTCTTTTTCTCCCTGTACTTTCCTCTCTTCTTAACTCCTTACAATCTAGCTTCCCATCTCATCTTGTCACTGAAACTACTCTCTCCAAAATAGCAGGTGATCTCTTAATGGCCTAATCCACTGGCTTTTTCTGAGTCCTCATTCTCTCAACAGCTCTGCACTTTGACATTATCACTTCTCCTTGATACTATCTTCTCTCTAGATTTTCAGAACACCATTCTTTCTGGCTCTAGAATTCTACTTATCTGTCTCCTTTCTTGGATCCTCATCTAGATCATGCACTTTGCAATAGGTATACCACAGGGTTCTGTCCCAAGACCTCCCCTCTCCCCTCCCTTCTTCCCTTCCCCTTCCCTTTCCCTTTCCTTCCCTTCTCCTTTCCCCTTTCCCTCCCTCCCCTCCCCTCCTCTCTTCTCTCCTCTTTTCTCTTTTCTTCGCTTTTCTTTGCTTCTTTTTATCCCTTTCTCTTTCTCTCTTTCCCTCTCCCTCCTCTCTTTCTCTCTCTATCATTTCACTTGGTGATCTCATGAGCCCCATGAGAATTTAATTATCATCCCTGTGCTGATGATTCTCAAATCTACTGACTGCCCTAAATTTTCTTCTGCTCTCCAGCCTCACATTTCCAACTGCCTTTTTCCTATCTTAGCTTGGATGTCTAGTAAACATCTTGAACTCAGCCTGCTCCAAACCAAACTCATTATTTTGCTCCTACACCCTGACTCTTGCCCCACTCTTAACTTCCCTATTATACTACAGAGCAATATCATCCTCCCAGTGACACAGACTCAAGCCTAGGTGTTATCCCAAGCTCTTCACTATCACCGTGTCCCATCTCACTTACCAACATCCAATCTGTTGCCAAAGCCTGACAACTTTATGAATGAACTCTCTCTCAAGAACATCCCCTTCTCTCTGCTGACATTGTCCCTACCCTGTTGCATCACCTCACATCTGGACAACTGTGGTTCTGCTTACCTCAAGTCTCTTTTCACTCCAATCCATTTTTTATTTAGCCTGACTTTCCTAAAAAACAGGTGCAAGCATGTCACCTCCCTCCTTGTTAAACTCTAGGGACTCTCTATTGCCTCTAGGTTCAAACACAAAATTCTCTGTTTGGCATTCAGAGCCCTTTATAACCCTGCTACCTTTTCAGACTTCTTACACCTTCCTCCCCATATGTACTCTTCCATCTAGTGACACTGGCCTCCTGGATGACATTCCATCTCAGCTCCAGACATTGTCTCTGCTTGTTTCCCATGCCTGGAGTGTCTCCTTTCTCTCTTTACTTATCACCTTCATGGACTTCAATGAAATCCCAACTAAAATCCTATCTTCTATAGGAAGCCTTTCCAACCCTGTTTCATTCTTTTAATTATGTCCTACTTATTTTGTATATAGTTTATTTTTACATATGTGTTTGCCTGATTTCTCCTGCATTGGGTTAAAAATTCCTTAATGGCAAAAACTGTCTTTTGTCTCTTTTTGTATCCCTAGTGTTTAGCATAATTCCTGGCACATAACAGGATTATTATTGATTGATTATTGATTTTTTCAATCAAGTGAGAAGCAAAGTTATATGCTAGGATGGGCTTTGGAGAGTATGAGGAGAGAGGGAAAAGGTTTGGAATCCCTACTAAAAGGATTGCCCAGAAATATCAGGACTGTGGTGCAGCCTCAAGGGCTCAACTGAACTTGGATAACATGAGATTGTAGAGTACTTAGTTGGCACAATTACATGACTTCATTTAACAGCTTGAGAGTAGGAGTAAAGAAGCCAGTTTGAGGGAATGAGGGGGTCAATGATCCAGGATTGAAAATTGGGAATAGAACAAGGGGAAAACAAATTCAAGGACTGAGAGTGAAGAGCTGAAATAATTAGCTATAGGTTGGGTACCTAATCCTATAGTTATCCACAACACTGTGAAAGGCAAATATTGAGATCAGAGCAGAAGAACCATTGAGGGATGGAAGGTCTAGAAGTAAGATGAAGAAAATGTTTAAAAGTGAGTCAGAGAGAGGGAGGAAAAGCAGGAAGGAGATTATGAACATGGATTCATTTAGGATGATGGTGAGGTGTAAGATATGCCCACTCTGGTGGGCACTGACATAAAATGGAGATGAAAGTCATGATTGTGAGGGAGGATGATTAACTGGAAGGTCAAGGTGTTTAAAGGGTCATGCATGGAATATTGATGTGCCCACCACTCCCACAGATGGCAAGGCAGCTGAGCGTCCAGGAGATTGCCAATCCCCAACTTTCCTTACTTTGAGAGAGTATATGTCATTGGGGAATTTGAGAAGGCTCATTTTTAATCATTAAGGCCACATTTCAGTTGTGTAGGCGGCACGGCTCGGGACCTTGATCCAGTAAGGGAGGGCAAACATTTCAGAGAGACCCTGCTGTTCAACATTTTTTTTGTTGTTGCAAGACCCAAGTGCTGAGTTATTTTTACTTCAAGATGTCCTTCACTAGCTAAGGAAAAAAAAAGGGGGGGGGAAGGAGGGAGGGGGGAAAGCCCTCTACTTCATTCCTTTTTGCAGCCCTTAATCACAGGGCTGACTCAAACTCCCTCAGATGGCTCTGAAGTTTAAAGCAAATTTGCTTCACTAAGTACATATGTGTTCAGAGTGAAAGGAAATTTTTTCACAAGTGCTATGTGTCTGCATACTTGTGAATACATATGTGTGAATTCAGCACAGTGCTTTGTAAATAGGAGCTCATTTGCTGAATGGAAAAATAAAGTAATAAATAAGTTTTGTCTTTTATGTTTGTGTGCATGTATGCTGCAAATAAGGACATGTTATGTGTGTTATGGATATAGGCTATAGTTGTCCATAATCTTTATATGTTAAGGATATAGGCTATAGATGTGTGTTATCTGTATGTATGTGTGTGTTAGAGAATATATGTGTAAGATGAGGTCTGTATGTTTGTTTGAAATTACAAATGGCCCTAGTCACTTGTGGAGGGCTACAGGAGGGAGAGAGAGACAAATGTTAAACTGTGAGGAGGCAGGGCCCTGAAAATAAACTCTGCTGATGTGACAGTTTTGCTGAAGGCTGGACCTGCTTATTCCTTCGCATTCTTGCAAATGTTGTGCTTATGAGACTTCAGGGACTAGGGAACAGATCTTTGCAAGCCTTTCTCTCCCTCCCCATTTCTTAATGCCCTTGGATATCTCAGGATTTAGGATCTCCAACTATGTGCAGCTGGGCAACTCCCCAATACTCAGAAGAGCACTAGCGACTTGTGCCCAACAGCACTCCATGGAACCAAAGCCTTTTAATATTTTTAGTCTATAACAGACCAGTGAGAGTATCAAATCATAGTAAGAGAAAGAGCCATCTCCCTCAAAGTTGAGTTATTTGTTTATCTGCACTCCCTCTCATACTGATATATATTCTGCACATAAATTCACACCCACAAACATAGATAAAACATACACCCCCCCACATACCAGCCCCCTCCTCTTCCCACCAGGGCCATGACCATCTCCACACTCTCCCTTCTCAGAGTCAACAACTGGCAAAAGGGAATGGAGAGATCCAGGGCATGGTGACCCACCAAGGTCAGATTCATAATATACTCCAGTGTCACGGCCCATGGGCTAGGACACAGTGGCCTAAATGATGTCTAACCACATCGACTTCAACCTCACCCTCCCACCTTAATGGAGAACTGTCAGTCTTTGACCACATAAAGAAGGGTGCACAAATAGCCAAGTCTTTGGGTTAGGCAAAAAAAAAAAAAAGTAACTTGCAAGTAACCCAAAGTAAATTAGACAAGTAATTATATGTCAAAGCATTCTGGTGTCTAGGAAAGAGAACGTTATCGAGCTTTTTTTTTTCTGTAGTCAGAAGAGCTGGATTATGAAGCCTGGCTCTAATATTACCCTGTGGTATAACCTTGAGCAAACTGCTTAATTTGTCTGAAATTCAGGTGTTTTTTTCTTCCTTTAAAATTTTAAAATAAAAGCCTACTCTATCTACTACAAAGGATTATTGTGAGGAAAATGTGAAAGTATTTAGCAAGATTAAAAGCACTAACTAGGTGAAGGAGGTAGTGTGGTGAAATAGTATTGAGCCTTAAATTAAGAAAAGCTGGGTTCATGTCTTTGTCTGCAGCATTTATTAGTTTTCTATGAGGGCCTCTGTTTCTTTATCTGCAAAATGGGCCAAAAATACCTATAGGGTTACTGTGAGGCTGGAATGGAAATATATGTATATATGTATGTAAATATAAACTGCTTTGCAAGCTCTAATGAATTGTGTAACTATGAATTATTACTATCATAGCCTAGGTTGATGTCTAGGCAAAACAGATTTTTTTGTTGTTGTCTGTTTTCTTTTTTTATTAATTGAAGTTTTTTATTTTCAAAACATATTCAAGGATAATTTTTCAACATTGACCCTTGAAAACCCTTGTGTTCCAATTTTCCCCTATCTTTCCCCCACCTCTTCCCCTAGATGGCATATAATCTATGTTAAACATGGTAAAAATATATGCAAAACAGATTTTTTTAAATGACTGATGCTCATACAGCAGCAGTTAAGTAGAGTTAAAAGCTCTGGTTATACAATAGAGACTATGTACTGCTGCTTGAACCTGTGGGATGTGAGGCAAATCATTTCCTCTGTTAGGGCCTCAATTTCCTGATCTGTAAAATGGGTTGGAATAGATGCTCTTGAAGGCACCTTTCTTCGCTTATCTTTAGTTATTTATTCAATGCTCAATTGCTCCCAGATAAATTAATGATATCAGAGCTGAATAGCTATCCCAGTTCCTCAGGGTCCCAAAAATCTACATGCATTTTTCTGTCTTATTAAATTTATTAGTCATTTAAGAATGCCATTTGCCAACTTGCTCTGGGTCAACAATGCTAAGGATAGACTGCTAAGCTATGTGGGGATATGGTTGCTGCCATTATTGAGACACAGGCTTTACAATCCATTTCCAATGGTTGGGACGACTTTGTTCTATTCACAGCCTCAAGTTTGGTCCCTCTGTATTAGCCATAGAATGCATCTATGCAGTGGCTGACTAAATGTGGGGAAATCTGCCATTTTACCATAATGATAATAATTTAGAATGGTGGCACTCTAAAGTTTTAAAAGTACTTTCATTTCTATTTTTTGAGATTGGTACAGTTATGATTCCCATTTTTTACAGATGGCGAAATTAAGACTCAGAAATGTAAATGATTTGCCAATGATTGAAAAGCCAGTGAGGAGATCAAAATGGTTTCAGGAAGAAGACATTGGGCTTGGAGTCCAACTTCTTTGTGTAAAAGGTGAGAACAAGTTTAAATTGAGTAAGATACAGAAGAAGGGCCTAGGAAGCCTGAAAAGGGAAGGAGGGATTGCTGTTATAGTCCCCAATAAAATGTACACTCTCTGAGGGTAGGCTCTGTTTTTGTTTTTTATATTCTCAAAGTCTGGCACAAAAATTTTGCACATAGTAGGTGCTTAATAAATGTTCAGTGGATTAAATCAAGTTAATCAAATTAAGTCTGAGCCAGGATTAGAATCCAGGACCCTGGCTCCAAGCCAGGGTAAATGACCTCAGCCACCTTAGCACATAGTATTCCTCAGAGCCCCACTTTCACTCCTGTCTAACTCAGGCAATGGATTGAAAGGTTGACTTTTGAGATCATTACTATATTAAAATTATCAAAACATATCATGTGTTTTTAGCACACTGCTGGCTCTAGTACAAACTCACCACTATTATTGGTCTCTGAAAGACATCTGTATCCTAATCTTTGCTCTGAAGGCTAATCCCTGGATGATGGAAGAAGGCATGCAAAGGAGCAGGCCTTCTCTCAGAACCCCCAGCTTAGCAGCTTTGCACGAGTGGGAACATTAGGCAGTGGAGGTCATGGGAGACTTCAGTGCACTCCCCAGGAGAAACCAAATGAATAAATTTCCTCAGCAATAAGGCAACATAAAAGCAATTCACTCACTGGTCCGACAAACAAGAACCCACACTGGAATGTCCCAAATATAGATCTGTTCAGTGAGTCGAAATGTTCTGGTGAGCATGCAATCAGGAATGGGAATGATTTTCTCCCCTAGCCTTCAAGAGACCCCCTGTTGTTAGAGACCTAACCAGCTGTGGGGAAAGAGAGGGGGGAGCGCAGCCTCTAAGTGCCTAGTAAATTAAACGGTTATGAGGACAGCTGAGTTTTTGTTAGGTTTGAGCAAATACGGTTTTAAGCCCTCTAAACCTCCCTGTCTCTTATGTAGGCCATAAAACTAATTAGCCTATAGATGGCCAGGACTGTAAAGTAAACCCCAGCAGCCTTTCAGAACGACCCTCCTGTCCCCTGGCTCATAAATCAGTGTGTGAGAAGGGCCAGGACTCAAGAGGTGCTCAGGATACTGTTTTAGTGGAGATCTTGAAGGCTTGGGGCCCTGTGATAGGAAGAAAGCACACTGACTTAAATGAAACCGGCTAAGGCCCTCTTGTCGATTCTTGGATCAGATTAGGTATTGATGGTTCTGGCTGGCGAGTCTCTCCGGCCCTGGTTTCCCTGCCTCCTTTCCTGCACTATTTTCCGATATTTTCCAGCCTCCATGGACTGTGTTGGGGTGAGGGGCCGATTTGCCTCAGGCCTGTGAGTTTCCTCTTATTTCAAGTTCCTTGCTGAAACAATATGAAGCATCCATAAGTCATAAGGACATTTTTTAAGCTATAGCACATAAAACAAGGACACTCAAGCACTTTGCTTCAGTAGATACCTTGTCCCTATTCTCTACATGGAAATATGTATGGTCAGCAAGGCAGAGGGTGGTGAATGTCAAGATCACACCAGGTACACAAAAATATGGGGCCCTCTGAATCTGCATGCTTGGGACTTTTATGACCTTATGTGACCACATATCAGTATCACCAAAGGCCACCAGGAATTTGTTTCAAGAGAGGTACAGCTTGAGCCTCGGCTCCCTGGGCCAATTATGTTCCAGTTTTGTCAACTTTCAGGGAAAAAAACTATCCTAGCCCATGTTTTGGAAGTGTATGGGGGAAACTCTGGTTCTATTCTATTATATATCTATTATAATTATTATAATTGAGGACCTTTCACTAACAGACATCCTGCTCCACTGGTGTATCCCAGGAACACTCTCTTCCTGGGAATTTGGAAACTTGCCATTCCTAGTTTTTTACCCTGGCTCCTCAATACTAGTGCTGGGGTCGGGGGCAGTGGGTGGGACATAGAACATAAGGCAACCCCTTCTTGCACATACTCTCATTCATAGTCTTTTGAAAAAATTCATAAATGGTCAAAAGATAGGAATAGGCCTTCACAAAGGAAAAAATACAAGCTATCCACAGCTAAATGAAAAAAAAATTACTCCAAGTCTCTCCTAATTAGAGAAATGAAAATTAAAGAAATACTGAGGTTTTACCTCTTACCCACCAAAATGGCCAAAAAAAGAGTAAAAAAAGGAAAATGACAAATATTGGAGGGGCTTTCCTAAATATAGGCACATGAAAGCATTGTTGGTGGAGGTGTGAATTAGTTCAGCCATTCTAAAAAGCAACTTAGTACTATTCCCAAAAAGTCATTAAACTACACATACCCTTTGACCCAGTTATACTACTACTAGGCCTATACCCCAAAGAGATCAAAGAAAGAGGAAAAGCATCCACATAAATAAAAACATTCACGGCAGTCCTTTTTGTAGCTGTAAAATACTAAAAGCTAAAGAGGTACCTCTCTATTGGGGAATGACTAAACAAATTATATGTATATGAATAAAATGAAATATTATTGTACCACAAGAAATGAAAAAAAAATGGACAGTTTCAGAGAAAACTGGGAAAACCCATAGGAAGTGATACAGAGTAAAATGAGCAGAACTTGGGGAATAATTTGTACAACTACAACACTATTAAAAACAAAACCAACTTTGAAAGGCTAGTGAACTCAGATTAATTCAACCAGTTAAGCATGAGACCAGAAAATCAAAGATGAAGTATTCTGCCCACCTCCTGAGAGGAGAGAAGACAGATTCAAGATGCAGAATAAGGCATAAATTTTAAACATAGTTCATGTGGACATATGTTTTGCTTGATTATGCATATTTTTATGAGGCCTTTTTTTATTGAAGGAAGGGGTGTCTGGCCTAGAATTAGGAAGACTCATCTTTCTGAGTTAAAATCTGGTCCTATATACTTACCAATTGTGTGACTCTGGGCAAGTCACTTAACCCATTTGCCTCTGTTTCCTCATTTGTAATATGAGTTGGAGAAAGAAATATCAAATTACTCTAGTATCTCTGCCAAGAAAATCCCAATAAGGGTCACAAAGAGTCAGGTATGACTCTGATAAACAACAGGAAGAAGGCACCCCAGGAGGGAGAGAAAATAAATTCTTGTTAATTGAAAAATATAGATTAAAATAAACAGAAACAAGCTCCCCAGGCTCCTCCAAGCTCCCCAAACTCTCTCACACATACTGAACTTTCACTGGGGCTATTGTTCTCTCTCTCTTTAATTCATGTTATTATTCTTTGACCAGGCTCACTCCTCTGATCTCAACATTAACTCTCAACTGACTCTTCTTCCTTCACTACGGTTTTTATTTTGTTTTGTTTCATTTTTGTTTTTGTTTTTTACCAAAATTCCTCTGATGAGGACCAATAATAGGAATGGATCTTGAATGGTCTTAAACTGAGGAGATGACTGGTAGTTGTGTGCTCCTATAGCTTCCATTTCCCTTTGCCAACATGCTCAGACAAAATCTGTTTATAAACAGCAGCTAGAATGCAAAGTATGTACAAGCAAAAGATAACTAAACAAATTATGTAGCACCAGAATTAAGGACCAGCAAACTCAGGATCTAGTCTTGGCTTTGTAGCATCACTTTACTCCCTGAGACAGTGTCCTATTCTCTAAAATAAGGGAATGGGAGGACATTGTCCTTTTTAGCTCCAACATTCAATGGCATATTCCATCCTCTTCTTCATTAGTGAAAGATACATTTCATAAATTTTGAGCCAAGAAAGAAAAGTAATGGGGAGAGTAGGAAGTAGAAAAATAATAGTGTATAGAACTGAAGTGGGAAAACTCTAGCTGTAGGCTAAATATACACCTAAGCTAAATCGTATGTAATATTTGCAAGTAAATGTTTATATAGTATTCATGCTTATGTCTTGCATTGCAAAAATGCAACATACCTCTAACATACAATGGAGGAAATACCTTAAAGACCACAAGATGGGGATGTTATTCAGAGAAAGTCTATGCCTTTCTTGGTGCCTCCCTTTGTGCCTTTTACAACCTTGTTTTTTATGTGCTTATTAATAATGATTACAAATAATAATAGTTCACATTTGTTATTTGTAAGAAACTGGAGTCTCTTACAGGGAGGACATTCTATGGGGGGAGGGGGAACAGTGCTTGATAATATATAGAGTAAAAAGTCATACAAGGGTGTGATTAGAAAGTAAGAAGACAATGAAAAAAATAAATTTGTCACTGATGCTGGCATTATTCAAACTATTTCTGAACTCTTTAGAAGTCAATTTATAACCCACAAAAAAGAAAAAAAATTAGTTACATTGTTTCATAGTCACACATTGTTTTTGACCTGAAATGTAACTTCCTGGCTTGGCCATTGGATTTGGTTCTAAACATATTTTGCTTTATACTCCTTAAAAGGATGAAAATTTGTTCCTACTGATGTTATTCAAAAGGGTGAACTGTGGGTTTTAAAAGTCATTTTCAAAGAACAATTCCAAAAATACTTTAATACTATTGCAATAAGTGAACTACATTGAAAGCACAATTTGAATATTTAAAAATCAGTCATATTACTTTAAAATAATACTTCTTGCATAGCCTAGAAAAAAAGAAGGATTAAACAGCTAAGATTTAGTTCCATATTAGTTTTATCTTACCCATACCTCTCTTTCATGAAATCATATTCTCCACTGTATGGGAGTCATTGATAATAAGGAGCTGTCCAACACTGAAGCTCATTTAGAAGAACAGGTGATCAGGGTTAGTTTCCAAAGCCTGCTAAGGCCCAGTGAATACTGACACACTCACCACACTTAAATGGGAAGTAATATCAAGCTCTTTGAATAATCTCATACTTTGTTATATATACATATTGTTGTGTTCAGATATGTTCCAATGCTTCCCAGTTACTTATGTTTAGATCTTGAACACATCTTTAGACTCTGACTGCTACTTGTTATCTCCTGTTTACTATGTCAATAACTAATCTATTTGCTTCCAATGACCCATGTCCCCATTATGGTTTTGAGATGTTATGTTTTGCACATAACCCTGATCAGATCAGATCATCTTGTAGGTGATACTGATCATCCCATGGAAGACTCTTAGTCCAAGACTCAGTCTTGCCTGATTTGAGATCCTATCTTGGACAAAGTCTTTATATGATCATTAAGAACAATTCAGAAGAAAGCATCAGGAATCCTTAGTCAACTCATCTTTGAAAAAACATTCTCAAGCAAAGCAAGAAACTGATACCTGCAACCATAAAGTTTTTTGAAAAGTTTTTATATTTCTTGTTCCTAAGAGTCAAGTTCATTTGTTTCTTCATTGTGTTAATCATTGACTAGAAACAGTTTCCAACAGTTTCTCCTAAACATCAAAAATCCATGCTTCAACAATCACATTTTTCAATCTCAATCTTTATGATCCTAAGTGTTCTTCTTTTCTAGAGATCCTAGCTGCAGCTACTGCTTGTGAGAGCAAATAACTGAGGGGTTTTCAGATCATTGCTTTTAAGATAAGATGAAACAGCAAAGAAAAACAATGGAAGTGATTAGAATAGGAAATATATGTATATGTCTGTCTATGCATATGTATAGCTATGAATATTTAAGCATATATAAATTGGTAAAGCATTTACTAATCATTTGCTAAGTGCTAGGCACCATGCTAAGTGTTGTGGGAATGCAGAAAAGACTGGCCCTCTCCTCAAGACTCTAACACTACAATGAAGGAAGATAACATTTAAAAAGTAGTGGGAAGAACAGGGGTAGGGAAAAGTATTTAAGCAGAGGCAATGTGTCAAGTCCAAAGAGAAAGGAAGTTGTAGAGAGAAGGGGAATAAGGGAAGATAAGAATTAATAAATTCTTAATAAAGTGCTTACTGTGTGCCAAATATTTTGTTAAGTGCTTTTACAAATATTATTTCACTTGAGCCTCATAATAATCCTGGGAGATAGGTGCTACTATTTGCCCATTTTACTGTTGAGGAAACAGAAACAGAAAGAAATTAACTGACTTACCCAAGGTCATACAGCTATTGAGGGTACATTTTAACTTAGGTCTTCCCAAATCTTTCCATACCCAGCACTCTATCTAATCTACCACCTAGCTGTCTTTAAGAGATACAACCATATGCATTTCATTGTTTCCTGAAAAGAAGCATTATTGGAGAGAAAAAAGGGAGAATTTGTGCTTACATACATTCATATACAAAGGCTATGTCCTAGGCTTCTTCTATTGTGTCTAGCATGGTCTAGACCCTCAATAAATAATGTGAAGAAGCCTTATAAATTCCAGATTTATAGAAACATAATATATGTTTATTATCAACTAATATTGATATTATTATATCAATATTATATTGATATATAGTAATATATCAATTGATTATTATCAACTAAATTATTTCACTGTGTAATATAGTGGTATAGAAGTTAAAGGAAAAGGTAATAACTCTGGAGTAGTCATGAAGAATGAAGTGGAAAACCACTCCAATGTCTTTGCCAAGAAAATCCCATGGGTGGTATGGTCCATAGGATCATGAAGAATTAAGTGCAACTGAATAGCTGAACAACAACAGCATATTTATAGACAAGCAAATATTCAAAATATCTATGATTTATTGGGATAGGGTATTTCCTCCACCAAGACAAATTAACTGACTTATCCAAGGTCATACAGCTATTGTATGTGTGACTTAGTAGATAACTTCTAGAGACTTCCCTGATGCTCAACATGGCTAACCAACTATCTGAGGACAACTAATGTCAGAGGCAAGTTTTGAACTCAACTCTTCCTTACTCCAAGCTCAACCTTCTATCCACTAAACCACACTTTCTATGGTTTCAGTGGACATAATATATTCCCATTCCTTTGTCTACCTCTCCATTTTTCATCTTTCTCTCTCAGTTTCTGTCTCTTTCTCTATTTCTGTTTT
This sequence comes from Myrmecobius fasciatus, assembly GCA_023553655.1. NCBI lineage: Eukaryota > Metazoa > Chordata > Mammalia > Dasyuromorphia > Myrmecobiidae > Myrmecobius > Myrmecobius fasciatus. Next base: position 416,311 of record JAJPUD010000587.1, read on the forward strand.
GTGTATATGTGTGTATATGTATCTTTGTTGTTGCCCCCCCCCAATCTCTCTGTCTCTATCTTTCTCTCTCTCTTTTAATCTAGAATAAAATATGAAAAACCTCATGCAAGTCAGGCAATCTTCTTTAGTATTTTTTACATACAGCATGCCAAGTCCTTCTTCTATGCATGTTTTTATTTTCTTCTGCCTACCTAACATGGCCTCCTTCTTACCCTTCACATTTTCAAATCCTACATTTTAATCAAATGGACTAGCTCATATTCCATCTTCTCCACCTATGACAGATCCTAGTTCATAGATAGTACCTTTTCCTTCAAATCCTATAGTACTTTGACTCTATACTAAACAATGAGATAGTTTAGTTGATAATGATAATATTATATTATATTTATGTCATCAATTTATAATTTGTAAGTGTCTTCTCATAATTTTTATTGAGAGCCTATAATGTGCTTTACACTATGCTAAACACTGTAGGAAAAGCCTTTGTCCTAAAGGGCCTTATATCTAGCTAAAGAGTAAGCTATATGAAGCAGTAAACAATACAAAATAACTTGTAATTAAATACTAAAGTGTGTGATAAATAACTGCTGTTCAAATTCAGAGAATTGTACAAGCAATGAAGATTGGAATTCACAGAGAAAGTTTTATAGAGGAGCTTGGGAGAGAGTCAGACCTTGAAG
>JAJPUD010000587.1:417003-495758 GCA_023553655.1 Myrmecobius fasciatus
AGGAATTATATCTTATTCTCACATACAATACTAGTACTATTATAGATTTGGATAAAGAGCATATAATCAAGAAAAAGCTTGCTTCAAAATCAGACCTGCCAAAAGTTTGTTTTTTCTTGAAGAAGAAATGGTGTTGGAGACTTCAATGTGCTACTTTTCAGACCTAGATAAAACTAATAGAATGATAAATAAGAATGACATTAAATATCTAAGTAGAATTTTAGAGGGGAAATGATAGACTTTTGGTAATTACTAAATGGAAATCATAAAGAACATACAAATTTCCACTTTGTAAGTCACATTTACAAAAATTAGCCATGTAAAAAACATAAAGCACTTTCAGACAAAAGAAAGAAAACTATTAAACTTCAAAATTACAATCAATAGGTAGAATTCCTAGAAAGGTTTAGATTCAATAGATTTTAAATAATGTAATCCTAAAGAATAAATGTGTCAAAGAACAAATCACAAAAACAAAAAAAAATTATCAAAGAAAAAAATTAGATAACATACCAAAAATTTTGTGATGCAATCAAAACAATTCTTAGAGGAAATTTTATATCTATAAGTAATTTCATTAAAGAGAAAGAGAGAGAGAGAGAGAGAGAGAGAGAGAGTGCAAGAAGAGAGCGAAGAGAAGAGTGAATTGATATATAACTAAAATCATTAAAAATCAGCAAATTAAAAGGTTTCAAATAAACACACAAAAAGAAATTCTGTAAGTCAAAATTAAAAGCAAATATGTTGATAAATGAAAGTGAGCTATTACCCTTCAAAGACTAGTAAAATAGAGAAACAATGGGGGGGGAAGAGAGAGAGACAGAGAGAGACGGAAAGAGAGAGAGAGAGAAAGAGAGAGAGAGAGAAGAAAGGAAGAGAAGAAAGAAGGAAGGAAGGAAGAAGGAAGGAAGGAAGGAAGGAAGGAAGGAAGGAAGGAAGGAAGGAAGGAAGGAAGGAAGGGAGGGAGGAAAGAGGACAAGGAATTTTTAACTCTACTATAGGTAAGATTTCTGCATGATGTAGAAAGGTTTTATTTTTTCTCCCATGAGAAGCCAAGAGGAAAATTTGGAAAAGAAACTAGTTCCATTATGTATTAGGGATTGTAGGATAAAAAAAAAAAAAAAAAACCCAACAACAACCCAATCACTGCCCTCAAGCAGCTTATGTATTATGAGTAGGCAGCAACATGTACACAGATAAGTGTGCAAAATACATGAAAGATAAATACAAAATAATTTGGAAGGCAGAGAGAACCAACAACTGAGGAAATCAGAAAGGTCTTCAAGTATGGGAAAAAACCCGACTTTAATCTTGAAAGGAACTAGGGATTGTAAGATGTGAGAAGAGAGAGCATTCCAAGTACTGAAATACAACTTATATAAAGGCATAGAGGCAAAACATGGAATATCTATGTAGGGAAGTGGCATTTAGAATGTAGAATATGTGAAAGGAAATAATAGCAAATCAATCTACAAAGATTACGTGGGATTAGACTCTGAGGGATTGTAAATATGAAAATTATTTTTGTTCTTGAAGCAATATGAAACCACCAAAAATTCTTGAATAGGGGATTGACAAACTCAGAACTTATGCCTTGGGAATATCAATCAGCAAGTATTTCTTAAGCAATATCTATGTACCATATAGCGTTCTAGGCTCTGGGGATGCAAATACAAAAGTAAGACAGTCATATATTCTACCAAGGGTGGCATGTTTACAGACAAATAAATACAGGATTGTAAAAAAATAATAATAAACAATGATGGGAATGGGGCAAGACTAACAACAGAAAGAATCAGGAATAAATCAATAATAATAATAACATAAATTTGGGGCAGGAGAGATCTTAGAACCTTATATGTCTATTAATGCTTTAATTGACAAAAAAGAGAATGAAGAGATCAGTGAATTGGATATACAATTCAAATAACTAAAAAATCATCAAAGTAAAAAACTTCCAAATAAATATTTTAAAAAAGGCAAGTTAAAGAAGATACAAGTGAAATTTAAAACAAACAATAAAAACCATACTGAGTTGATAAATAAAAGTGAACTATTTTCCTACCAAAAGACTAATGAAATAGATATATCATTAGCTCATATGAAGGTTAAGAAAATTGAGGCAGGCTCAGAGAAGTTAAATGCCTTGCACAAGGTCACACAAGGTAGGAAGTTGGTCTGACTAAAACATGCTCTAGTATGTCAGAAAAGAAAGAAAATAGTTTGACCTGCGTCCAAATATTACTGAATTCCAACTGCACTTGAGATGACACTCAAGTGTTATAAAGAATTAAACTTGGGGAGGGTTGCTGTGCAGGTGAGTGGGAAAATATAGTCCCTTGCTGGGAAGAACATAAATAAATGTGGTTTGATAAAGGTGTCTACACATTTACATATCTATAGGTAGATATGAAGCTATGAGTGCTATACACAAGTTCATAAGGTCTTGAAATTAGATTGAATTGGATTCATTGTGATAGATACTGATTGACTAGACCCACCAGAGAAAGCTTCCATTAGGGTCTGAATTGGCTTCCATTAGGGTCTGAAAATAAGAGGGCAATTCAAGCACATCCCTTCTTGTTTGTCCTTTATTATAATAGGACCTTAGTTTCTACTAATAAGTTACTGACACCTTAGCATCTGTGCTTACTCTTCCTGAGGAACTGACATTAGAAGTTTGATCAAGGTTTTATTTTCTATTAATAAATGTAGGATATGTGAACTATTGAGGAAAGTTATGATTTGGGTCTCCTTCCCTGGGTACTCTGAGATCATAGCACTACTCTATTCCTTATTTAAGAAGCCAATACTTATGAAAAAGAAGATCCTCAGAATAATACCAGTTGATGTGCCTGGTAGTTGGGCAGGGGGAAGTATCTGGTGTTTTTGAGCAGCAACAGACCAAGAAGATCCTGTAAAATTTGAGAAATTCAAGTCAGAAGATTCAACTTGGAGAAGTCACAGTGAAAAGAACAATTCAGCAAATTCAATAAAGGATATTCATAGAGGGTTACCGAAATCATATAAAGTTGCATCAAACATTGGATTTCCACATAGCATTCACTTAACATTATATTCAACCTCTAAACCTTTTTTTTTTTTTTAAATTTTACTGATGCACTCTTATTGCATCATCTTCATTTGCAGATAACCATCTCTCTGTGTCCTCCCACCTCCAATCTTCATTTGAAATAAAAAAGCAGCCTAGCAAAATCAACCAAAACAGCCATCACATATGGAAGCATATAGCTCCCCATTAAGTTAAAAGATGAAGTCCAAATTTCTTAGCCTGATATTCAAGACCAACCACAATCTGCCTTAATACTGCCTTTTCAAACTCATCCACTATTTGCCTACATAAGAGTACTATGTTTTGAACCTTTCTAATATATATCCTGTAATTATCTGTGTTCTCTAAACAAGTCCTACTCTGGTATAGAAGTGACCTCAGGTTCTCAAAAGATATGACAGTAGAATTCTGGAAAGTACTGCCAAGTGTGGACCCATCAGCAGATTATTAGGCAGTTGAAGAGGAGCTCAGCTAAATCTAGAATTCAACACAAGGCTGAATGCAGGGTGATGAATTATCACCTGCATCAGTGATCTGAGTACACACACCAATGAAAATACGTATCCTTGAATTTTTCAAATAAGCTTGCTTGCTCTCTCTCTCTCTCTCTCTCTCTCTCTCTCTCTCTCTCTCGCACACACACACACACACACACACACACACATATATATACATATATATTATATATGTATGGATATTTTGAGTATCAAAGAGTGAGTCTATTTTTATCCCAGGTAGATTATATTTATTTTGTTGTGTATATTATTCTTAGCTATAAGCCTTTATCTTTTTGCCTGTTGGTACAATGTATTCCAAGCTCTTCTCTCCTCTTTGGTGGGAGTTTCCAGATCTTATATGATTCTTATAATAGTTTCTTGGTTTTTAAATTCTTTCTTTCTAGTTGCTTCAAATACGTTTTCTTTAATTTTAAACTCTATATTTTGGCTATGGGATTTCTTTCTGGAGATACCTGATAGATTTTATTTTTATTTTGCCTTTTGATCTGTCCTCAGCAGTTCTAGTCCTGGGCAATTTTGATTTATTACTTATTGACATCTGGAATATAGACTTTAAATTTTTTTGCTTGCAGTTTTCAAGTAATTTAATGGTTTGTAAGTTACCTCTCCTTGATCTGTTTTTCAAGTTAGTTGTTTTTGTTCATATATATGTAAATATTTAATATTCTTTTCTTTTTATCATATATCAATCTTTTCTTTCAATTTTCAAGTCTTTCAGTTTCATTCTGATTTTTTTGTTGTCTCATGTTTGATTTGTTTGGTCCTATCCAACTTTCTAAGAGTCTGTTACTTAAATAAAGTTTTGTACCTTTTGCACTAAGCTTTTTATCCTCCTCATTTTTCCCTCTAGAGCTCTTATTTCATTTATAATTTTTTTTCAAAGCCCATCATTTCTTCTATGAATCCTAATAAACCTTGTAGAATGGATGTATTTTTGTTTGATGATTTCCTTGATATGTTTTGAAGTCATTTTCTTTTTTCTGGATTTGTTTTATAAGTATGCCTGACTTCATTTTTTATCATTAATATTTTCTTTCTTTATTCATTTTCCATGCTTCTTTAATTGGAACTTTGTGTCAGAATCAGATTTTCATGCTTTCAGATGGTGAAGCCTTGTTTGGAACTGGACTATATTATTTGAGATCCTGGCTCTACTTTCTCTAGGTAGTGAACATAGTGGTTTTTTAAGGATCTCTGGAAAGGATCATTGCCCATTGTAGATCCTCATCCCACAGATTTCATTCCTGTATAAATTATCAGATCAACACTACAGGCTCCTGTTTTTCCTGGATCACTCTGGTCTGTGAGTTTAAAGGTTTCTCTGTACATTCTCCTCTCAGGCTAGGCTTTTCTGACTAAACATCTTCTCTAATGCCTTCAAACTTCTGCTAGTCTCTTTATGTGGACCTGTAGTGGAATATGCATTTAGAGTTCATGGTTGTAACTCAGGTTGGTGTCCTTTTTTTCACTCTTATTGGAGAAAATCTTAGCCATCTACACTCATTTACTCTGTCACCATGAAGTGATCTTTCTGTAAAAGCAAAAATTATTTCACTACAATTATAGCTAGCATTTATACAGTACTTCAAGGTGTAGAAAGCACTTTTCATTTGTTATCTGGTTTATCAGTTTTTTATTTAATTTTGATTTTTTAATCTACTTTAATAACCATTCAAAGCTTAGCATAAAACTCTGTTGTTTAATTGGATTGAAATATACAAACAATATATCCCAATCAGTTCAGTCTTTTTGCTGCTCCCTAAACATGACGAAGCTTTCCTTCTCCATACTTTGGCTAATGCAATTCCCCATACTTGAAATTTTTTTCCCTTCCATTTGAGATCTTTTTCATCAAAACCAAGATCAGATTGTTTTTATTTCACAAAGCCTTCAGTCCACAGTTATCTCTTCTTTCAATAAATCATTTTAGAATTTTCTGTCTGTGTTCCCTTGATCTGCAATATAGTTTCACAGCATTGTGTATTTGAAGGAATCTTGGAGATGATTTAACCCAACCCTTCTCATTTGGTGCATAGGGAAACCAAGCCTAAAATGACTTGCCTGAGATCACATAGTCAGTTAGTTAGGACTAGGACATATATCTCAACAGTGCAATGCTGTCTGTTTTTCCCCTAGAATAGATGAAGCGTTGGATTTGAAGTAAGGAAGATCCAGGTCCAATTCAATTCCTTATAAGACTTTGGGAAAACCTTTCAGCCTTGGTTTCCCCCTTTGCAAAATGGAAACAATATTCATCATATATACCTCACAGTACCCTTATGAGATTCAAATGAATAGGGGGATATAAAATATTTTGCAAATATTAAAAATCTTCTATAAATGAGAGCCACAGTTGTCACATCTATCATCTTAAATATATCCCACAGCTCTTAGATTAATATCAAGAACACAGATACAACCTAAAATTAGTTTATTGACTTTAGAAGAATCTGAAATTGACAATCAATGACTTTCTTCTCTCTGCATGATATTCTGTATGAAGGAAAAAGAGGAAATGTTTGATGGTTGCACCCAAATCAATGTGACCCATAATCCAACCCATAATCAAACTCTCACATAAGGCATTTGTGTTTTCCAGATTCCAAAAGCTGTTTGGGAGGGTTTGCCCTTTGGGTTTAAGGAAATGCAATTGTTTATCTCAATTGTAAAGTAATTTTCCATGTGCAGAATGTAGTCAATCCAATCCAATACATAGGTTTATCATACGGAAGGACCAAAACATCTTAATCGGGCATTAGCCTCTCCGAACCAGCAGAAATGAGAGCAAATCCAGGAAGCATTATTTCTCTGAGATAAGAATGTAATTGCCTAATGTGACTTAGAATCTACTAAGGCTCTGTTTTAGCTGATTTAGCCCACAGAACGGCTGTTCATGTCCTCAATTCACAGTAAGCCCTAAGGAATTCCTCTTATCACAAATGGGATTGTACCATGATAAAATGGTTTGTTGTAAGGATATTTCCCTCCACTCCCAAGAGAAAAACAGCTGCTGCAGTCTGAAGCTTACATGCCTCAGGTCCCTTTTATTTTTTTATTTTTTACCCAGGATTCAGGCAGGGAAGTTTGCTCCTTGGAAAGTTAGGAATAAATTAAATGGAAGAGTCACTGGAAAGCAATACCATTTCACATAATGACAGAACAGTCTTACTAAAGTATGAGTATTTGCGTGTGCCTGCCTCTGTGTGCCCATATGTTCAAGCAATCAATCAAGTATTTAACTGAGGGCCCAAATTAATCTTCCTAAAGCACTGTTTTGATCACAAAGAGAGTGGGGGCGGGGAGAAGATCTCTGGATTTGGAGTTGGGAGTTATGGATTCAAATCCTTATTTTTCCATTTGCTACCTGTGTGACTTTGGACAAATTTCTCTAGACCTCAGTTTCCTCACCTGTTAAATGAGGAAGTTGGGATAGATGAACTCCAAAGACCCTCCTAGACTGAAATCATAGAATTATTGATCTTGAGTTAGAAGAGGTCTTGCAAGTCATCCAGTTCAAGTCCCTCAGTTAGTAAATAAGAAAAAAAGGGGCTGAGGAAATTGTTATTTGCCCAAGATACAGGTCATAAATGATAGAGCCAAGATTCAAATTTAGACTTTGTGAATCCATATGTAGGATTCATTGAAGAAGAAAAAGGCAAGCTCTTCCAACATCTTTGTAAGAAAACTCCATGGAATGTATGATCTAGGAGGTCATCAAGAGTTGGACACAACAAAATGAACAACAAATTCTGTGCTCAATTTACTGTACTATGTTGCCTCCTTATCTTAGGCATATGATTCCCACTAAAAATCTTTTAATGGCTGCCCATTCCTTATTTAATAAAGTCTGAATGCCTTAATTTGACATTCAGGGCTTTTTCTTTCTCTCTCATTATTTTTCTTCACTTAGTCATTGCTCTAGGTAAGCTAGTCACTGTCCTTTGAAAGGGACATATTCTTTCCCTACTAGGTGCTTTCCCTACAGCTGGAAAACCTTTTCCACATTTTTGCTTGTTGGAATCGCACCCATCCAATAGAGACCAGTTCAAATGACAACCACCTCATAAAGGCTTTTTGGATCCTCCAACACCTTGGCCTGAAGTGCCTGTGCCCCCTCTGATTTAATTAGGTATTTTCTATCATTTACTAAAGTACTTATCTTGTTGTACACTATAGTTACATGGAGGCATGCCTTTTCTCTTCTGCTGGATAGAGCAGTGCTTAATTTTATTCACCCTCAAACAGTTTCTTCTACATTGTAAGTACTTAATTAATATTTATTAAAAACATAAATGAATCAATTGGGAAATTAATTATATTATGCCTTATAACATCAGTTGAGTTGCTTATCTCTATTGTTATTTGCAAGGAAGTCATGGGATATAATAAGAGAAAGAACACTAGCTTAGGATCAAAAAGATTTGGATGCTACGCCCCACTACCACACATCAGTTACATGACTTCGTGCAAATCACTTCAACTTTCTGGGCTCTTGTTTTTAATTATAATTATAATTTAATTAGAATTAGAATGGGGATCCCAACGTGTAAACATGCTTGTGGCAGCCCTTTTTGTAGTGGCAAGAAACTGGAAACTGAATGGATGCCCATCAATTGGAGAATGGCTGAACAAATTATGGTATATGAATGCTATGGAATATTATTGTTCTATAAGAAACGACCAGCAGGATGATTTCAGAAAGTCCTGGAGAGACTTGCATGAACTGATGCTAAATGAAGTGAATAGAACCAGGAGATCATTGTACATGGCATCAAGAAGATTATAAAATGATCAGTTCTGATGTACGTACAGACTCTCTTCAACAATAAGATTATTCAAACCAGTTCCAATTGTTCAGTGATAAAGAAAGCCATATACACCCAGAGAGAAAGCTGTGGGAACTGACTGTGGACCACAACATATATTTTCACTTTTTTGTTGTTGTTTCCTTGAATTTTATTTTCTTTCCCATTTCTTTTTCATTTTTGATCTGTGCAGGAAGAATTTTGATGATGTGCAGGAAGATAATTGTATAAATATGTATGCTTATATTATATTTCCATATATTTTACCATGTTTGGCATATATCTAATTACTTGCCATTTAGGGGATGGGGTGGAAGGAAGGGGAGAAATTGGAACCAAGGATTTGCAAGGGTCAATGTTGAAAAATTATCTTTGCATATATTTTGAAAATAAAAAGCTTCAATAAAAAAGAAAAAAAGCTCTTTCTAAAAAAATTTAAAAAATAAAATTAAATGAGGACAACCTCCTAGGGATGCTGGGAGGATCAAATACAATGAGACGTTACATGAGAAAGCACTCAGAAACTTTGAACTATTATAGAAACATAAAGTACTTTCATTATTTGAATTTTTAGAGGAAAAGGATTTACTTTCCCTACAATACTCTAAATCCTTAAGAATAGAGTACTGATACTTCTCCATATTCTGCCTCAGATACTAGCACAGAGCCTTGCAACATAGTAGGAATTTTTTTAAAAAATACATAAAACAAATAAATGAAATCTATATATGAATGTTATTTGCAAATGATATACATATACTTTTATATTTTTCTTGGTCCAAATCTAGACCTGAGATTTCATTATTTAGGTAACTCTTAGTGTGGAAACTCCTACCAGTGGAGGACTATAAATCATCTATAATTTAGTTACTTAGGACACTGAGAAATTTAGTAACTTGACATGTTCACACAGCTAGCATATGTCAAAGGCAGAGCAAAGCTGGCCCTCTATCCATTAGTTCTGTAGGGTCCTATGTATATATGTATGATTACTTAAAGTACACATATATATACTTCTCAGGACCTGCCCTTAAGATTATTATAATCTCATGGGAGAAAGAATTTTTAAAATAATAGAAACAAATACAAAGACAGGCTATAAACAAGTGCTAGATGGAATTCCAGTTCTAACATGTGATGCATAAAACAATAACTGATATCTACCCGACCTGGTTTTGTCCTTAGCCCTCTTTTGCTTCTCCATTTTGGCCCCCAATTACCTCCTCAATCAGATGAGGGATTGAATGAGATGATCTCCTAATTCTGACTTTCTGTGGCTCTAATCTCCTGCCCCCACCCCTCTCAAGGCTGATTTCAGCCACAGCAGCCGGTGAGCTCCTTCAATTCCTTGTAGTCTGTAGTACAGGTGTCTGACACATTTATGCTCCAGCCTTCACTGTGTAAGAGGAAGTGACCCTGATCCGGTGGGCCAACCTTATCTCCCCACTAAATCTGACTCTGCTGGAGCCATATCACGAGTCATAAATGATCCAACAGCCTCTCCCAGCCTGAGAGGAGGCAATTGGGAACTCTACCTTGATGAAATCAAAGAAGGCAAATCACACCAGAAAACAGCCAACCACCAGAACTCTTTCAATCACAAAGCCCAAGTCCTCTCCTGCAGAATACCACTTCAATATCTCATTGAGTCTCTTTTTAAATAGCTATATGTCATTTTTAGTACTTTGTTACTTACTGCCCAGGATCAGAAACTTGAAAAAACGCAGCACCTACCAATGGTTTCCAAACACTGCTTTGATGGAAGAGAAACATTTCCTATTGCTGCTACCTCACTGAACTTTTACTCCTTAACATTCACTTATTGTTTTTTTTAAGGTATGGTTTTCAAATCATGTCACATTCTAAAGTTAAAATCATCCTGTTATATTTGTGATTGTTGTCATGAAAAATTACTTGATGTAATGAACATGAAAATATAGAGTGGAGGGTTTTTGTCAATTTCTATATTATATTCTTAAGAATGATAGCTATTCCAGTTATTTTTAAAGCCTAGAGAATGGAAATCACAAAGAAAGAAGAAAAGGACTCAGCTGCACAAAAGCATTTATGGCAGCTCCTTTAAGAATAGCCCCAAATTGGAAACTAAAGGAATGCCCAACTATTGGAGAATGATTAAACAAATTATATATAAATTTATGAAATATCATTGTACGATAACATTGAAATGAACAATTTCAGAAGGAACTGGGAAGAGCTCTATGAGCTGATGTGGAGTGAAGTGAGCAGAATAGGAGAATAATTTATACAGAGATATAAAGAAAAACAGTTTTCAGAAACTTAAGAACTCCCATTAGTAAAATAATAAACCATGATGGACTGATGATGAAGTGTGCTACCTGCCTCCTCCCAGAGGGGTGATAGACTAAAGATGCAGAATAAGGTATACATTATTGAACATGGCTTATGTGGGATTTTGTTTTGAGTGACTGCATATTAGGAGGATTTTTATTTTTCTTTCTTTTTTGTTCAATGGGGAGGAGCTAGGAAGGAAAGGGAGAGAAAATAAATGCTTATTAATTAGAAGAAATGATAAAGCCTAATTTGAGGAGGAAAAAGAAAGAGAGAGGATACAAGTCACATGAAATTCCAAATTCAGAGACAGAGACTTACAAATATATTCCAAAACTATGTGCCCTGAATTCCATTCCTCTGAACCCAGACTCAGTCCCTTCCCATTAAATAAGGGCACATTCTCTACTTTATACACGTAGTCTTCCCTCTCTCTGAACATTTCTTCTTCCCTTTTGTGTGAATTCTGACAGCTTGGGTGGGTGTTGGCTTTGCTCTTACATACTTCATTACACTAAGCACCTAAAGCATGTCACTGTTTCCAAGCGTTCCCACATATCTGGAAGTACGAGGAAGGTTCTTTGAACCTTTGAGCATTTGAGTTCCCACCTGGAGAAATTTGGTTAGACTTACCCTTTCCTGCAAACTCCTTCTCCCCAATTCAGAAGGTTTTTCAAGTGTATTTTATGCCGACATCTATAACATAAATATAGGGAGAAAAAATGAATAAAAGACAAAAATACAGATGTTGGGTTTTTTTCCTCTAGATTTGTACAAATAAGAAACTGGAATTTAGGATATTTTGGAACAACATTTTGTATGTCAGCACAGTGAGAATAACCTGAGAAACAGATGCTAATAACTCCAGTGCCCCCTAATGTAACCCAGAGCCTAAATGACACAACGCTAGGGCACTGGGCTTGAAATCAGTGTTCTCCATAGCTCTGTACATGAACATCTCATCTTTACATAATAAAGCCAATGTGGTCTTGGACTATAATAAGAAAAGCAGAGCATCTGGTAATGATGAAGTATTTGTCCCACTGTGCTCTGCCTTAGTCAGAACTTATTTGGAATATTGAGTTCAATTCTGGGTACCACGTTTTCAAAAGAATGTTATACAGAAATGCAAGTAGGATGGTGACATGCAGATTGCTTGGAGGAGATGAGCATGTTCAGCTCAGAGAAAACTTTAAAAAGGGAGAGAGGTAGTGAGGAATGAACTGTCTTCAGACACTTATCCAATAGATGCCCAGTTCCTTGAGTCTAGGACTGGGCTGTTTTTCATCTCTATATCCCAAAGCTCCAAGTCTAGTGCATAGTGGATGTTTAGTAAATATTGTGCTGAACTGAATAGAATTTGATTTCTTAAAAACGTGAATGCAATTTTAGGCTACATTAGTAGTAAAAAATAGTGTCCAGAATAAGGAAAATATTAATCCTCCAGCTAGGTAGTGCAGTGAATAGTGTTGGATACCAGAAAGTTGAATCTCTAAATACATACATTAACCTATCCTAAACACTAAAAGCATTACCAAATAGTTTGACGTTTCTTAAATGACTAATAAGATGAATGTGTAATTAAACAATCAAGAAATATTTATTAGGTGTTTTTTTATGTGCCAATTATTGTGATATGCACGGGGGATAAAAAAAAAAAAAGGGTCCTGGACCTCAGGGAGCTTACATTCCAACAAGAAATATATGGTGAAACTAACCTGGAGCTTTGCCTTAAGGCAAGGCAAAAAAGAAAGGAGGTAAAAATTCCCTAGGATCTTCACTTCCACAACTTCTTACCCTATTTATAGACTCCTACCCTCAAAAATAATGTTCCCTTGCAGGTGCTGTGAGCCACTGTAGCCTAGGGATATAGAAGGATCAATCACCCCTCCCAAGGAAAAAGCACTTCAGCTGTGGCCCTTGGCCCTTCCTCTCAACTGAATTGGCCCCAGGTGCTGTTTCAGCTAGTTATAGCTCTGTAGAACAATAATGCTTTCCTTATAAATAGATGCTTTCCAAGTCCTTTAAAAATGTATGCTTTCAAGAACCAAAGTGTTTCCCCAGCTATTTCCAGCCCTGCTTCCAATTACTTCATAGCAAAAACCATTTGATCAGCTCATTGTTTCTCAAAACAGTCCATGAATATCCAAGGCCTTCTCTAGAGACAGACAGACAGACATTTAATCTGTCTAGACAAATCTTTCTTTTATTTTTGTTGCTTTTTTTTCATTAGCAAAAGTCCACTTTTTTCCCTTCTACTTTCCCTTCTTCCATTGAAAGAGAAAGAAAAACAAAACTTTGGGACCACTCGCATAGTCTAGCAAAATAAATCCCCCAAAATTCATATTCTAGCTGTACCCACGAATCCATCACCTCTCTCTCAGGATGTGGGTAATATATTTCATCACAAGCCCTCTGGAATTGTGGTAGATAATTACATTGATCAGTCTTGTCTTTTTAATATTATTGCTACAGTTTAAATGGTTGTCCTGATTCTGGTCTGCATCAGTTCATACAAATCTTCCCAGCTTTCTCAAAACCCATCATATTAATCCTTTTCCCCCCACCATAGTAGTATTGCATTACATTCATACACTCTAATTTGATCAGTCATTCCTCATTTGAAGGGCACCCCTTAGTTTCTAGTTCTTTGCCATCACAAGAGTCACTATCAATGTTTTATATATACATATATGCAAATATACATATACATATTTTTGTATATAGGTCCTTTTCCTCTTTCTTTAAGTCCCAAATCATGTTTCACTTCTATGAAGTCTTCTTTAATCTTCCAGCCCAAAGCAATCTCCCTCCTCTTAGTTGTTATCTCGACACCTAAGGACCTAAACTTTCTCCATCCCAACCTGCTGCAATGCTTCATTTTGTTGTGGAAGGTACCCAGAGTTCTTGCAGATTATGCTAGCAAAGAGCAAGCTGGAGCGTGTGTGTGTGCCTATCTGTCTGTCTCTCTTTTTCTTCTCTCCCTCCCTCTCCTTCCTTCTCTCTTTCTCTCTTCCTCCCTCTCCTTCTCTGTCTCTCTCTTCCCCTCTCTCCCCTACTCTCCCTTTTTCTCTCCCTCCTTCTCCTTCTCTCTCCCTCCTTTTCTCTCCTCCCTCTCCTTCCTTCTCCTTCCTTCTCCTTCTTTCCTTCTCCTTCCTTCTCTCTCTCTCTCCTCTCTCTTTCCCCTCCTCTCTTCTTCTCCTCCTCCTCTTTCTTCTCTCTCTCTGTCCTCTCTTCCTCCTCTCTCTTCTCTCTCTCCTCCTCCTCTCTCTTTCTCTCCTCCCCTCTCTCTTTCTCTCCTTTGTTATCTTCTTCGATGAATTTGCCAGGGATGGACTTCTCAGTTAATCCTCAGAAGAACCGGACCTGCTTCAGTATTCATTTGCATCCCCACAGCATTAAGTGTGAATGTGTGCACGTGGTGCTCAATAAGTGGATCTGTGCTGGTGTTTTGTGTAGCTGAGGAGATCTAGAGCCTTTGAATTAAGTAAATTAGGAGCTACAACTGCAGTTAGTTATTATGGCGAGCCAGGGAGCTTCAAGGTAAACCTGCCCTGCTGTCAAATGAGAGAATTTTTGTAAAGCACCCAGAACATAAGAGGAACAAAAAATACTTTCCTTCCTCTTCTGTCTGGCTCTTAGCTCACCCCCTGCCAATCATTATTCATCACCAGGAAAACATGAACAGAGAGGTGCTTCACCACTGTTCCTGAATCAGTGATCATAGTCCTTGTTTAAGTAGTGCTTGTATCCATGAATTGACAAAAAATTATTAAACACTTATTGTGTGCCAAACTCAGGATTCAGAGAGAGGTGCTTGAACTTGCCTGTCTGAGGTGACCCCCAAACCTTCCCTCCCCCAAGGTCCTGTCTCTGATTGCAGTCTGTTTATTCCTGTTTTTTCCTGTTCCTTTCTGGTTTTCCTGATTCTTTAGAGAGAGGTCCTGGCCTCCAGTTTAATTCTTCTCTGTTGCTTCCTAATTGTATAGTATTCACTCAAATGAAATTTAGATTCATTTGTTTGGCCATTTGTTTCATGCCTAGAGGTCTGTCATTAGTGACCTTCTGGCCAACTCTACCTTGCAGTCATTTGTGATTCGACCCTTGCATGTTCCCTTTCCTAAGAGGCTATGCACTTCTCTCCCTCTCCCTCTCCCTCTCCCTCTCCCTCTCCCTCTCCCTCTCCCTTTCCCTCTCCCTCTCCCTCTCCCTCTCTCTCTCTTCTCTCTCTTTCTATCCTCTTCTCTCCCTCTTTCTCTCCTCTCTCCTCCTCCTCTTTTCTCCTCTCTCCTCCTCCTCTCTCTCATTCTCTCTCTCCCTCCCTCTCTCTCTCTCTCTCTCTCTCTCTCTCTCTCTCTCTCTCTCTCTCCTCTCCCTTTCCCTCTCCTCTGTCTCTCTCTCTCTTCCCCTCTCTCCCCCACTTTCCCTCTCCTTCTCCCTCTCCCCCACCTCTCTCTTCTCCCTCTTTTTCTCTCTCTCTCCCCTCCTCTCCTCTCTCTCTCCTCCTCTCTCTCTTTCTCTCCTTTTCATGCCCTTTCACCCATTTTCTCTTGTCATATCCAATAAGTTACTGTCTTGGTGATTTTTTTCTTTGTAATATTTTTTACATCTTTCCTGTCCTCTTTTCCCACTCTCTCTTTCCCACTTCTAAGATATTACTACCTACCTGAACTATAGCAATACCTTTCTAACAGATTTTTGTAATTTTACTCTCTCCCTTCTCCAATCCACCTTCCATGTTACTGTCAGATATATCTTTTTATACAGATCTGATCATATCATTCCTCTGCTCAAAAATTTGCTATAGCTCCCTATTATCTACCAATTAATGTTAAAAATTCCTTTGCCTATCATTCAAGAATTTTTACAACCTGATACCTTCATCATTCAAACTTCATCTTTTTCTCTACCCTCCCAATCACTTCACACTGGAGCCATACAATATTATTTAGTCTTTGTTGCCTGAATGTACCCTTCACTTTTCTACCTCAAAGTATCTACATAAGCTGTTTTTCATGTCTGGAATGTCTGTTATCTGTCTTTGCCCACCGAATTTTTATTTATCCTTTAAAGACCAGATAAAATGCTAAGATGAATATTTTCAATTTTTTCCCAGGTCATTCATTACCTCTGCACTGGCTACATTCTCTTCCCTTTTCCATCTTGATCCTTGGTAAATCAGTGCAACTCTACACCATTCTCTTCTCTTGAACTTTGTCTCTTTAATCTATCAAAGATCTTGTCTTGTTGAGTTCTATCCTTGAATTCTCCCCACCATCTGTTCCATAACATCTCATGTCTAAATCATTGCAATGATTTCTGGTCGGTCTGCCTCCTTTAAGTCTCTCCTCACATCAGTCCAGATTACACTCAACTGTCAAACTGAGCTTCCTAAAAATTCAGGTCTGATCATTTTACCTCTTATTCAACAAACTTCAAGGCCTCCCTACTGTCTCTAGGATCAAGTCTAAAATCCTATTTGGCTTTTAAAGTTTTTTTTTTTAAATCATTTCCCCATTCCTGCTTTTCTAATCTCTTTATACAGTATTCTCCTTCACCTGCTTTTTAATCCAGCAATACCAGCCTAGTTTGCTATTCCTCACAAAAGACACTCCATTCCCCTCTCTGAAGATTTTCGATGGCTTTCTCCCATAACTTGAAATTCTTCCCTTTTCATTTCTGCCCATTGCCTTCCCTAGCTTCCTTCCAGTGTCAGCTAAAGTCTCACCTGCAACAAGCCATAGCCAGTCTTCTTAATATTAGTACCATCTCTCCTGAGACTATCCAGAAGTTATCCTGACAATCTTATTTGTACTATATCTTATTTGTTTGCATATTGCCTTCCCCATGAACTGTGATATCCTTGAAGTATAGATTATCTTTTTATCTTTCTTTGCATCCCCAGTACTTGGCACAATGCCTGACACTCAGTAGTTGCTTAATTAATGCTAGCTGATAAAAATAAAATGAATAGATGGCAACAAAATAAAATTTAATTTAAAAAAATGCTACTTGACTGACTGACTGACTTGGTTTCCTCATCTGTTAATGAGGAAGTTGGATTTTGATGGCCTGAAGATCCTTTCCTGTTCTAAATGTGTGACTTTTGGAATCTCCATGAGGAGTCCCTTGATCCTTGAGATGATCTATTCTCTACTGGACTATTGGGATGACCTAGTGCCCATTGGTCCTCACAGAGTACTTTGTCTTTCATGTCTCAAATGCATTACCCACATAATCTAATGTATTATGGTTATTTGTATATCTGTCTAATCTCCATACTACACTATAAGTCCTTACACAGAACAGGAGCACATCTTATCTAAAAGTTTCTTTTCTTCTGTGAGAAGGCAGAGTTCTCTACATGTTTAATGCTTAATAAATTACATTGAATTTACTAATTTCATAAAACATTTGGGCATCTCTTTTTGAATCTCCAAATTAAAATAAGCAAACAAATTTCTATGAAATTAACATTAACTCAAGCACTAACACTCTTGCATAAAATGAAATTATAAGAATTTAACAGTACTCTTCAGATAAGACCTTAACAAAATTCTGATATTCAATGATGCTGTAAGTGTCTCTTGTAAGGCAGGGGTAGGAAAATCTACTAAGGCTCCTGGATTACTTAGAAGCCCCAAACTGACATCATTTGGGGTTTCCTTCAGAAAGAATCAGTAGCTAGTTAAATATGTTAAGTCTTGGAAAATATCATAAAAGGTGAAATTGAGTCCTTCTTTATGGAAAGGAAATCACTGATTACACATGTAGTAACCAATTTAGAGTCAGCTATGTGCAAGTAGTTCATTGACAGGTTAGATGAAAGGCCAAAATCAACATCTAATTGAATGAAAGGATCAATATAAAATAAGAAAAACAAACAATAGATGAAAAATCATTTCAATTTATATTTGTTTAAACAAGATATTGACTGGAAAAGTGGGAAATGGATAAAAGTAAAGATATTGACTCCATCACAATTTCTCTAAGTGATAAAAATAGTAACTACTATGAAAAGATCCCAGAAACTGACCTCATCCTCAAATTCTAGATCTCTTTGCCAAATAGAGAGACATGGCAGGCCAAAGGCAACATCAGTTTAGAGGAGGAGCTTGTTTTTAAAGTATAATAGAGTAGGCTACAGAAAGCTCCACAAAATATCACCTCAAAAAGTAGTTCCAAACATTTTAGAACAGAATTAGCCTATAGAGTTTTGCAAAAAATTCAAGACAAAAATAATTCTAAAAAGAGGGGTAGGGTAGTATAGATGAAACTGGAAGGAAAACAAACCAATATAAAATGGAACAGATCTGTTAGTGTTTTTAATAATGACCTATTTTCATCATGAGTTACAAAAATGAAGAAACCACATTTAGATTCTACCATCTACCTCAGAATCCATTGCACATAATAGCAATTTCCCTTACAAAGATGTTCAGGAATAACAGAATCTCAGTGTTAGAAGAGATCTTAGAAGTCTTCTCATCCAATCCATAACTGAAAGTCACTTCTACAGCATACTTTAAAAAAGATCATTCAGTTTTTTCCTAAAAATCTTTAGTGAGAGGAATTTCCCTGAAGCATTTTTCAATCACTTTAATTAAGAGGTGTTTCCTAACATCAAATCTAAATTTCCTCCTTTGCAATTTCCCTTGCTCTCAGTTATTCTTAGTTCTGTTCCCTGTTAACAAGTACCCTCTGTCCACATGACAACAATCCAAATAATGGAAAGGAGTTATCATGTTCCTCCTCTGTCTTCTCTCCTTCTTCATATTGAAATTCTAAGCCTCTCTTCAGGGAGCCTAAGACTGCCCTCAGCTTTCTTGGCTTCCCTATTATACCACTGACTACTTTTAAGCTTGCAGTCCTTTAAACTCTCTATTATTTTTCTGAAGAGCTATTGTCTAGACCCAACTCTGCTATTTTTTACTCACTAAATTTATTTTTAAGCCTACATGTGAGACAAAGAAAGAAAGAAATTCATGCTTGAAGCTACATAATTTTAAAAGCACTCCAGGTTGAATTTTCAAGCTATGTCAAAGGAACATTCCAAAAGAATGAAAAAGCTTATGGACAGTGATTAAAAAACAAAATAAAACAAAAAACAAAAAATAAGGTAACTGAGAGGGTGTTAACAATTACTAATCCATATGTCTACTGTCTCATCTCTACAAAATCTTTATGAGAATAGTCTATGCATAGATCAAGGCCATCCTTTACAGAAAACACACATCTTCACAAAATGACTTTCTAGAGCACCTATTTACAGTCTTATAACTGACTGAAAGATGCCTAGAATAAAAAAATCACGTTATGCATTTTATTTATATGTTTTTAAAAATTAACTCAGCAACACAAAATGCAACCTTGAAGGCTCACCTCAAATAAGATTTCATGCATGATTCATTCATAAATTAAAATTATATAACAATGACTGATGCAGCTCTAGAGATAGCTTTGTTCAAAGATCTGCTGATGTGTAGCATGCTCCTTCAAGGTATTGGCCAATGCAAAAAATAAAACAAAACAAAACTGTCTTGCGTATAACACAAACAAAAGAACATTTCCCTATTGATGACAGATTTTCTAACTGGTTTTATCAGTAAATAATATTGCGCCAATTGCAATGAGACCAGGAATGCTTCTACAAAGCCTCCTCCATGAAATCTGTAGCTTTACAAAAAGAGAGTAATGGTACTAAATTTGTAGATAGATAGATAGATGGATATTTCTAGTCCAGGCTCAACTAAGAAGCTGTAGACACATACAGAGATTTGTGTATGGGAAATGAATGTGAGGTTTCTTTGGGATAGGGAATTCTGGGATGAGGAAACTCCTTCTTCCAATGTAGGTGGCCACTTTTATGCAATTTGGAGTCTTGAAGAGCTGCCTAAAACATTGAGAGGTGGTGGCCTGCCCAGGATGTGTCAGAGGCTGAATTTGCCATAATCTTCCTGACATATCAGGATGGGAAGTTTTCCCACCCAGGAATTCCTTATATCAATGAAATCACAGGTCTAATCCCTGTTCTTAGATTCTCTTTGCTATCTTTTGACTTGCATCTAAATCAGATATACTACACCACACATTTTTTTGTACCATACTCACTTATTGTAGCAAGATGAAGAACTGTTCTAATTGTATAGCCAGAATGGATTAGAGAAGCAATTTGAACTCTGATCTTCCTGACACTAAGGCCAATTCTATTATACCTCTGAATGTCTTTATTCTACACTATAATAATATAATATATAATAATATATGTATATATGCATATATTATGCATATATTGTATGAATATATTAATATCTGGTACTATAAATTACAGAACAGTTACCAATCTACATCATTGCAGAGAGTTTCCTCTTTGGGAGCTTCTTATATCAAGAAAGGAAGGAAGGAAGGAAGAAAGGAAGGAAGGAAGGAAGGAAGGAAGGAAGGAAGGAAGGAAGGAAGGAAGGAAGGAAGGAAGGGGGGAAGGGGAGAAGGGAAGGAAGGAAGGGAAGGGAAGGGAAGGGAAGGGAAGGGAAGGGAAGAAGGGAGGAAGGGAGAGAAGGGAAGAGAGAGAAGGGAAGGGAGGGAAAGGAAGGGAGGAAGTGAGGAAGGGAGGGAAAGGAAGGGAGAAAGGGAGGGAAGGAAGGGAGGAAGGGAAGGAGAGAAGGAAAAAAGGAAAAAAAGAAAGAAAGGAAAAGAAATAAAAATGTATATATACACATATCTATCTATCTATATATGTGCATTTCTATCTATTCTATTCTATTCTATCTATAACTATCTATCTATAACCATATGGTCAGAGTTAGGTCTAGAATTGAGTGGGAAGGAATCTAGCTAGAATGCATTTGGAAAATTGTGTGGTTCTTTCTATGATTCTAAACTATTCCAAAAACCCAATGTTTTAGTAATATTATAAGGCTATAATTATAAAAAGCTCTAATCTTAGAAGAATAAATATTATAAATAATTCAAAGGGCAACACAAATATGCATGACAGCCATGGGTAAGCTGCAACATGTTACTGGTGATAACTTGTGTAAATATCATAAAAGACATTTTAGAACATGATTGACAAGAAGGTGAATTGGCTCAGTCATGGTTGGAGATAGGGACAGTAGAGGGAGATAGTCCAAGTGGCATTCAAAATATGAGAGAAAGGCCTTCAGCATATATAGTGGATCAATATGGAGGATCTATGAAAAAAACAAAGAAAAAAATCATGCAAGATGGTAAGTTCCAGAAGAGTGGTGACATACATGATGGAGAAAGTGTTCCTGATAAAGAAATCAGAGATATATCAAAATATGTCTCTGATTACATGATAAACTCTGTGAAGGCAGTGCCATTGTTTAATACTAAATACTTATCACACTTCTTTCAACAAAATATAAGCCCTAAGGAATTATTTGGTGACTGACAGATCTTATTTTTCCTTTTGTTAGCTAGCCCTTTCCTTAATAGATAATGGAGAAATTAACTCCAGTTCCCACCCTTGTTTCAATGATCTCTGTTCTAAAGGGGCAGAGAGATGTGTTGTGGAATCACAAAATGTTAGTGTTACAAATAGGAATTTAGATATCATCAAACTGCAACTCTTTATTACATATATATATATATATATATATATATATATATATATATATATATGAGAAAAATGAAGCAATTTACTAAAGGTTATAAAGCTGTTGATGAAGAGATTTAAGATCAGAATCCCTAGATTTTTCCACTTCCAAACTAGGGTTCTTGCCACCCTACCATCCATAGACTTAGAAAGGCAAAAGAATGTGAAAAGTCTGACTCTCACAGATGCTTCCAGGTCTAATTAATGAATTTAAATAATGTCTTATTCACTGACTCCTCCTCTTGACATCCAATCAGCCAGTTCCACAAACCAACCCAAGAGAAATTAATAAAATAAAATGATCACCCCCTAAAGTTGCCCAAGAATGTAAAAAAAATAAATCTGCTCCATAATTAGCTCCAAGCTAATAATACTGATTGATGTCCATAAAGAAAGTAATTAGAATAACAACAATAATAATATATCTCTTGAGTAATTACCGCTATGCAGGCACATCACTTTAAAAATAAGATCCTGGGCTCCTTTTCTCCTGGGACAGTTAAATCACATCTGAATCTTGAAAGAGATAAGGTAAATGGCCAGTAACAAAAGTGGTACGACATTAATTTATTGCTTCCCTAGACTGGAAGTAAGCACTTGACATATTAGGCCAAAAGATCAGTTTCTGAATTGGAACTAGGTAGGTGGGGTTTTCCAACCTCATTGTTATTCTTCCTTGAATTTTAACAAAGATT
Organism: Myrmecobius fasciatus; assembly: GCA_023553655.1. Lineage (NCBI taxonomy): Eukaryota > Metazoa > Chordata > Mammalia > Dasyuromorphia > Myrmecobiidae > Myrmecobius > Myrmecobius fasciatus. Next base: position 439,026 of record JAJPUD010000587.1, read on the forward strand.
CATAGAAAACATTTAAAGTCTTTGAGTTCTAATTTTATAGGTAAGGAAACTGAAACAGAAGAGAAATAATTTACACAAGATCACCCTATTTAAAAATGGCAGAGGCAGAATTACAATAAAGGTCTCCTGGTTTGCTTGTCCTTTCTATTTTATCTTGCTCTCTCAATATTACCATCATGTCTCACAATTTTTCTAACTACTAAAGTACTCCACTTTACTGAGAACTAATTTATTTATAAATAATAATACTTTGCATTTGCATAGCACTATAGTTTTTCAAAAGTTTTCACATTTGTTTGATCTTCACAAACCAATAATAATAAATTAATTATATATTTCTATTCCTATTTTACAGACACGAATATGGAGGCTCAGAGAGTTTTAAGTAATTTGTCCAAGATGATATAGGGGAAGGGCCAGGTTTAGTGCTTTTGAACACCCTCATGGCCCATTGGAAAGAACCCAAGCTTTGAACTCAGAGGACCAAGACTTTAATCCTTTCTTCACTTCCACTGTTTTTGGCTTCAATTTTCTCATGTATAACATGAAGCTTTTGAACTAGTTAACTTCTGTGATCTTTTTTAGCTGCAAATATATGATCCTTCTCTCCGTGACTCTTGTTGAGATTTTCACTACCATCTTTCTATGTGATCCTAAGTCAAACCTGTTCTACCCCTCCTCCAAGACCTTGAGCAATATCCAGGTGTGCTAGTTGTCCTCGTGTTGTATTCTGAAAAGACAATTTGCATTTACTTGAATGTTTGGGGGAAAATAAGATGAAACAAGGAAACCCTTCAGTTTACTCATCTTTGTTGTTGTTACAGTTTCTAAAATGAATGCATTGGCTTCCCTTCCTTAGGAAGTGAACAGGATTAATCTTCCTTTGATGATTCATCTTTAGGCTATGAGTGATTGTCCAGGTTTTCACTTCTAGATGACTCAGATGGGTTCAGAGGAACAAAAGGAAAGGCCTAAACTGATCTTGTCACTTTTCTTTTCTTGGAAAGATAGTCAAGAAGAAGTTCTTAACTTGATCTGTGAACTTTTGTTTTCTTTATTTTTTATTAAAGTTTTTTATTTGCAAAACATATGTATGGGTAATTCTTCAACACTGACCCTTACAAAGCTTTCATTCCCACCCCTCCCCTACATGGTAGGGAGTCCACTACATATTAATTATGTTAAAATACTTGACAAATAGAATATATATATATATATACATGTTTCCACACTTATCTTACTGTGCAAGAAAAATCGTATCTACAAGAAAACAAAATCAGAGAAAGGAAACACAATGCAAGCAAATATCAATAGAGAGCATGAAAAATGTTATGTTGTGGTCCACATTTCATATCCCTCTGGGTGTATATGGCTTTCTTCACTGAACAATTGGAACTGGTTTGAAACATTTCATTGTTGAAGAGAGCCATGTCCATCAGAATTGATCATCATATAGTATTGTTGTTGCCATGAATAATGATCTCTTGGTTCTGTTCACTTCACTGAGCATCAGCTCATGCAAGTCTCCAGGCCTCTCTGAAATCCTCCTGCTGGTCGTTTCTTACAGAGCAATAATATTCCATAACATTCATATACCATAATTTATTCAGCCACTCTCCAATTGATGGGCATCCATTCAGCTTCCAGTTTCTAGCCACTACAAAAAGGGCTGCCACAAACATTGTGAACTTTTTTTAAAATGGCATTCCAATATCATTGATTTCTGTGGTAATCCTATGCATTTTATTTTGTACATTTAAAAATATTATTCTCAGAAGGGGACTATAGACTTTACCCTACAGTCAAAAAGGGATCCTTGACACAAAAAAGATGGAGTGCTATTCTAGGACTATAGATGGAAATGTAGAAGGTGTGGAAGACTTGGGGTTGAATATGCCCCAAGACCACAGATAATGTGGAAGGATTTTTTAGTATAATTTAAAACCACAATAAAACCATTGATACCAGCTTAGAATTCGACTCTTCCTATAAAACTAGGTTGGGAAGATTTTTTTTTTAGTTAATACAAATATTTTAATCATTTGTGTTCCAGTTCCCACTAAGTTGAGATCTGATTATCCTGATGATTTGGAATGTAAGCTCTTTGAGAGAACAAATTGTTTCCCTGTTTTGGTTATCTCCATCCTAGCTACCACAGAGCCTAATCTATAGAAGGTGCTTAATAGATGCTTATTGCTTGAATGGTTAATTGAGGTCTGCCTATAATTTATGAGAGACCCAAAAGGGAGAGTCACATTTCTCAGAATACAGGGAGACCTCTGGTTTGTGTTTGCTTGACCCATCTCCACCTCAATGATGTTAGCCATGATTCACCTTTATCCAATAGCATTTGCCATCTACTCCAAACCAAAGAATAGCAGACAAACAGAATCTCAGCATAAAGAAGGCAAAATATGGCCTGAGATGCTGGTTGGAGGTTCCTGGCCCATTGCCATGACCTGATATAATATGAGAGACCTTTCCTGCAGTGTGCCCCATTCTCAGCAGAGATAGGAAGGAGCTAATCCCAAATTAAAGAGCACTGAAGTAGAGCAAAGTGGCAGGCAGTGTGGGCCAGCAGTGATAGGCAGCGATTCATTAATTACCTCCTTTGGAAGGGAAGCAAAGGATTTCTTGCTTCCCTGTTGCTTAAGTGGCAACAACCCAAGTTTGAGCAAATGAAGGAAAAACCACAACCTCTGATGGAGAGGTTGGGGGGGGGAGGGGCTATTGTAATCACCTTCACCCTTGTCTGGAGGAAGCTCCAGGAAAATGTTCTGGAGAACTGGGGATGGACCTCAGAGGTTTCAAGACAGAGAAACCATGAGTGTCATTTGAGATGAGCCAATCAGCTCAGGGAAATAAACCCAAATCAGAAGAGGCAAGATCCAAGCTCAGGCTCCTCTTGATAGCACATCTCTAATGCCATGTGTGAGCAGCTGCGGTGGCTGGGGAAGGAAAAAGAAACCTTCTACCCCATGGGATGTCCAAGCTTCATGGAGTCCCCATGCTTGGCAGTCAGAAAGAAAAAGTGCACCAGAGAGGAGAGCCACTGGTTCCAAAGCTTTCTCAATGGGAAGCTCCTCCAACTCAAGGTCCAGTTCCCTAATCTCCTACCATCTCAAGGACCAAGGCATTCATTCTAAAGTCTTTAAGGACAGTATATGGGTCCCTAAAAGTGAACAGAGGAGCTCAGCTTGGCTCTTGCATGCTCCAATCCAACCCTTGCCACACAGGGAAGGCATCCGGGAAGAGGAAGACTTCGGTCTTCAAGGTAGATATGATATGAGGAACTGGAGAAGCAGTGGGAATGCCTTGGGGATGAGGGAAGAATAAGAAGGGGAGCTGGGAAGGGAAGGAAACACAATCAAGGGCTGCCATTTTCTTATTTAAGGGGATATACAAGCAGCTTGCTCCCAAGAATGAGCAGAAAATCCAACCTACTTCCTGCATATAATAATGACTACTTGATTTTGTGGTTATAGAACTTCACCTAGGGTCAGGAAGGCAGGACTGCACAAATCCTGACTTGGACGCATCCTAACTATATTGCCCTGAAAACATCCTTTAACTTCTCTTGGACTCTTTGTTCTTCTATAAAGCAAGGATGGGGGCTGCAGAGTGGCAGAATGGATAGAGTCAAAGAAAGTCAAGAAAACTCATCTTGATCAATTCTGATGGACATGGTTCTTTTCACCAGCAAGGTGATTCGGGCTAGTTGCAATGATCTTGTGACGGAGAGAGCCATCTGCACCCAGAGAGGGACTGAGTGTGGATCACAACATGGTGTTTTCACTTTTTTGTTGTTTTCTTTTCTTTTTGTTTTAATTAAAGCTTTTTATTTACAAAACATATATATGGGTAATTTTTCAACATTTACAAAACTTTCCGTTACAAATATTTACCCGTAGTCCCCATCGCTCTCCTAGATGGCAGGAAGTCCACTACATGTTAATTATATTAAAATACTTGACAAATTGAATATATGTATACATATTTCCACACTTATCTTGTTGTGCAAGAAAAATCGTATCTACGAGAAAAAAAATCTGAGAAAGGAAACACAATGCAAGCAAATATCAATCGAGAGCATAAAAATATTATGTTGTGGTCCACATTTCATATCCCTCTCTCTGGATGCATATGGATTTCTTCACTGAACAATTAGAACTGGTTTGAAACATTTCATTGTTGAAGAGAACCATGTCCTTCAGAATCAATCATCATATAGTATTCTTGTTGCCGTATATAATGATCTCCTGGTTCTGCTCATTTCACTCAGCATCAATTCATGCAAGTCTCTCCAAGGCCTCTCTGAAATCGTCCTACTGGTCATTTCTCACAGAACAATAATATTCCATAACATTCATATACCATAATTTATTCAGCCACTCTCCAATTGATGGGCATCCCTTCAGTTTCCAGTTTCTAGCCACTACAAAAAGGGCTGCCACAAACATTCTCGCACATGTGGGTCCCTTTCCCTCCTTTAAGATCTCTTTGGGATATAAACCCAATAGAAACACTGCTGGGTCAAAGGGTATTTTGATGTTTTCTTGCATTTTGTTTTCTTTCTCATTTTTTCCTTTTTGATTTATTTTTTCTTGTGCAGCATGACATTAGTGGAAATATGTCTAGAGGAATTGCAAAAAACAAAAAACAAAAAAACCTCATCTTCCTGACTTCAAATTCAACCTCAAACACTAATTATATGATCCTGGACAAGTCACTTTACCCTATTTATCTCAATTTTCTCATCTTTAAAATGAGCTGGAGAAGACAATGGCAAGCCACTGCAGTATCTTTGTGCATCCTAATGGACATGACTGGAAAATGACTAAACAATAATATACAAGACATATGTAACAGAAACAGTGTAAATAAGCGGACTTGAATCCAAGTTTTCCCCACATAAAAGCAGCTGGGTAGCATAGTGGATAGAACCTAGAGTCAAGAAGAATAGATTTCAAATTTAATACCAAATACTTAATAACTATGTGATTCTGGGCAAGTATCATTTAGCTTCCATTTGCCTCAGTTTCAACTTCTGTCATATGAGGATAATAACAGCAGCAGCATCTTTGAAATATGATAATAGCACCTTCCTTGTGAGGATCAAATGAATAATAATTATAAAGTTCTTAGCATGGTGGCTAGCCCATAGTAAGAGCTGTACAAATGTGAGCTATTTTTTATTATTAAAAACAGGTCTTGATGAAGCAGATCAGGAAGCCTTATTGACATCTAAAAATGACATTTGTTTAAGACTTTAGAATTTACTAAGTGCTTTCTATCTCATTAGCAGTTCTATGTAGTAGGAAAAAAGCATTGGGTTTGGCATTAGAGGTTGTGGGTTTGAATTCTGGCTCAATTACTTGTTAACTGGGTAAACGTAAGAAAGTTATTTCTTTCTTCTAGACCTCAATTTTTTAACTACATAATGAGAGAGTTAGACTAGATGACTTCAAAGGTCTCATCTAACTCTAAATTCTATGATACAAAACAGAATCTAATATAGAAGACTAGTGTTTATTATCAAGTCAGGGTGGTCAATTTAGGGGTGCTTTCCCTAATTTATTATTGTTGGGGTTTTTTTTGGGTTTTTTTTACCCTGCTCATCTCCCTTCCTGACTGGATAAATCAAGCCCATATGTTAATTACTAAATAAGAAATCACACCAGAGGACATTCCAGAATGTTGCAGTAATCCAGGCAGTACAGCCTGGTGGATTGAGTAGATTGCACCATCAGGGCTGGCTTTTCCATTAAAAAGTGACTTTAAAGGGCCAGATTATCCTTCTATAATGTTCTTAGTGTAGGAAGTCCCAGCACTGGTCATTGGCATTTGTTCATTATCCAAGCACCCAACAATCTGTGCTCTTTTCAGCTGCCTTTATAAAGGTCATCATGAAGGGGGTTATAGCAACTGTTCTTCCTTAGCAGCACAAGAAATGATAAAGAGGGCTAGGCCCTATGGTGCCTGAACCAATTCACTCAGTGGGTTATAGCACGTTCATACATGGTCAGATTTACAGTGGGAACTGATCTTTTCAAATAGCTAGTGCAAGTACCTTTTTATAGGCAAGGAAACTGAGTCCCAAGGAAACAAAAATGACTTGCCTAAGATTACCCAATTAGGAAATGACATGGCTGGATATGAACTTAGCTCATTCTATTGACTATATGTATAGGCTCCATCATGAGTCCCCTCTCCATAATAAGGTCCACTTCTCTTTTCCTCAGGTTCCATCTTGAGTCCCCTCTTCATAATAAGGTCTACCTCTTTTCTCCTCAAGTTCCATCTTGAGTCCCCTCTTCATAATAAGGTCCACCTCTTTTCTCCTCAAGTTCCATCTTGAGTCTCCTCTCCATAAGGTCCACTTCTCTTCTCCTCAGGTTCTATCTTTCCATAGATCTTCCTTTTAGTGAAGCCAGCTGTCATGGTTGAAAAGAAGTGTATTAAGGCCAATCCAATCTAATTTTGTTTGAAGAATACTTAAGTGGCTACTCTGTACAAATCACTGTGCTGGGCCTTGGGATACAAGATCCCCACTCCTGTGAGTGGTTTGTAATCTAGTAAGGAGCTCTCTCTACACTAATACCTTTTCCCTTTTCCCAGACACCCCAGGCTCTGTGGCCAAGAGGTATTCTTTGAGTACCTACAATGTTCAAGGCCACTATGCTAGACCATATATGGATTGTAAAAAAATATATATAAAATATTGTCTCTATCATTAAAGTGCTTGCAATCTGTGGGGAGATAATACATATAAGAGAAGACATGCATATAAAGTTAACTAAAGTCTCAAAAGATTTGGTGCTATTTTAAACTTTTATAACTTAAAACTGGACAGCTAGATGGCACAGTAGATATAGTAGTACTAGATTTGAAACTCAAATCTATCCCCAGACACTTACTATGTAACCTTAGACGAGTCACTTTGCCCTGGTCTATAAAATGAACTAGAGAAGGAAATGGCAAACCATTTCAATATCTTTGCCAAAAAACCTCCATGGCATCATGAAGAGCCAGATATGACAAAAATGACTTAAAATTCAAATTCAAATTATATATAAGTACCACGCATAGACTAAAGAGGCATTGTTGGTAGAAGGCTGACCTTGAAATCAGAAAAACATGGTTCAAGACCATGATGGCTCAAATAATGGATCAAAACCAGTGATGCTTATTAGACCCTTTTAGGCAATTCCCTAAGTCTACAAGGTACAGACCAATTACACATATGTACCAGTTAATTTCCCACTGTCATACAGTTACAGTTCTGGATTTTTCCTGCCTCAAACTCTCTTCTCAAAAAACAGTATCGATAATATGCATCTATATGAGAGGAAGATCAGAGAAGACTTTCCAAAAGAGGTGGAACTTATAGCTTCAGTTATTTTTTATCTTGAGAAGATATTATTCCCTGGAATGTCTTACTTCCAAAGTTTAAATTCTGGATCCTGAATCAAAACTTTGTTCTCCCACACCCAGAAATAACTTTTTTAAAAACTGGCAAGTGATAGGCCATTTTGTGCTTCCTGTGACCTCTACAGGTGCGGCTTGTGTGTAATCCTATATTGGATTGGTATGTCTAACTCATAATGGGAAAAGATAGTGAGGAATTGATTTAACAGGAACATGGAGTGCACAGAGAGCAAATAAGAAACCCATAGTTTCAGGGCAAGATGAAGTAGGAAGTATTGTCCTGTCCAGAAATAACCCTATAACAAAAAAGCCCCTGTTGGCCATTAAACAATAGTAACATAATGAGATGGGTGATTAGTAAGAAAGTACTTTTTGCTATAAAAGCATTTTTTCATCCTTCACTATCCCCTTTTAAAGTCAGCTTTGTCCCTACCTCTATGTGTTGGTCAAGTTTATACCTAAATCTAGAATATTCATCTTCACCATTTTCTGCCTTTCCAAACCTTACATTCACATAATTCTAGAATTTGAGAGTTGTAAGATATTAACTTGACTTTCTGACCCAATCCCTACATGAAAAAAATCCCCATTAAAAAAGTGGTCATCTAGTCTCAGCTTGAAGATCCTCAAGATGGGTGAAGTTAGTTTCTCTCAAAGCAGCTCATTCCAATTTTGGACAGCCCTGATTGTTAGGAAGTTTTTCTGTTGTTAAGCCAAAATTGTCCTCTTTTAAATTTCCATTCGTTACTCATAATTTTACTCTCTGGGGTCACATGGGTCATACCTAATCTGTCCTCCACAAAGATGAGAAAGCACTTATTGTCACCTTCCCCTTCCCTATTCTTCACCATCTTCCATCCCTCCCATCCCATTTCCAAAATGACTGTCTTTTTTACTTCAAATTAAACATGCTCTTTCAATTCATCCTCAAATGATATGCTCAAGGTCCCTTACCATGATGGTTGTCTCTTTTAGACACTCTCCTGCTAATCAAAGTCTTTTTTACCCTCTCCCCTCAATTTGTTCATTCAGTCACTCATTTATTGGTTTGTTTGTTTAACCATTCATTTATTGGTTTTTGCATTCACTCATTTGCTTGGGGTTTTTTTATGGTTTTGTTCATTCATTTATCTGTTTTCATTTATTTGATTCATATTATTTATCTGCTAGATTATATATTAATTTATTCTTATAAGCATTTATTATCTCTTTGTCCCATTGCAACCTCCTCATAGAACAATTTTGTAAAATAAGAGAAAAACAAAATTCTGTTAACAAATAAACTTAGTCCTGAAAAACAAATTTCTATATTGGCCATGGCTAAAAATATAAGAGTTATTCTGTATTTTTAAGTCCATCACCTTTCTGCAAGAGGTTAAGTAGAGCATTTCATCTTCAACTCTTTGCTGCATTATCAATGTTACCCAGAACTGAAGACAATTTTCTTGAGGAGACCTGAGGAGGGCAGAGTAGAGCAGAATCATCATTCTTATTCTCTAGATTCTCTGTTCCTGGAAGTGAACTCCCCCCATCTCCTCCACCCCCACCCCCAAAGCAGTTTAGTTGGCACATTAGTTTAGTTGGCTGCTACATCTCACTGCTGACTCACAGTGAGCCTGTGAGCTATAAAACTCTCCCTTCTCTTTCCCTCAGAAGACAAATTAAGGCTCATCTCCTGTGGAAAGGCTGTTATGACCACCTCAATCTACAGCTATCTCTTTTTCCTCCTCTGGATTTCTTCCTGTAACAGAAAGCTTTGCTGAACCATTGAAAGCTGTTGATGAAGCAAGAGTTGATGCTCAATTAAGAGGACCTTGAAACCTGAGGATGATGAGATTTTGAGCTGGAAGGGACTTTTAACTTACCTCAACTACCTCATACAGAAAAGTGATTTTTCCATGGTTATACCACTTATTGATGGCAAGGCCAGGACTCAAAGCCTGGTTCTATGTCTAACTGTCTTTTCCCCATACCATTAGTTTTTTTAAACCTCCTCTTTCTTTTCTTCTTTTGAGACAATCCACAAATATGTACTAATTTTAGAGGCATCGAGATATAATGAATAAAGTATGACATGTGAGATCAGGGAAACTTGAATTCAAATTTCTGCCTCTGACACTTCCTATCTAAATGGCCATGGGTAATCACATAACTACTATGAGCCTCAGTTTCCTAATCTATCAAATTAGAGATACTTTGAGAGGTACAATATATGCTATGGTTCCCTTCTTCATTGTTGATTTGGAAGGATATTAATTACCCACTTGGAACAATACAGAGCAATAGGAATAATTAAAAATTAAATTAAACAGAATCAAGTACCAAAATACAGGATACACAAGTAAGCCCTCCTGAATGATTTGAAAGGGAGACAACTCAGTGTGGATTGAAGTTATCAGGTATAGGAAGGTAGTAATCACCCCGTAATGTGCCTTGGTCAGACCATATCTAGAACATTGTGTTCCCTTCTGGGTACCACATTTTGGGAAAAAAACTGATAAACTGAAGCAACCCTTGAAGAGGGCAACTATGGGCATCCAAGTGCTTCTAGTCTGTGACATATAAAATTCATTTGTAGGAATGGGTGAGAGATGTATTGGAGAGGACATGACCATCATCAAGTACTTGAAAAAGTGGCAAATGAGTAAAAGAATTAGTATGGGACAAATCAGGACAAACAGATTGATCTGAGAGGGTGGAACTAGTTATTGGGAAGGAAGGGGGAACAGTATGGGATGATGTAATGAGGTCAATTTAGGTTTGATGTCACAAAAAACTTCCTAACAGACCTCTTAAAAAGTAAAATGGCTGCTTCAGAAGGTAGTGGATTCCCCTTTACCAGAGATCATTTAGAAAAAAAAACTGGGTGACCATTTGTGATATGTCATAATAAGTTCTTTTTCAGAGATGTGTTTTGTGGATTGGTGCTCTACAACATTGCTTTCTACTCTGATATTCTATGATTGTTATTTTGTGAAAACATGGATTGGCCCAGAATTGTACCCACAGAACCAGGATTAACCTTCTACCTCATAGAGTTCCTCACTTCCTTTAAGATATAGCTCAAAGGCCATCTTTTACATGCAGCTTTTTCTGATTCCCCAAAATGCTAAACTACCTTGTATTTAATGACTTGGTGCATACTTGTATTTGTTCAATTTAAGTTACATATATATACATACACAAATATGTGTACATACACATACATTATATGTATTCTATGTGTATGCATACCCACAGATATATGTATATATTGTCATTGTTCAGTCATTTAAATCATATCCCACTATTTGTGAGTCCATTTGGGACAAAGATACTGGAGAAGTCTGCCATTTCCTTTTTCAGCTCATTGTACAGATGAGGAAACTGAGGCAAAATAAAGTGACTTGCCCAGAGTTATACAGCTAGTAAGTGTTTGAGTTATATTTTACATATATATATATATACATATATATATATATACACATATATATACTGGTATATAGTAAGTACTTAATAAATACTTGTTGATCAATCATTGGTTCCACTTAATTCGATTTCTCTCAACCAGTCTACTCATTATACTTCCCATAATCCCAACTTTCAAGTCATGAGAAAGGATATCAGAGAGTAACCACACTGGAGGAATCTTTGGAGAAAAACAAGCATGTTCCATATAATAACTAGGCTACTGAGAGATACAAGATGCTGCAAAGGGAGATGACATGCTCTGTCTACAATCTAGTGGATTCAATTCAACAAACATCTATCACAGTGGATTAGTAATGTCATAGCATGTCTGAGCCTTAACCCCAAGCATCTGAAATTCTGCAGGGATCTCAGATATTCGATCAAAATGTGGTCTAAATTAAAAAGACATTTATTTGTGAATGAACAAAGCAAGAGATGAAGAGGGGAACATGATGTAACAGGAAGATGGCAGCATTTAGAGGCAAAGAAGAGGGACTTCAAGCCCTGTGCTGCCACCAACTATTTCTGTGATCTTGGGCAACTTGATCCTCTGACCCTCAGTTTCCTCATCTACAGAATAGGTATAATAATATCTGCACTATTTACCTCATAAGATCCAATGTACTAATCTAGGGAAGCACCTTTGTAAGCCACAAAGCACTGTGTAAATGTGAGCCATAGTCTTCTCCAATACTTCATCTAAGATCATAAAGTTGACTCTAAGTTAACTTCTGGCAGGTCTTATCAAGCTGGGAAGAGTTGAGTACATGCTCAGAGATAGGCTGTCATTTGTGCACTAGCACAGATCATTTCAGAGACGTTCATCATTCCCAAAGGGTTAGCCAAGTAATAATGACATATTTTTTTTAGCCATAGCAGTTTAAATAGCCAGTTGCAAAGGGATTGCAATCTGTATCTATGGAGGAAGTATCCATATGGATGAAATCACAAATTTCTTTGTAATGAAGGAAGATGACAGGAATGCAATGTCCTTCCTCTTCTCTGGCATTAATATAAGCTGGAAGGGAGGGGACTGGGGACCAAAGAGAAGCATCTCACCTTCAATTGGACAGTGTGATGTCCACATCTGCAATGCTGTGAACACTTCTTAAGGGCCATAGTATGGGGCCAGAGAAGGTAGAGAGAGGAAGCAATTCAAATGATCAAAGGACTGGGGGATGTAAAAGCTATTATATAAGAATGGGGGGAAAAGGACAAAGCTTTTTCAGAGGGGAAGATGAAAGCTGAGAGAGAATGTCATTGAACTCTAGGAATTAATGAATGGGATGTTCACTATATCCCAGACAATTGAAGATGGGGTTCCCACTAAGAAGTTGAGAAACAAGTTTAGAGCAAGTAAAAAAAGGAACTCAAGGTAAGGAACTTGTTGCTCCCAAAACTGTTTGAATGAGAGATGTGAAGAGATTGAAAAGATAGAGGTAAATTCACAATTGTGATTAAGCTATTCAAGGAAACTGGGAAGTTTGAGTATTGATTGATATAAAAGGAAACTAGGAAGTCTGGGACAACATCCCTGCCTTTTGAGGTAGATACCAGGAAGGAAAATCATAACATTTAATAACTCCTCCTACTCTGGGCAGATTATGAAATGATCTCAATGACATAGTACTGATGACCCTATAATCAACTTCAAACCAGTGGACAATCTTTATCTTCCTTCAAAGTCCAGCTCGAGTAGCACCTCCTACACAAGATATTTCCTCTATCCTGTAGATGTTAGTGCTCTCCAAGACTCCACCATCCCAATATTTTGTATATATTTTATGTTATTAATATATGCACATGATACATCTTCCAAATTGAATGAAAATTCTTCAAGGAAGATTGCGGTGCTTTTCTTTTTATCTTCAGGACCTAGTAAGGGGTCACGCTTACAAAAGGCAAAAATAAATGTTTGTTGATTGAATTATATTGAAGCTAGACCCTAACTTCAGTCTGTTATCATTCTCTACCAGAGAAGGGTAAACACAAATTAGTTTCTCTTCGTGGATAGAGAGACCTAGTGGGTCAGGCAAATGAGCAATTGTCATTCTCATTCAGAGTTGAAAGTCTTTAACAATTTTCTTCAATCCTTTTAAGATAAAGTATTGTTTTCTTTTGAACTGATCTTTGGGTGGGAATATATTTGCCAGCCATCTTTTTCCAAGTTTCATTTATTACTTTCGTGCCCCCCCCAGTCATTGCCCAATTGTTCCCTGGCATGCATCACTCACAATTGTTTCCTCCCTGAGATGTACCCTTCAACGCTGTTTGTTGTGGGGAGGCAGAGTCATCAATCTAAGGGGGAAAATATTAGTCTTTGTCTTCCCATTAAGGTTTGGGCTGGGTAGCATTTTTGAGGGTTGACTAGGGCTGCCAGTGCTTTATTGCACATCTGAAAGCACAGAGAGATGTCTACCAACATCACATCTGACCTTTGCGTTTGGATTCGCCCAGAGCTGAATCAGCTTGGGGAGCTTCCATTTTGACTGGGCTACATCTGAGGGAGTTCAATGTCAACCTTGCAAGCATAGAAGGGAGTCAAATGGTGGGAATTAGAGAAAGCTGAGCCCCAGCTCCTGCCTTTAACAATTACTCAGATCACGTGGCTAATTAAAATACCTTGGTGTCCATGGGGCAGCCCTCCTGCTGCTGGGCCATCTGTACCTGCAGTCTGTGCCCTGGAAAACCTTTCCATGAATTGTGTGCTCTTAATAGGTATTGCTGCGCCAATGACAATTACCTAATTAGTCATTAGAACACTAATGGTGAGCTCACCATTTTGATTATTTTATTTCTTACAGAATATTTCCCAAGGTTCATTGAGACCTGGGGGAACAATATCACCAGAGGAAGAAATTGAGATACAAACAGAAAGGTGAGAGGGCTGTGTGTGTGTGACAGATTGACAGAGACAAAAAAAAAGAGACAGAGAGACAGGGAAGGCACCATCTACATGTGATGAATTTTTAAGAGTGATAACCATTCAGACATCACTTATAAAGTCATCTCAATATTAATTTAAAGAATTATCCCAACCTATTCTGAGAGTCCTGGATGATCAAGCAATTGCCTCTTAAATACCAGTGTATAACCAATCCTAGAACCAAAGACTATTAGCGTTAGAATCACCCTTTCAATTTAGAAATTCATAGGATATAGGACTGTAACTTAGAGAATAGCATGGTCTAATCTCATTTTACAAGTTAGAAAACTGAGGCACACTAAAGGGAAATCAATTTGCTCTTCCCCATAGGCAGACACAAGCCCCATGCCAGAAATGTACTCCCTTCTCTCCTTTACTTCTTGACATTTCCCAGCTTCCTTCAAGTGTCAACCAAAGTAATCTCTTCTTAATAAAGTACTTCTTGATTCCCCGTTCTATGCTGTCCCACTTTATTTTGTATACATTTTGTATTTATATTTACTTGAGCTGTGTATATTCGTATTCCACATTCTCTTCCTCCACCTTCCCTCCCCTTTCCCCCATAAAGCTTTAGCTCCATAAGAGCAGCAATTGTCTCATTTCTTTTTCTTAGTTTATCCTGCCCTTAGCATGGTGATTTGAATGTTAATATTGTCATTTGCTGTTGGTATTGAATCACATTTGTTAATTCATTGCTATAGGGAGCTCCTGGTACAAAAATTCTTTCTATCCATCCTTTGAGCAGCACCTATGGTGCACCTTCTAGTCTTAGAGAATTCACTAGAACTCTCTCCAGAGATTAAGAGATTTTCCCAGGATCACATAGCCAGCATGTGTCAGAGCCAGTTTTCTCAAATCTTGAAGCCTATTTTTGCTGATGCTAAGGCCAGTTCTCTATTGACTCCACCATGTTGCCTCTCGCCTTGAATGTAGTCAACCCTTAATAAATGTTTATTGCTGTTGTTGTCCAGAGTCACATATGAGAGAAGGATCACAGTGTAGGACACAAAATCCCTCACACTTCCAAATCCAGCATTCTTTCCACTACTTTATATTTTAATAGTCACATAATATATAATGAAAGTCATTGTGACAAGAACTACAAGCCCATGGAGTAGGGAAGTGATGGAGGGAAAGGATCCAGGGGAGGAGGCCTCACTTCCCAGTGATACTTATTTGTGGGAAAACTGCTCAGGTCTTGACATGTTTTTAGGACACACATCAGTAGCATGTACATAAAAGGTCACAATAGGAGATTCCAGAATCCTCATGGGATCGTTGATTTAAAGTTGGAAGGGACATTTACAGTCACTGAACCCATCTCTTTCATTTAGAGATAAGGAAATTTAGATTTAAAAAAAGTAAAGTGACTTGTCCAATATATAGTTAGTGTCTGAGGCAACATTTGAATTTAGGTCTTTTCAACTCAAACGTCAGTATTTGGCAATATGCCATTCAACCTTACCCCATGTAGAAAACTTATGCCAAAGGAAAGCAAACCTCAGCTAACACCTAAAATTCCATTCTTTAGCTTTTTTAAAATGATTTGAGAGTCATCTCTGCCTATAAAAAGAGTAGAGCTAATTCTCCCATATCTTCAAGGACCAGTGAATTCTAAGAAAAGGTATTCACTTAAGATAAAGAACCAATAAACACTGAGAAAAGGTATTTACCTAGGACAAACTGGGGAACTTAAGACCTTTGAAAGATGCATCCTACAGCATCAAACATTTCCTCCAGTCATTAGTAAGAGTATAATGTGTCCACCACCCAGAAGGCCTTGGGCAGAAGGACAGAAGATTGTTCCAGAGGAAAAGGCTAGGGAGACAGCAATAAGAGAAGATTTTTGAAATGCTGGAACATGGAATACTGGAACAAAATGATGGAACAAAAAACAGCTCAATGAATTGTGGTCCCAGCAATTGGAAATTTTTCTCTTTGACCAAAGAGCAGAATTGGTATGAGTAATCTTAATAGCTCTGTCTTGAAAAACCTTCAATTTACCTATCTACCTATGAGTGTTCACTCATAAGGATTTAGCTTCCTAATTATATGCCCCTGAGCAAAACACTTAACCTTTCTCAGCCTCAATTTCTTCACCTGTAAAATAAAACTAATAATACCATGTGCTTCACAAAGAAAAACATGAAAGACTTGCATGAAATAAAAAAGAACAAAATGAGCAGATCTGAGAGAACATTGTATATAGTAACAATATTGTTTTAAAAACAACTTTGAGCTATTAAGTTACCAAATTTGTTTATAATACCAAATTATAATACCAAAATACCAAAATTGTTTATAAAGGACATATGAAGAAAGATGCAAACAGAAAAAAATGATAAGTAAAAGTATATATAGAATAATATAGAACAGAAGTAGCTCTAGAATACATACATATGTATGTATGTATACATTTATTTGTGTCTGATAATAGCCATCTCAAGGGCAGGAAGTATGGAAGAGGGAGGGGGAAAAGGAGAGGAAAAAAAGAAAAAGAAATGTGCATAATAGCTTAATTATATATTTAAAAGAAGCAGCAAGTTGTACATAATAGAGTTGCAATTTCATATGTAATCTTTTTTATTATACTATGCTATGGAAATGCTTAATTTATTCCATAAATTAAAATAAAATATTTTTTAAAGTTATTGTGAAGATCAAAAAAGATAATATTTGTAAAGTGTTCTGTAAAATGTAAAGTACTATGCAAATACTACTTATGATGATGATTTGCATTTTAACAGAAAACTCCTAAAGCTTTAAAACCTTTCATTCCTAATGGTATCCTCAATGGTGGCCTTTCAGGCTCAGTGGGTCACTTCGATCATTCCCCTATTTCTGGTGGTCCTCAGGCTGTACCATCTAGATGATTAACTGACTCCCTTTCTCCTGTCCTGTTTCTAATTGTGTAACCCACTTTGCTCCCACTCTGTTTCCCAACCTCAGCTCCTCCCAGGAGGATTATGTAGGCTGAGAGGTTTTAAAGAAAATTTGTACATCCTGATATCCACAGAAGCTAGGAACAGTCTTTATAAGCACACACTCCATCCATCTCATGGGGGAATGTGCAGGGACTTGGGCTCTCATGCCCACAAATACCAGACCTACATTTGAACTTGCTTGGCAGGTTTTCTCTTAGGGCCAGCTGAAAGAATGTTCTCTAGAATGGTAGGGTCATCCACTAAAGGATTTTCAATCTTGATGCTGACTTGAGGAGTCAGTAAAAATAAAAGGGAATACAATCAAGTAACCAGGACAGACAGGGCTTAGCAAAAAAGTTGAGGACCTTGGACTTCTCTAGACACGATGTGACGAAGTCCAATTGTCTTTCTTACAAAGGTTGGGTTCCAAGACTCTTCCCAAACTTCCTGAATGATCTACCTCTTTGAGAATGGAAGACAAATCACTCAGCAAAAGAAAAGCCATTTATTGATCATCAACCATATTGGCAATGCAGAGGTGTCAGATTCATCAACAGCCCAAATGAGATGAAAATATAACTGGGGAATGTTTAACAAAATAAATAAAAATAAGATACAACATAGATAATGTTAATTTTTAGTTTTCTGAATCAATAGGAGGCCAGCAAGGATCTGTTTCTGTTTTAGTTTGATACCACTGATTCATTAGATAGAAAACCAGCCTTAGAGTTAGGAAAACCTGGATTCAAATCTTGCCTCTAATTCATATTAGCTTTTGCTAGTATAGCTCTTGATCTGTGTTTATAGACAATTTCCATACTGATGAAGTCACAGGCCAGGACCAAAAAAAGAGAAAAATGTAAAGGGCTCTGTATTAGGTATTGGAGACATTTAAAACAAAAAATTGAAACAGCCTCTTCCTTCTAGCAGTTCATATTCTCTTTGGAGTCTATGTATGCACAGAGAAGTAATCATGAAATCTATACAAAGCCCTAAAAAACCATGCCCCTCCCTATTATCTGCTTTATTCAGCATCTCCTAGCATTCATGGCTATGACATAGGTGTGGTTGACGCCTTGTATATTATCAACACTCTGGAGTCATTTCACATGGGTGTATTGTTATTCCTCCAGAGAGAGTTTGGTTTAATAGCAAAAAGAGATGACATGATATGGAGGAAAGAAAGTTGGATCTGGGATTGAAAACTGGTTCTCCATCTTCTAAGAGAAGCCTTTCCTGATCCCCTGTATGCTGATTATCTCCAATTTATTCTTTATATAATTTTGTACTTAGCTATTTGCATGTCATCTCCCCCCCATAAGAATGGAAGCACCTTGAACCAGTACAGGGACTGTTTTTGTATCCCCACTGCTTAGCACAATGCCTGGCACAAAGTAGGTTCTTAATAATTGCTTATTATCTGGTTATTTGATTGACTATGTGATCTGGGGCAACTTTTCAGATTCCTAATTTGTAAACTGAGAGGGGCTGCCCTTGTCAACTTTTAAGTCTATAGATCATATTTATATCAGAAAATGATAGGGACCTTAGCGGCTCATCTTCCTATCCTATCTCTTGTTACTGAGTCTCAAAGAGTTCAGGGAACTTATCCAAGATTGTCTAGCTAGGTAGTGACAAATCTGGGACTAAATTCCAGGTCTTCTGACTTCCATAAGAGCTCTTCTCTTCACTCTGCACTGTATCATACAATGCACTTTGCCCTGAGCCCAGATCTGCTGGTGGAAGAGATTGGGCCTTTGCTTTATACTTTGAGAGCCTTTTAAACCTCTGACTAGCAGAAAAACAGCTATCCAATTGCTCTTTCTGAAATTCTATATAAGGTCCTCATTCCTTTGAATCCACAAACTGTACCTTTAAAGTACAAATGCACGCATCCATAGTCCTAATCTTTGTTTAAAAAGAATTGAAGTCCTAGAGGCCATGTGGTCCATCACCCTCATTTAGCTAGCTAAGAAGCTGAGGCCCCTTGCCCAAGGTCATAAACTTGTTAGGGACTTGCTGGGATTAGAAGCCTTGTCTCCTGACTCCTGGTAAAGTGATCCTTCCTTCAGCACCTCATTGTTTTCTTAATTCCTTTGCTTCCCTCTCAGCAGCTCTGAACACACACTCATTAAATAATTTTAAAGAGGGAATCAGGACTAAAATATTTGTGAGGTAGAATCACTGGAAGGGAGAAGGAAAGACATCTGGCATAGTCACCCCCACCTGCTCTGAGTCTCCAGCCCCTTCCTGAGATCCCGTCACGTTTTCTCTTATCTTCAAGGAAGGATATTCAGAAAGATCAAGCTAATTGATTAGCAGATAGGCTCATGGGAAGATTAAGTGAGCTAAAGGCTATAATCTGACTAAACCCTGGCTAGAGGGAAGACACGAACTATTTACAAATATTTGAAAGGGCCAGATCCAAAGAAGGTTGAGGACAGTGTCCTGAAAGAGGTGACTGTCATCGGGACGCCTAATCACATATATCCATACACAAGAATAGAGAGAGAAAGTAGCATGGAGAAATAGAAAGCTGGCCTGATTGTCTAGAAGACCTGAGTTCAAACTTGTAATACATATTGGGATCTGGACTAATCATTGAATCTCATTGCCTTAAGCGATTCTTTGAGATTACAAATAGTGGAGCAGGTTGGACTCCATATTGGTACATGGGGATTTCCTCACCAGAAATTCCCTGCATCAATTAAATCACAAGTCTGCTGCCCCCCCACCCCAAATGTGACATCTCTGCATACGTGCATAGAGATGCCTATATGTCTATACATGTGTATGTATACACATGTGTTGTATATGTGTTTATATTATATATGCATGTGCATATAGGATAGGAAGATATCTAAATTGTGTGTAAGTATGTATGTGTGCAATGCATATGCATAAGTATATATGCATGTATGTATACACATATATGTGTAAATATACCTGCACTTATATACTTATGTATGTATGTATGTATGTATGCGTGTTTATCAGACTATTTAGGAAAAAGAGAAATCCCTACATTATATCCTACTGATTGGGAGTCTTTTGTAAGAAGACAGTTACCCTCTTCAATCAGGAAGGGCTCCTCTAGAAAGTGTGTGTATGATTGACTGTAGCAACCTAATCCTAACAATGGGAACAGACCAAATCTCTAGAATAGTAGGAAACCCAGATCTATTGTAGGAAATGGCTTTACATTTTGAGAGGAAATTTCCACCTTTTGCTGCTATTAATAGTGATAAATAGCTATTTTTATTATTGTTATGATGAAACAACAAAAATAAATATCAGGGTACTAGGCAACAGGGATTTGGCAAAAAGTGGTCTTTCCTTGGTTCCCTTGAATTCACATCCTCTGTGTTACCCTGTGAAATTGGAACTTCTAAAATACGACATTTTTCATTTTCCCAAAGTAGGGGATGTGAAAGGGGGAGGAGGAAGACTGGTAGTATATGAGAAAGAACAAACCTGTAACCCTAGTTTTGCATTAATTAACTAGGTGACCTAAGACCATTAACTGTCTTTTTCTGGATCCTCATATGTAAAATTAGGAACTTAGATTGGATGATTTCCCAGATTCCTTTCAGCAGTGACAAACTATATTTTACCCTGAGTAGTTTCCTATGGTGAAGCACCAAAAAATAGTCGTGACCATATATTGTGGATCACTGATTGGATTAAGTCTTTCATGATCTAAAAAAATCCCAGATGATATTCTAAATTATCTGGGTCAATGGAGCTATACCATTATGCTTTGGGAATAGCTTGGAAGGATTTGGAGTCAGAAAGAATTGAGTTCACATCCTGCCTCAGACATTTAACTAGCTTTGGAGCTTCATTTAATCTCTTTCAGTTTCAGTCTCCTTCTCTGTAAAATGGGGATAATAATAATTCCTACCTTACATGGTTGTTGTGAAGATCAAAAAAGACCATGTAATAAAGTGCTTTGCAGATTTTAAAACACATATAGATGTTAGCTATTATTATTATTACCTATGTGATATCCACTGAGAATGCCCTCCCCCACTTCCTTCTGCTTATTTAAATCCTTTTAAGTCCATTTTAAGCCTTTATTTCTCCATGTATCTTCTCTGATCTCCCCAGCCCACAATCATTAATTTACCAACTTGCTTTCATAATTGAAATTTTCATTTGTCTTTTATTATATCTCACCATTGCCTTTTATAGTTAGTTCTGATACTGCTTTGGAATTTTCATGCATGTCCCCAACCAGATTTGTTTTTGGTCCTGAAGATCCTCCTTGTAACCCCCATGGCACTAGTCATGTGGCAACAGGGAAGGGAAATAGATGGACAGTCCATATGTTCCACAGTTCCATAATATTCCAGGAAAAGTATTTTTTTCTTTTTTTAATTTAATATTTTTTTATTATCCAGTCTCATGTAAAACAATTTTTTTACTTTTGTTTTTAAAACTTTGATTTCCAGATTCTCTCCCTTCTCCTCATCCCCACCCCCCATTAAGAAGGCACATATGAAGTTATGCAAAACATTTTCATAAAAGTCATGTTGTGAAAGAAAACAAATCTCTCCCCCCCCCAAAAAAAAAGTTCTAAATATGTTTCAACTAGCTGTGTGACCCTGGGTAAATCACTTAATGCCAATTGCCTCAGCAAAAAGCAAAAAACTAACAAAACAAAAAATATGCTTCAATTTGTATTCAGAGAGAAACCAATTCTTTTTCTGGGTATAAATTGCATTTTTTTTCATCATAAATTCTTTAGAGTAGTCTTGGATCATTATATTGCTAAAAATAGCAAAATCATTCACAGCTGATCATCCCATGACATTGCTATTTGTACACAGTACATTTCACTTTACTTGAGTTCTTCGAGGACTTTCCAGGTTTTTCTGAGAACATCCTGCTTATCATTTCCCATAGAACAATAACATTCCACCATAATTCCATACCACAATTTATTCAGCTATTCCCCAACTAATGGGCATACCCTCAATGTCCAGTTCTACAGGCAAAGTCTAGAAAACTAGAGGAAGAGAGGAGGAGAAAAGAAGGGTGAAGTGAATAAGCATTAGCGCCTACTATGTGCCAAGTACTATGCTAAGACTTTTTATAAATATCATCTCATTTGAGACTCACAACATCTGTGCAAGATAGATGCTATTATTATCCCCATTTTATAGTTTAGGGAATTTAAGTAAACAGAGGTTAAGTGACTTGCCTAGGGTCATATAACTAATAAGTGTCTGAGGTCAAAGTTGAACTCAGATATTCTTGACTCCAGATTCAGTACTAGATCTGTTGTGAAACCAGCTGTCAGTTAGATCACTCTCCTGTGGAGGATTTCCGGGAGGACATAGATATTATTGTTTGCCCTTTGTTCTTGAAGAAGACCGATGACTTGCGCATGGAACAGATTGAAATAAAACAGTGCTGTAAAAGTCATCAGCTTTACTCTCTCCTCCAGAATCACGAACTCCAGTGGCAAGACAAAGGTCAAGGAGACTAGAGATGACCCAGCATGCAGTGGGTGACCTTGGCCTTTCTAAATGAAGGTCTTTCCCAGGTCTCAGTTTGTCTGAGGTTATACTCATTTAATGGCTAAAGGATAGGTAAGAATTGAGGTAAAAGCTAGGCCCAATTTACCTGCACAAAGAGATCAGTCTGGGAGGGGAACACCTTTCTGGTCAGAAGATAAAACAATTGCTATTTACACTCATTTTAAGCCAACAAACCCTAAACTTTGAGTCACATAGGCTTTGGTTAGGGCAATTTTTGGCCACTCAATGAAAGCCTGAGTGATTTAGGTTTAAAGGCTTAGTCAAATTGCTTCCTTTAAAATAAAATAAGCTTTTTTTTAAAACCTGTTTTTTCAGAGCTATATTTCAAGAAATAAAAAGAGAAAACTGTTTAGGACAAGAAGTAGACTGCTTCAGCTTTTTGGGAAAAAAAGTTATAATCATAAAAATAAGGAGGACATCAATAAGAATGGTGCAGGAGGGAAAGGCTTAGTTAAGCTGCTATCTGCACTGTTGGAGGGATGGCAAATTATAGAAATATCTCCCTTAGTATCTAGCATGGAAGGTGATCAATAACTACTGAGTAAAACATTGAAAGAAACATGTTGTCATGTTGGTAAAATGGTTAGACGCATCAAACAGCCATGAGTTGTCTCCCCACAAAGAGATGAGAGGAAACAATCTTGCCCCTCAGCCTTTAAATTCCATTTTCCATCTGTGGTTTCTCCAAACTGAAGGGCATAGTCACTGGTAAACCTCAAAAGTCATGGATAAGGACAGAGGAAGATTAATTAAAGGACAAAAAAAGTCATTTGTCCAGGTTTAAGGGACTCCAAAGCTCCATTTGACATTACCAAATTACATTGTAAATAATGATTTCTTACTGGAGGAGACCCTTTCTGACTGTGCTGCCCCAGGACTACACCTGTTCTTAATCTATCCCAGGTTGGGAAGCTTTCCCTCTCCTCCTCTGTGCCATATGCACACCTTCCTTTTCTCTTTCTCCTTTTCTAATGCTTCTTTTAAAATGATCACACTCCTTTTCATTTTTTCCCTCCCTCTTATCTATGACTTAAATCATCTAATAGCTCCCAAACATTCTGGCTTTATATATACACAGAACAAACCGCTATTTGCACGGGGTGATGTTAGGTGATCTTCTTCACCTACCTGACATAGGGCCTGAAATTCCTACCATTTCCTTTGGGTTAAGATGTTGAAAAGCTCTCTCAAAATTCTACTATTTATTTTGATCACTCGCCTTACTTAGTGCACTTGGCTCTAAATGGCTCTTGGCTATTGTTACTCAACCATGGGGTTATTGATTTTGAGCTGGAAAGGAGCTTAGACATCATGTCCAACCCTTTCATTTTATAGATCAAGAAATTGGGATCCAGAGATGTATGTTCAAGGTTACACAGAAATTAAGCAGCAGAGCCAGGATGTGTAGCCAGATCTTCTGGATACCAAGTCCCCAACTCCAAATTTTCTAAAGATTGCCACCATTGAAGACAATCCAAAAAAATGTTCCTTAGGCTCTAAAGGCCATACTCAAAGAGAGACCCTTGAAATGCTTTGAGCAGGAGCAGTCTCACTGGAATTACTGTGCCTTCCAAGGTGGCTACCTTGAAAAGGATAATACTATGGTTTCTTTGTTTAAAAGTCAGTCTCTGAAATCAGGAAGTATGGGATAAGGAAAAGAGCACCGAATTTATTAATTTTTTTTAAATTTTTTAAGATTTTTTTTATTAAAGCTTTTTTATTTTTCACAACATGCGTTTTGCTGGGACACTGATACATTGTTGGTGGGACTGTGAACGGATCCAACCATTCTGGAGAGCAATTTGGAACTATGCTCAAAAAGTTATCAAACTGTACATACCATTTGACCCAGCAGTGTTTCTACTGGGCCTATATCCCAAAGAGATTTTAAAGGAGGGAAAGGGACCCACATGTGCAAAAATGTTTGTGGCAGCCCTTTTTGTAGTGGCAAGAAACTGGAAATTGAAAGGATGCCCATCAATTGGAGAATGGCTGAATAAATTATGGTATATGAATGTCATGGAATATTATTGCTCTGTAAGAAACGACCAACAGGAGGATTTCAGAGAGGCCTGAAGAGACTTGCATGAACTGATGCTGAGTGAAATCAGCAGAACCAGGAGATCATTATACACATCAACAAGACTATACGATGATCAATTTTGATGGACATGGTTCTCTTCAACAATGATGTGATTCAAACCAGTTGCTATTGTTCAGCGATGAAGATAGTCATATACATCCAGAGAGAGGCCTGTGGGAACTGAGTGTGAACCACAACACAGCATTTTAACGCTTTCTGTGAATATTTCCATGCATTTTTTTCCTTCTTAGGTTGTTTTTTTTTTCTTCTTCTCTTTCTAGATCTGATGTTTCTTGTGCAGTAAGATAACTGTATAGATATGTATACATGTATTGTATTTGTCATATAATTTATCCTATTTAGCATGTATTAGATTATCTGTCATCTAGGGGTGGGGGCTGGGGGAAAGGAGGGGAAAAGCTTGGGAAAAAAAGTTTTTGCAAAGGTCAATGTAGAAAAATCACTCATATGTTTTGTAAATAAAAAGCTTTATTAAAAAAAAACAAAAAAAATATGTGTTTTGCCCTTGCAAAACCTTGTATTCCAATTTTCCCTTCCTTCTCCCATGCCCTCCCCAGATGGCAAGTAGTTCAATATATGTTAAACATGGTAGAAATATATGTTAAATCTAATGTATGCATGCATATTTATATAATTATTGTGCTGCACAAGAAAAATCAAATCAAACCAGTAAAAAAAAAAAAAAGAAGCAAAATAAAATGCAAGCAAGCAACAGCAAAAAGAGGGAAAATGCTATGTTGTGGTCCACACTCAGTTCCCACAGTCCTCTCTCTGGGTGTATATATGGCTCTCTTCATCACTGAACAATTGGAACTGGTTTGAGACATTTCATTGTTGAAGAGAGCCATGTCCATCAGAATTGATCATCATAAAGTCTTCTTGTTGCCGTATATAATGATCTCCTGGTTCTGCTTACTTCACTTAGCGTCAGATCATGTAAGTCTCTCCAGGCCTCTCTGAAATCATCCTGTTGGTCATTTCTTACAGAGCAATAATATTCCATGACATTCATATACCATAATTTATTCAGCCATTCTCCAATTGATGGGCATCCTTTCAATTTCCAGTTTCTTGCCACTACAAAAAGGGCTGCCACAAACATTTTTGCACATGTGGGTCCCTTTCCCTCCTTTAAGGAAAGTTAAATTTAAAGTCTAGGAGCCTAACCTCAAATCCTGGCTCTACTACATACTACCTATATTATTTTGACTAAGGCATTTCAGTCAGCCCTCAGTTTCCCCATCTATACAATGAAGAAACTCAATAATAATAATGAAGGACTCAATAATAGTCCTATCAACTCTAATCTTTAATTCTATGAAAGAATAGGGTTGAAACCACCATTTGTCTTCTTGCGCCTTGCCTAAGTGAAGATATTTTTTCACTGAATCAAGCAGTCAGAACTCAGTATGAGTAGGGTCATTCAAATCATTCAAAGCTATTGTGTGAGATGCTAGATTAAGTCCTAAGGAATTTGTATAGTAGGGAAAAGTTATCTCAGAACTCGGGAGAAGAGACTTCATCATCTGGATTCAAGAAGTTGGAATAAGTTTTGTATTTTCATCACATCTTTGAGGAGCAAAGGGAAAACTGAGGTGTGGATTTAAGGAACCTAACAAGAGTTCTTGGATCTACAGGCACCTTGAAGAGGAAGACCAGGCTGATAAAAATCCTCCCCCCCCAAAATCAGTGCATTCATCAACTTGCCCTATTGGTGCCTGTCTGTCCACGATCACTTAAGTATAATCTGCTGTTTCATTACCTAAACATTTCCAATGAACTGAATTTTTACGCCTAAAACAAGAAAGCTAAGGGTTAACTAGAGATACATCCGAATTCTAAGGCAGAAAGCCCAACCTCTGCCTAGGTGTTAGGAATTTTCCTAGGGGGTGGAAGTGGGCTTAGAGCAATTGTGACTAACCTCACAACTTTTCATCTAAAATGCACTCCCTAAAGCCAAAAAGGAAGGAACCAACTAAACCTCAGAGACCATTATATTGCCCCCAGCATAAAGTGAGCTAATTATTGTAACAGAGTGTAGCATTATGAATTTACAGCCACTACTTGTACTGTTTGTGCTTCTGATCAGGGACAAGGATGTTACTGTTTCATAAACTCTTAGGGCTGGTTAGATGTAGCAACGGATCGTTGATAGTTACTGCAAAATAAGCTTATAGAAATGTATCAATCTCTCTCATACAGATATAATCCAGTGACATTAATTCCACTTATTGGTATTTTCAATAGTCTTGATGGTGGGCTGAGGGAGTTTAACTATCTCTTTAAGGGGAGAAGAAGGAGACAGCTTTCTAATGATAATATTTCAAATAAAAATATATAAATTATTTGAAAGCAAATTGTTTTTGTGTACTCCCAAGCCTATTAATAGTCACCACATAGGTATATATATTTATACAGACAATGCACATATATACATACACATGTATGTGCATACATATATAACTGTGAGTTCTGCTAAGATAATCTAAAAAAGTCTCCAAAATAATGCTAGCCTCCCCTAATTGCTTTTGCTATGATACCATCTTAAGCAATAAAGTGAATTTCTTTAAAAAACCATTCTATGTTTGTGGCAGCCCTTTTTGTAGTGGCTAGAAACTGGAAACTGAAGGGATGCCCATCAATTCGAGAATGGCTGAATAAACTATGGTATATGAATGTTATGGAATATTATTGTTTTGTGAGAAACGACCAGCAGGAAGATTTCAGAGAGGCCTGGAGAGACTTGCATGAACTGATGCTGAGTGAAGTGAGCAGAACCAGAAGATCATTATACACGGCAACAACAATACTATATGATGATTAATTCTGATGGACATGGCGCTCTTCAACAATGAAATGTTTCAAACCAGTTCCAATTGTTCAGTGAAGAAAGCCATATATACCCAGAGAGAGGGATGTGAAATGTGGACCACAACATGCTCTCTATTGATGTTTGCTTGCATTGTGTTTCCTTTCTCAGATTCTTCTTTCTTGTAGATACGATTTTTCTTGCACAAAAATGATAAGTGTGGAAATATGTATACATATATTCGATTTGTCAAGTATTTTAACATAATTAACATGTAGTGGATGTCCTGCCATCTAGGGGAGAGGTGGGGAATAAGGGGGAAAAATTTGTAACAGAAAACTTTGTAAGGGTTAATGTTGAAGAATTACCCATACATATGTTTTGCAAATAAAAAGTTTAAATAAAAAAAATCACTTAAAAAACCATCCTAAGATTCAGACTAAGCTATTTCAGATACAACCTTTTCTCTACCTCCAACTCCAATAGTCAGAATTAATGAAATTTGAATACCTATAAATGGAAGTATCAACACTCTAACCTCACCTCTTCAAATTTGGCAAGGATTACTAGACAACCCACTCATTGAGGGGAACACTCATCTCCCACCAGAAGTATACCAAATATACTTCACCTCCACTTCTGTGGTGGATCTTTTTTAAAGCCTTGGTTGAATACTACAAAATAATCACACAGTTTGGGCAAGTCTTCTAAATTTGAGGTCTGTGAATTTGCATTTTTCAAAAAAAATTATAACAATATTTTATATTAATATACCCTAATATATTATCCTATATATCATATAATGTAGGAGTCTATGTATTTTATTTATTTGAACATATAAAATATTATTCTGAAAAAGGGTCCAAAGGTTTCAACAGATTATTGGGATCCAGGACATACAAAAAAGCTAAGAATCCCTGGTCTAGAAGTACAGGTATTCAATTAAGACCATGAAGCCTGTGGACTATTTAAGAATTCCTTGATCAATTTACTAACTTATTTTAAATACATTTCCTAAAGAGGAAATTATCAAAACCATCATAATCATACACATCTATCAAAAATTCATCCTGTATATGGAAATAGGATGTTCATCTGTCATACTAAGTGTATCAAATGCAAAGCTATTAATACATCAATACCCTTTCCCAACCTAATGGGGACTCCCTGAATGTGAAGCCAAGCAAACTGCCTAACTCCCAGTAGAGAAAGAAAGGGAGAAAAGCAGGGGAAAAAACAACATCCATGAGACTTCTGACCATTTCTCTGTTCATAATCAGCTAAGCAGCCTTCTATTTATCTCTGCCTAGGAAAAAATCAAAATATCTTAGACTTAGAGCTTAGATGCCATCTTATCCAATTCTAATTTCACAATGAAATGGAGGTCTGGAGACAGTGATGGAGACAGCTTATAAATGTTTAAACTCTCCAGAAAAAATAAATGTAGCCACAGCACAATTTTAAGTTTAATTGGTTTATTAACATTTCTTGTTTAAAGAATATTTAAAAGAATCTATTTAAAACTCAATTAAAGTTTATTCACTTTCTTTTTCCTTTCCTTTTCTTTTTTTTTGTTGAGGCTTAAGTCACTTGTCCAGGGTCACACAGCCAGTATATGTCTGGGGCCAAATGTGAATTCAGGTTCTCCTAACTCCCAGAATTGATGCTCTCTCCACTGCACCACCTAGCCACCCCTGCACTATCACTTTTTTTAAAAAGTAAAAACAATTAACAAAATATTTCCAATGTTAGAGCCCCTTCTAACACATACCCTAAAAGACTTAGCCAAGATCATGTAAGTAGCAAGTGACAGAATCAGAATTTGAACTCAGATCATCTAATTCTAAAACTAGGACTATCTACTCCACCATACTGTTTCCCAGGTTCCCTTATCATTCCATTCTTTATCAGTGAAGGAACATTAGGTAGTAGGACCAATGTGTGAGCTCCTTGCCCCATATGTCAGAATAAAAGAAGAAAGAATGAAAAAAATCAAAAGTTGACTTGGGGCAGGTAGGTGATAAAATGGAAAGAATATCAGGCCTGTGGTCAGTAGGACCTGCATTCAAATTCTGATTCAGGCATTTACTAGCTGTGTGACCCTAGGCAAGTTACCCCATTGCCTCTTCTTCCCTCCTCCCAACCTCCATGAAAGAGTTGAAGACTCCAAAAAACTTGTTAAAGCCATGCTTAACAATTCCTATCAAACTAAATCAGATACTTCAAATCCTATCAGGAATGAGAGAGAGAGAGTTCAAGAGAGCTAATTGTTAGATGTTCAGTGCTAATATTTATACATTGGAAATTGGCAAATGCTACAAATCAGGGCTTAATTACTTGTTTTGCTGATTGTCTAGTTTTTAAAAAGTTATAGAGAAAATATTACTAACACAGGTAAAACAAAAGCTTCTCCAAGGTACATTTGTCCCCCCAGAGGGCTGGTTGTTAAATATTTACCAGCATATCCCTGTCAAATTACCTCTATCAGAGTTTGTGCCTTGCTAGCTCTCTCTGACCACCAAGATTAGCAAAAGTACAATTGGAAGCAAGATCTCCTCTCTCTCAGTTCAGAGCCTTCTTCATTATCCATCACACAAACAAATTATCTAAGTTGAATAAAATTTCTATTTGTCTTGGTTTTCATCCAATCTAGGTTAAAGCAAATTAAGTTTATACTCATTTGCTTTTTCAGAAAAACAGTATTAACATTTATCATTCAATTTACATTTCCTTTTTGTGAAATCCTTTCCACTTTGTCCCCTAATGTTCCAAGTCTTTTTTTTTTGGTATCATTATCATATATGTGTAAAATATATGTGTATAAAGGAATTCAGGTTCATGAAAGGAAAAGGAGACTTTTAGGTTAAAGCTTTTGCCAAAGGCTTTAGAAATGAGTAACTAACAAATATAAAATTCATGATTCTGGGTTTTCCTTTCTTCATAATAGCTAGCATTTATACATCACTTTAATAAGGTTGCAAAGCATTTAAATATTACCTCATTTTTGTTCTGAAATTGATACTGTAATGTAGTATTATTTTTCTTATAGGTGAGGAAACTGAAGTAAGTTAAACGACTTACTTGGGAATTACACATCAAGGAGGTAACTGAAGCAAAATTTGAACTCAGATCTTCTGTCTCTAGGTCTAGTATTCTATCTTCTGCTCCACCTCACTTCCTTAGCTGTATTGTTCACTCTTTCTGTAAAATGTTACCAACAGCTAATTACACTGAATGAGTTGAATCTCCAAGGACCTCTTAGGATTGCACTGATTGGGGTGGGGGGCAGGGAGGAAGCAATCAAATATGAAGAAATGAAGAATAGTTAAAGGTCCAATTATTATGGTGTCCTGCAGGAGAAAAAGGATGGCTGGTAACACTGCAATAATTGCCTTCCCTACAGAAATTATAGGTGAAGGAATTTAGGTGAGACTAAAAAGAGACCCATATAAAAAGTATTGGAGGGTAAAGTTGTCAAGAGAAAGTAAATCTCAGAAAATTTCTTCAAAGAAGCCAGGTGCTCTTAATAAAAAAGTGTAAATGATAAAAGGACTTAGCACAACAAAAAGCAGTATATTTAAGATGAAAGAAAATACATTAGGAAATATATTTAAAGGAGATACATGCAATGAAGGCTTGACATCCAGAATCTATAGGAATCTGTTTTTCTATTTTCTGCCTATATATCTATTTGGCTATTTATCTATTATCTATCTGTCTACCTGTCGGTCTCAATCTGTCTACCTGTGCCTTTATCTATACTTCTATAATTAGTGAAACACACTTCTTCATGCAATGGCCAAAGAATAGAGATCATTTACAAATTACAAATTGTTAACCACATAAAAAGATGCATAAATTCCCTAATAAATCATGGCAATGTTAAGAAATCATGTTACACCTACTGGAATGAATAAAGGTATCCAAAAATTGCAAACGTTCAATATTGGCAGGACTGTGGGAAAACAAGCACTTTAATATATTGTTTGGGCAAGCAATACATTATAAGTCATGGAACTGGTTATACCTTTTTAGTCTGTAATTTAGTTGCTAGGACTACATCCTCAAAATAGCATTAAAAATACAAAGCAGATCTATCTATAAAAAATTATCAATAATTAATCTGTAATAGTAAAAAGAATTAAATGACTCCCTAAATTATAATACAGTAACATAATGAAATATTTTGTTATTGTTGAGTTGTTTCAGTCACACCCAGCTTTTTGTGATCCCATTTAGAGTTTTCTTGCCAAATACATGGGAATGGTTTGCCATTTCCTTCTCTATCTCATTTTATAGGTAAGGGAACTAAGGCAAACAGGGTTAAATCACTTCCCAGAGTCACACAACTAGTAACCATCTGAGGGCAGATTTGAATTCAGGTCTTCCTAACTCCAGATCCAGCATTTTATTCACTGCACTACCTACTTGCCCGGTGAAATATAATGGTACTGCAAAATATTCCAAATAGGAAGTATAAAAAGAAAAAATTTTAAGATGTATATGAGAAGATAAAGAATGAAATGAAAAGGATTAAAAGTGTACAAAATCTGGCTAAAGATATATATATGTACATATATAAATATATGTATGTATATAATATATATATATAGTAAAGAATAAAAAAAAGAAGAAAAACAATACCAAAGGTAATGGAATTGCAACTAGGTCTGAAAGAAGAAAGATTATTTGCTTGTTTTCTATTAGTTTATTCTTTTGATTCTTCCTAATTCTTCCTAATTATTATTTGCTTGTTTTCTTATTAGCTTATTCTCTTGAGTCTTCCTAATTAAAGGTTACACATTAGGACTTTTTCGATTTATTAATATTTTGATGGTCATAAAATTTATGCTTTTAAAAATTAAATAGGAGTTGTATTTATATGTTTGTTAAAGACGATGCATAGGATGATAGACAATGCATAGATGACTGTGGACATCCTAGGATTCTCCAAGTACCCTTGTTTTTCTAACACTGACAATAATCAGAATTTTCATTTTTTTTCTTTTTTGATTCTTTCATTGTGCTAGGATTGGGGGATGAGGGAATAGCAGTGGGGCAGGGAAGTAGGCTGGAGATGTACAAAAGGGAAGGGTGAGGGATAGGGGACCTGCTCATCTGGGCCTGGTTTCTGTCTACTCTGTGGTCCCTGGCAGTTGTTCCTCCCCAGAGGTGTTGGTGATCTGGGGGGCCCTTGACTCTGTCAGCAATTCAACAAGGGCCAAAAGCCTTTTCACCTTTGATGACTGACCTGAGTACAAGAGGTCAGACTCACATATCAAAAGGAAATGTTTCCCACATGCCATTCTCTGTGATTTCCCCATTAACCATGTCAGAACAAGGCAGCCAGACCCTGGGCTCCGGAGGCCATTCTCAGAGATGCATTGGTAACTTCAGGGAACTCTAGTATAAGATTTCATTCCAACTGAGATGAACCAAAGGTTTCTGTACTCTAGTGAAAACCCTTACTCCATCTATTTTCCAAGCCTAGGGATTTCTCCCCTTCCCCCAAACCCCTAACCCTAGATCACCTCAAAGAAAAGGAGCTCTTTTACCAGTTAAAGACTTCCTCTCTACCTATTCAAATACCATTCCATAATTTTAAGGCCCAAATTAAGGCCCTCTTCTTCCATGAAGTCTTTTTCTGACTACACCAGCCCCTCTGACTTGAATTTATAACTATCTCACAAATACAGCTCTTGTCTTCCCAAGGAGGATTTTGAGGGCCTAGTTATACCTTATACTTCTTTTGTAAACCAATTAACTGTTCGATAATTGATTGATTGATTGGCTAAATTTCCTCTTGGAAAAAAATCATTCTCCCTTGCAAACAGGCCAGGTTACTGTTATACTGGGGGGGGGGGAGTAAGCTTAACACACTTTTAAATCTAATTTTCACTATTAACATTTGTTCTGTCACTTTCTTAAATCTAGAAAATTGACAAAATGATAAATACAACCCAAATGTATAGCATTTTCCAATTTCTGAAGTATAAATACTCACACTAATAGTTTAGCAATTGGCTCTCAAGAGCCAGTTTCAGCTATTTCCAATACACCTCTATTTTCAAAAACAACATTTTCAGAGTAAAAGGCTTTGGTCCAGGTTGG
This sequence comes from Myrmecobius fasciatus, assembly GCA_023553655.1. NCBI lineage: Eukaryota > Metazoa > Chordata > Mammalia > Dasyuromorphia > Myrmecobiidae > Myrmecobius > Myrmecobius fasciatus. Next base: position 472,324 of record JAJPUD010000587.1, read on the forward strand.
TCTTAGACATTTGTTTGAGGAAGGTAGCTGTCTACATGATGTGGTAAAAAGGGTGTGGAAAGGCTCACTCCTTGTCTGTGTTACTCAGAACCACCTTCTCCTACTTGTCTAAAAATTCTTGTGGATAAGATTACAAAAATTCAAAAGATCACTATTAAAACATCTATCACATTGCTTTCAGCATAGATTAATTAATAATGATGCTGAGCCATGTTCTTGAATAATTGCTATAGATAGTCTGAAACCCAGAATGGGAATATTTTTAAGTAGGATAATATGACAGGGACAAGCCTTGAGCAACAGGAAGGCACCAAATTAGGGAGGGCATCTAGGACTCAGATCATAAAATCATAGATTTATATCTAGAAGGGACTTTATTAGACATCAAGTGCAACCTCTTTCATTTTACAATGAGAAAACTGACGTCAAGAGATGTTAAATGACATATTCAATATTGACAGTATATGTCTGGTGGGATTTGAATACAAATATTCGTGACTCCCAAGTACAACATTCTCTTATGTTCATGACCCCATATGGGGGTCTCATAAATAAATGGAAGGGGTCACAAAATTATGATTTATTATCAGTAAATGTTTGGTTTGTATACCTATTTTATATGTCTATCTATTTGGAATTACATACAAATTTCTCAGGTGAAGTGGGATCAGGAGTAAAAGAAGTTTAAGAAGCTCTGGACTCAAGTAGTTTTTGATGCCTCATTAGCAAGAACTTGTTGGGATTTGAATCTAGGATTATCTGTTAAGAAGGCAAGTACTTTTACGAGCTAAACCACAGAAGCAAATTCAGGTTTTGAAAAGCATGAGTGTCTATATAGGAGACAAGGCACTGGTGTGCAGGGGAACTGAAGATGGATCAGTGAATTTACAATTATCCCATTCAAAGGCTTTAGAAGCTTCTCTCTCATCCCTTCCAATCAACTACCTCTTCTTACTCCCTTTTTTCTCCTCTTCTTTTCCCTTATTCCCTTGCTCTGTGATTCTTGTCATGAAAAAGAAGCTAAGTCACCTCATCAGATCCTTGACACTGAATAAGACTCTGGGAGATGAGAGACTTCAGAGCTTCAATAGGGATGATTGCCAATGGTTTTGATATTTATCTGCCCTCAACGACTTCATTAATCTCCCTCAAATCCAATCCCTCTGACACTCAGCTAGCCTATCTTTATTCTTTTTGGTCCTTTGTCCATATACCATTTTTCCTCCTCACCTTTTTCCTTGTACTTATGGGTATTTACATAAGTAAAAGTATGATGCAAGAAGTTGTATAAATACAATCTCCTTAACTTGTCCTCCTGACTCTAATTTCTCCTTCTCCAATTCAAGTAATCTACTTCTGCTCTCCTAATCATCCTGCTGCACACCTCTAATTATGTAGTAACGTGGTGTTAGTGGAAAGAACACAGGACTTGTAGTCAGGAAGACTACAGGGTTTCAATTCCCAACTGGGTGATCCTGGGCAAGTCACTTAATCTTTCTTCAGTTTCCTTAACTGCAAAATGAGGGGGTTTGGACTCAGTGGCTCTAAGGTCCCTTTTAGCTCTAAATCTCTGATCCTAAGTAAGTCTTTTGTTCAGAAACTTTCCATGGTTCATCATGACCTAGAAGATAGAATCCAAACTATTTTGCCTTTTACGTGGCCTCAGTGATCCTCTACAATCTGGCTTTTTTGTCCTTCTAGCAAAATTTCATAATACTTCCTCCCACAAGCCCCCTACTTGTGGGCATGAAACATAGTTTATTTATCTTTGTTCACTTATCATAGTTCTGTGCAAATATTAGGTACATTGTTGGATGAATGCAATGTACTTCTCTGTACATAGGGCATTATGATATTTAGCACTGATGGTGCCAAGTACTCAGCAAAATTTATCTTTGATTCTCCACTTTCTCCTTTTTTGGAAGTAGACCCATTTTCTCTTTTCTCTGTGAGATATTCCATATTAGTGAGACTCATCATACTCATGCATTTAATCCCTTCTCCTTCCTCATAAAAAAAAAATCTGCTCTTAAGAAAGGATCTGCTATGAGTCAGTTACACTTCAGAGAAAATTAAATTTCTGTAGCCATTTTCCCAGAGGTACTTAGATTCCAAGCCTCCTCTTTCACTATGTCAATGAATAATAGTAATAATAGCATATATGTGATGAGAGCTAGCATTTATATAGCACATTCATTTTTTCAAAGTGCTTTTTTTATATCATCTGATAATGAAAACAACTCTGTTGAATAGGTGCTTCTATTATCCCCATTTTGCATAAAAGGAAACAAGTACCAAGAGGCTAAGTGACTGGCCCAAGATTATATAGCTACTTACAAAGTATCTGAGGCAAGATACACAATATTCCATAAGACTCTTAGAGAAGTGCTGATGCTTCCTCATGATGTATGAAGAAACCCTGGCCTTTAGGAGACTATGCAAGCCAAACTCTTGTAGAGCTTGCCAAGCTGGAAAGGTTTGGAATACAAGCCCAGCCCCTGACTGAGCATACATGTTGTCCAAGGACCTGCCAAGCTAAGTTTGAGGAGACCTCAGGAAAACTTAGAAATCCACCAGATATAATCATGTAGTTGGCTGCTTCAACAGAGAATATGGAGGCCGCAAGTTAGTCTGTCTCTCTTTTTGTCTCTGTCTCTGTCTCTCTCTGTCTGTCTCTCTATTTCTGTGCCTCTGTCTTTCGCTGTTTCCTTGTCTCTGTCTGTTTCTCTGTGTGTTTCTTTGTCTAGGTCTCTTTCTGCCTCTGTCTCTCTGTGTCTCTCTCTGCCTTTGTCTCTCTCACACATACACACATGTATACACATGTGTGTGCTCTCTCTTTTTAATAATCAAGCACTAATTTTTCCCTACCATCTTCCTCCACCCACCGAAAAGGAAGAAGAAAAGGAGAGAAAAAAGAAAGGAAAAAAAAGCAAAGGAAAGCAAGAAAAAGCCCCTTGTCACATAAATACAGTCAAGTAAATCATATTTCCCCTATTGCTCATGACTAAAACTGTATTTCTTATTCTGCATATTTAGTCCATCATCTCTTTAGCTTTAGGTAGACAGCATTCCTATTGATCAGACCTCTGTATTCATTCATAGTGGATCATTTAGTTGCTCAGAGTTGAGTCTTTCAAAATTGTTCATTCTTATGATACTAATGTATCATAACTTTTTTTTTCTCGTTCTTAGTTCGCTCATTATCAATTCATATAAATCTTTTCATGTTTCTTTAAAGTTGTTAACTTCATTACATTTTATAGTATAGTAGACTCCCATTATATTAATAAGCCACAATTTGTTCAGTCATTCCCTGAATGATGGGCACCCTCTTAATTTCCAGATTTTGCCAACATACAAAAAATTGCTGTAAATATTTTGTATATATTTTTTCTTTTTCTTTTTAAAAAAATAAGGGGGGGAGAAGAAAAAAGGGGAATAGGTTCAGCAGTGGTATTTCTGGACCAAAGAGCACTAATGTACTATTTAGCAAACTTTTTCTACATAATTATAAATTGTTCTTTAGAGTATTTGAACCCATTCATAGCTCCACAAATGATGCAGTCATCAAATATCTCTCTTTTGTCTTTTTTTCCATTTTTGTTTCTGCTGCTATAGAAAATGAAGTTTTTATAACCATGTACTCTTTTCCACATATGTATATGAAAAGTTGATCCTCCTTTAGAAAAAGATGAGGGGAATCATGTCTTAGAATCATTGGTTCTTTAAAGCATTTTTTCACTTTTTATTATATACTTAAATTTCTCCTTTTGCCTCTTCTTAAGAGATTTCATTCATCATCAATATTTATTTAAAACTATGAATCTTTTTTCTTTTTTGATATACTTCATTTATTTTAACATTCTTTTAAAATTTTGAGTTGCAAATTCTCTCCTCTTTAATCCCTTCCCCACCCACAGAGAAGACAAGCCATTTGATATCATGTGAAGTCTTGCAAAACACTTTCATATTAGCCATATTACAAAAAAACTCAAAAGAAATAAAGTAAATGGGGAAAAAGTAGGCTTTAATCTACACTAAGAGTTCATCAGTTCTCTCTCAAAATGTAGATAGCATTTTTCATTATAAGTCCTTTGGAATTGTCTTGAATCACTGTATTGATCAGAGTAGCCATATCTTTTACAGCTGATCATCATTACAATATTGCTATTACTGTGCACAATATTCTGATTCTGTTCACTCACCTTGAATCAGTTCATAGAGGTCTTCCCAGGTTTTTCTGAAATCATACCCTCATTATTTTTTTTTAATTACAGTGGTATTCCATGACAATCACATACCAGCCACTCCCTAGTTGATGGACATGCACATCTTTTTTTGTGGTTCTATAATCTTACTTCCTGTGATATATTTTAAGGGTCCACTTTCCATACTGTTAATCATCTTTCTGGTACATTTGGACCCTTTTCACATATTTTTCTTTCTATATTATTATGAAACTAAAGTAGATACTTGGTTTATTTACCCTAGGACTATCTTCTTTTATTTCCAAGGAGTGGCCCCTACTCCAGAATTCTAGGATTTAGTGAAGAAATCTGTTTCCTTCTTCCTATCTGATTCTTAAGGACATAGATCTCAATTCTTCTCATAGTTTATCCTTCTAGAGTGAAAAAAATCCTCACCAAATTACCATTGTCCCCTAATGATCATCCCTCAGGAGTTTATAGCCATTTTTGTATGTCATGAATTCCTTTGGTAATATGGTAAAGCCTGTAGACACCCCCACTGCAGAATAAAGTTTTAAATGTATAGAATACAATACATAGAATTACAAAGGAAACAAATTATGTAGAAATACAGCTCTGAAAACATTTCTTCAAAGCAAGTTTACAAATCCTAAGTTAAGAAATCCTGCTCTAACATCTATTTAATAAAGGCCATTCATTGTTCTTATTAAGAAACCACATAGAGGGGCGGAGCCAAGATGGCGGAGTGAAAAGGTGACTCTCTGCTTCCTCTTCTGATCTTCTCTCAAATCAACAATAAAATAAGCCTCTGAACTGATCTTCAAATCAACGAACTCAGAAATATTTGGACACTGCTTGCTGATATCTCTGAAGAACTTCACATCAGGTTTGTCTAACTCGGACAGAGAGATAAACAGAGGACTCCGGTGTAGGCCAGAAGTGAGGGTGGGACTCAGCTCAGCATGGCAGAAATTTCAAACTCCAAACTCCAAATTCCAAACACCTGGAGTTTATCTGAGGCACTCGGGACACTCTGCCCTGATTGGGGGCAGGTGGTCTGGCAGACTTGCCTTGTTTAAGGAGTAATTTGGACTTAGTCCTAGCCCCCACTGGCCCAGCACCTTAAGTTAATTCGCCGAAGTGCCCCAGGGCAAAGATCTCCAGCCGCCATTTCAGCCACCATTTTTTTCCCTACCTTAAAGAGATATCCATGCTGTCTAAAAAAAAAAATGAAGAAGCAAAAGAGAGCTCTCACCATAGACAGCTTTTATAGAGAAAAAGAAGGGATGATCCCAGATCCTGAGGTTCCTTTAGACAAAATTCCAGAAGAAGTTATTAAAGACCATCACTGCTCACTTTTTCAAAAGGCCTTTCTGGAAGATTGCATAAAGACCCTCAAAAGAGAGCTGGAGGATAAATGGGAAAATAAACTGAAATCAGTGCAAGAAGGATATGATGCTCTGCAAAAGAGATATGAAAAAGACACCAATTTATTGAAAAATAAAATTAGTGAAGTGGAAAAAGAGTGCAATGAACAAATTGGCCAGTTACAAAAGGAGCTTAAAAAGATAAGTGAAGAAAACAACACTTTAAAAATAAGAATTGAACAAATGCAAGTGAATGACTCAATAAGACTTCAAGAATCAGGCAAACAAAAACAAAAAAATGAAAAATTAGAAGAAAATATGAAATATCTCCTAGGAAAAACAACTGACTTGGAAAATAGATCTAGGAGAGACAATCTAAGGATTACTGGACTTCCTGAAAGCCATGATGAAAAAAAGGATCTAAATACTATCTCCCAGGAAATCCTGAAAGAAAACTGCCCTGAGATTGTAGAATCAGAAGGCAAAATCACCATTCAAAGGATTAACCGATCACCTCCTGAAAGAGACCCCAAAATTAAAACCCCAAGGAATATCGTGGCTAAATTTCAGGACTATAGCACCAAGAAAAAAGATTCTGCTAGCAGCCAGAAAGAAACAATTCAAATACCGATGATCAATAATCACACATGATCTGTCAGCCTCCACATTGAAGCATTGAAGGGCCTGGAACCAGATATTCTGAAGGGCAAAAGAACTTGGATTACAGCCAAGAATAACCTATCCAGCTAGAATTAGCATTATCCTCCAGGGAAGAAGATGGTCATTCAATGATACAGGTGAATTTCACCTATTTCTAATGAAAAGACCAGATCTGAACAAAAAATTCGACATCCAAACACAGAACTCAAGAGATGCATAAAAAGGTGAAAAAGGAAAGGACTCTTGAGAACTTTGTTTCTACTAGGGGATACTTAAAGTTTGGGGGTATAATTAACTAGATATTACTTTGATAATATGAAAAAGAGAACTAGAGGGGGAAAGGTTGTCATACCGGGGAAAAGAGGGAAAAACTGGTAAAAAAAAAATCTAAAAAAAAAGGAGGTAAAAAAAGGTAAAAGCTCTTGAAGAGGCAAAGAAAACCTAATATAATTGAGAGAAAGAGGGGAGGGAGATGAGCATTGTGTAAATCTTACTCTCATCAGGTTGGGCTCTAAAAAGTGTATATCAGACACTTGATTTCACATAGAAACTTGTCTGTTGCTAGAGGGAAGTGGGAGGGAAAGGAGGAAAAGTAAGGGATAAACTAATAGAAGGGAAAATAGAAGAATCAGGGGAAAGGAGTAAAAACAGGGGGAGGGGATCTAAAGGGTGGAGTATTGTTTGGGGGAGGGGGGTCATCAAAAGCAAAGTACTGAGGAGGGGGGAAGGGAGAAAGGGGAAAGAAAAGGGGAAAACATAACTTGGATAAATAAGATGGCAGGAAATAAAGAATTAGTTATTCTAACTGTGAATGTGAATGGGATGAACTCTCCCATAAAGTGGAAGCAGCTAGCAGACTGCATTAAAAACCAGAATCCCACAATATGTTGTCTACAAGAAACACATCTAAAACATAGTGACACATACAGGATGAAGGTAAAAGGCTGGAGCAGAAAATATTATGCTTCAGGTGAACAAAAAAAAGCAGGGGTAGCAATCCTTATCTCAGATCAAGTAAAAGCCAAGATAGATCTAATCAAAAGAGAGAAGGAAGGAAACTACATTTTATTAAAGGGTACCATAGATAATGTAGCAATATCTATACTAAATATATACACACCAAGTGCAATAGCATCCAAATTCCTAGGGAAGAAATTAAGAGAGATGCAAGAAGAAATAGACAGTCAAACTATACTAGTGGGGGATCTCAACCTTGCTCTCTCAGAATTAGATAAATCAAACCATAAAATAAACAAGAAAGAAACTAGGGAGATAAACCAATTGTTAGAAAAGTTAGGTATGATAGATCTATGGAGAAAGATGATTGGAGACAGTAGGGAGTTTACTTTTTTCTCAGCAGTCCATGGAACCTATACAAAAATTGACCATGTGTTAGGGCATAAAAATCTCAAAATCAAATGCAGAAAGGCAGAAATAGTAAATGCATCCTTTTCAGATCATGATGCAATAAAAATCACATGCAATATAAGGCCAGGAGAAAATAAACCAAAAGTTAATTGGAAATTAAATAATCTAATCCTGAAGAATGAATGGGTGAAAGAGCAAATCATAGACACAATCAATAATTTCATCCAGGAGAATGACAATAAGGAGACAACATACCAAAATTTGTGGGATACGGCCAAAGCAGTTATAAGGGGCAATTTTATATCTCTAGATGCTTACTTGCATAAAATAGAGAAAGAAAAGATCAATGAATTGGGCTTATTATTAAAAAAAAAAAACTAGAAAAAGAACAAATTAAAAACCCTCAATTAAATACCAAATTGGAAATTCTAAAAATAAAAGGAGAAATTAATAAAATTGAAAATAAGAAAACTATTGAATTAATAAATAAAACTAAGAGTTGGTTCTATGAAAAAACCAACAAAATAGATAAGCCTTTAGTTAATTTGATAAGAAAAAGGAAAGAGGAAAATCAAAGTGTTACTCTCAAGAATGATAAGGGAGAACTTTCCTCCAATGAAGAGGAAATTAGAGCAATAATTAGGAATTACTTTGTCCAACTTTATGCCAGTAAGTTTGATAATCTAAATGAAATGGAGGAATATCTACAAAAATATAGATTGCCCAAGTTAAAAGAAGAGGATATAAATTATTTAAATAGCCCCATGTTAGAAAAAGAAATAGAACAAGCCATTAACCAACTCCCTAAGAAAAAATCTCCAGGGCCAGCTGGATTTACATGTGAATTCTACCAAATATTCAAAGAACAATTAATTCCAATACTACACAAACTATTTGAGAAAATAGGGACAGAAGGTATACTGCCAAAATCCTTCTATGAGACCGATATGGTGCTGATAGCCAAACCAGGTAGGGTGAAAACAGAGAAAGAAAACTATAGGCCAATTTCCCTAATGAATATTGATGCAAAAATTTTAAATAAGATATTAGCAATGAGATTACAGAAAGTCATCCCCAGCATAGTACACTATGACCAAGTAGGATTTATACCAGGGATGCAGGGATGGTTCAATATTAGGAAAACTATCAGCATAATTAATTATATTAATAACCAAACTAACAAAAACCATATGATTATCTCAATAGATGCAGAAAAAGCCTTTGATAAAATCCAACACCCTTTCCTATTAAAAACACTATAGAGTGTAGGAATAAATGGGCTTTTCCTTAAAATGATCAGTAGCATCTATTTAAAACCATCAGCAAGCATCATATGTAATGGAGACAAAGTAAAACCATTCCCAATAAGATCAGGAGTGAAACAAGGCTGCCCACTGTCACCATTACTATTTAATATTGTATTAGAAATGTTAGCTTTGGCAATAAGAGAAGAAAAAGAGATAAAAGGAATCAGAGTAGGTAATGAAGAAACCAAATTATCCCTCTTTGCAGATGACATGATGGTATCCTTAGAGAACCCTAGAGACTCAACGAAAAAACTACTAGAAACAATTCACAACTTTAGCAAAGTGGCAGGATTCAAAATTAATCCACATAAATCATCAGCATTTTTATATATTACCAATGAAGTCCAGCAGCAAGAGATACAAAAAGAAATTCCATTCCAAATAGCAGATGATAGGATAAAATATTTGGGAATCTATCTGCCAAGGAAAAGTCAGAAACTATATGATCTAAACTACAAAACACTTTCCACACAAATAAAATCAGACCTAATCAATTGGAAAAATATTAAGTGCTCATGGGTAGGCAGAGCGAACATAATAAAAATGACAAAACTACCCGAACTAATCTACTTATTTAGTGCCATACCAATCAAACTCCCAAGAAATTATTTTACAGATCTAGAAAAAATAGTAGCAAAGTTCATTTGGAAGAACAAAAGGTCAAGGATTTCAAGGGGATTCATGAAAAAAAAAAAGGCAGATGAAGGTGGCCTTGCTGTACCAGATCTAAAACTATATTATAAAGCAGTGGTCATCAAAACTGTTTGGTACTGGCTAAGAAATAGAGCAGTTGATCAGTGGCACAGGATAGGTTATCAGGACAATCTAGGCAATAACCTTAACAATCTAGTGTTTGATAAACCCAAAGACCCCAGCTTTTGGGATAAATACTCACTATTCGGCAAAAACTCCTGGGAAAATTGGAAACTAGTGTGGAAGAAATTAGGGCTTGACCCATAGCTAACACCACATACCAAGATAAGTTCTAAATGGGTTCATGATCTAGATATAAAGAGGGACTTTGTAAGCAAGTTAGAGGAACGTAATGTAGTTTATCTCTCAGACCTGTGGAGATGGAATAAATTTATGTCCAAAGAAGATCTGGAACTCCTAATTGAACACCAGAGGGATAATTTTGATTATATTAAGTTAAAAAGTTTCTGTACAAATAAAACAAATGCAGACAAGATTAGGAGGGAAGCATCAAATTGGGAAATCATCTTTACATTTAATGGTTCTGATAAAGGCCTCATTTCTAAAACATATAGAGAATTGTCTCATATATATAAGAATTCAAGCCACTCTTCAATAGATAAGTGGTCAAGGGATATGAACAGACAATTTTCAGATGATGAAATTAAAACCATCTCGTCATATGAAAAGTTGCTCCAAATCACTATTGATCAGAGAAATGCAAATTAAGACAACTCTGAGGTACCACTACACACCTGTCAGATTGGCTAAAATGACAGGAAAAGATAACTATGAATGTTGGAGGGGATGTGGGAAAACTGGGACACTAATACATTGTTGGTGGAACTGTGAACGGATCCAACCATTCTGGAGAGCAATTTGGAGCTATGCTCAAAAAGTTGTCAAACTGTGCATACCCTTTGACCCAGCAGTGTTTCTACTGGGCCTATATCCCAAAGAGATCTTAGAGGAGGGAAAGGGACCCACCTGTGCAAGAATGTTTGTGGCAGCCCTTTTTGTAATGGCTAGAAACTGGAAACTGAAGGGATGCCCATCAATTGGAGAGTGGCTGAATAAATTATGGTATATGAATGTTATGGAATATTATTGCTCTGTTAAGAAACTCCCAGCAGGACGATTTCAGAGAGGCCTGGAGGGACTTGCATGAACTGATGCTGAGTGAAATGAGCAGAACCAGGAGATCATCATACACAGCAACAACAGTATTACATGATGATCAATTCTGATAGACAAGGCTCTCTGCAACAAAGAATTGTCTCAAACCAGTTCCAATTGTTCACTGAAGAAAACCATACACACCCAGAGAGAGGGATATGAAATATGGACCACAATGTAACATTTTCATGATCTCTATTGATGTTTGCTTGCATTGTATTGCCTTTCTCTGATTTTCTTTTTTCTCTTGTAGATAGGATTTTTCTTGCACAACTTGTCAAGTATTTCAACATTATTAACATGTAGTGGACTTCCTGCCATCTAGGGGAGGGGAGGGGACTGGGGGTAAAATTTGTAATGGAAAGCTTTGTAAAGATCAGTGCTGGGGAACTACCCATACATATGTTATACAAATAAAAAGCTTTAATAAAAAAAAAGAAACCACATAGAAACTTTGAATAATGTATACATATATGTGAATATATGTTTTATGTAAATTGGCCACCCTGGTCCTCCTTGCCTAAAGGTTAGGTTTGTTCAGTTTCACCTCCTCTTCCCAGGGTTCTCTAAGAGGATTTGGGAGTCTCTGGGCTTTTTGATATTGGCTCCAGTGTCCACAAATGGTGCTCCTTAAAGTATAGGTGTATCCCCTGCACCCCAGTTTCATTAAGTCACTAACATCTGGATTAGCTTTCATAAAGGCATATTTATTTCAAAAGGTATAATGACAAATATAAAAACAGCTTACTGCCCAAAATGTGAGTCTTAAATTATCATTTCTCCCCCATTTCCCCATGCACCACCTTGTTCTGAAGTGAAGGTGATTAAGTTTACAGCTTATCTTGGTTCCTATAGAGTCCAGCCTCTTAAACTATGGTTCATGATCCCTTCTTCAGTTCATTTTATGGATGAGGAAACTGAGGCAAACAAGATTAATTGACTTACCCAGGGTGATACAGTTAGAATTTGCATTCACGAAGATATGTCTTTCTGACTCCAGACCTAGCACTGCATCTACTGGCCATTTATTTGCTCTATGTGTGTGTGTGTGTGTGTGTGTGTGTGTGTGTGTGTGTGTGTATCTGTATATGTAAATGTATGCTGGAACCTAGTAGTATAGCATCAAAGGTGGTGATAATAGTAATAGTCATGGTAATTTGGCTAATGTTTAAAAATAAGGCTAGCTAATGTAAGTCAAAAGCTATGAAAAGTTTCCTTCAAATGTGAATCAGATCTCTAAAGAATGAATATATATTCTTTAATTTTCTTAAAGAAATTTATTATTATGAAATCAAAGGTGAGGATTATCAGGTCTTTGGCTTAACGAAAAAAGAAAAAAAAACATTAAAAATAAGATAGCTTTCTCAGACTAATTTTGGAAACTATCCTGTTAGTGCATATTGACTATAATAACAGAATATTGGTTCAATTCAACAAGCCTTTTTTGAGCATTTACCATATGCCTGGCACTCTGCTAAACATTTAAAAAATATTACATGTTTCTATAGTGCTTTTAGGATCACTCCTTCCCATGCATGGAGCGTAGTCTTTCTCTGTCTAGCTCCATCACTTGAAATCACTAATCACTGCATTCCTTCAAGGCCCACCTTAGATGTCACTTCCTCTATAAAGACCCTTCCAACTAAAAACATTTCTCTCTTTTTTTCCTCTCCCTCTCTCGTCTTTCTCTCTCTTCCTCCTTCTCCCTATCTCTCTCTGTATCTCTCAGTCTCTAGCTCTGTCTCTCAATCTCTTTGCCTTTGTCTCTGTCTGTCTGCCTCTATCTCTCTCCCTCTCCTTTCCTACCTCTCCCTCCCTCCCCCTTCTCTCTGACTTTCTGTGTGTCCCTGTGTTTCTGTCTGTATCTCTCTCCATCTTTCCCCTCCATTTGTCATACCACTTCCCTATACCTATATCTCTTCTTTGAGCTTAGCAAACCCTTTCTTCTCTCATAGTTATGTATTCAATTGTCCTTCCACTCATTAGATTTTAAGCTCCCTGTAAACAGGTGTCATCATTAAACTAACTTGCTCAGAATCAACTCTTAATGAATATTGGATAAATTAAACTGGATTGAATTTTATACAAATTATAGCCTATACCTTGGAGAAGTACCTGCCATTATCCATACTTATTTGCTTAAGTTTATAAAACAAAATTGAGCAGGGTATCACATCCAGGAAATAAGAATGCCAGATCAGTGAAAGAATAAGAATTTAGAAGAACAAAGATCTTAGCCTATTTCCTAGTACATTAGGAAGGATTGGATTGTATCCATTTTCAGACTATATCCCTTAGATCAGGAGCAATAGCATGGATAGCTATCTAATTCCACCTAATAGATATCTTTGCTCTTTTTCTAAGTTCCAATCTCACTTCTAGTACTGTCCAGCTGTGTAAGCTTGAGCAAGTCATTTATGAATCATGAATTTCAGAGGACTCCCTTTTTACTAAGTCATAGATAAATAGATTAGTATTGTTAGAGGGACTGAGCCCACACTGCTGAAATCATAGATCCTTAATTTTTTTTTACAGATCCCTTAAATCTTAGAATTTAAGATATAGGAAAGAACTAATATATCATCTAGTAATACCATTCACTTCACAGATAATAAAGCTTAAGCTCTTGGTGATAAGATGACTTTCCCAAAATCACATAAGGAGTAAGGAGTGAGTTAAAAACTGAATTCTATGCTCTTTCTTCTATTTCTTATTATAACTTGCTTTATTGCATGTATATAGGATGTTTCATATTGTTATGTTTCACATTCTCTCATATCCTGTTAAAGTTCATATTTTTGCAGTGAGGAGATCATTCTGGACTGGATCTGCTCCCTGTGTGGACATTTTCTTCACGGGGGATGATCAATACCTGTTCCCAAGAGGTTAAGTGATTTGCCTAGACTCACATAGCCAATGTGTCTTAGTCAGAACTTGAATTCAGATCTCCCAGATTTAAAATCTGGCTCTTTGTTCACCTGACCAAGCTATCTTTCTGACAGTCACCAGTAGTCAGGAGAAATCCTTGGAAAGACAACCATTTGGAGATCTTTTCTTGCATGAGACCAGGAAGGAGTTGAAGAAAAATTCTGGGGTCAGATTCAGGTTACTAGACAGTGACGTCCATGTTGTATCTGTCTATGGTGGTGGTCTCCAAGCCATTGTTATCCCAAATGCTCTCTGAAAACTTTCCCCATATGTCAGATCACACTGTCCTCAGCTCCTGTAGCCCTGGATGAGGCTCTAGTGTCTAAGCCGACCCCACACTGCTCTCTGTTTTTCCACAGCAAAGCTTGCTGCCTTCCCCTTGGACTGGGATTTAACACCACGGAAAATCATTTCCTTGGTAAGAAGATTAGAAAGCAGCTCCCCCCTCACGTGAACAGGATGGGGCTAAGGCAAGAGAGGACAGGACTAGCAGGAGGAGATGGTTTACCCGGCTAGGGGCAGGCATGGGGGACGGGAAGAAGTGTCACTGTCGATCAGATCGCTGACCCATTTAATCCAGTATCCCGTCTCTCCCAGATCCCAGGGCCAGATGCCGGATGAAAAGGTGCAAACTCCATGGGCCATGGCCCTCCCCAAACACCTGCAATATTGGCCCTTGAGCAGAGAGTGAGTTTAATCTTGCCAAAAGATAAGCTATCCAAAAAGCTCTCTCTGCATCTCAAACAAGTTTTCATAGTGTCTTCTGTGCTTATTATGGAAGAAATAAAAGCAAATTGTAGGTGATTCCCATTTACCCAGAATCTAAACAATCAGAAAACTGAAACAATTAGAGTTGATTTTCCTCCTATTATGCAATGGGAAATGAAAGGTGATGATGATGAAAACCGTGATGAATATGATGAGGGTGATTCCTGCTAAAGTTTGCACAGTACTTTACATATATATTTTGGAGTTGTAGAGTATGAACAAAATTCTCCTTCCTGAATCTAGTCAACCATGTGGATTAAGTCAGTTCTTGGCTACTTTGCAAAAGACCAAATCCCTGGCTACTGAAAGATTCAATTCCCCCCAAAACTGGAATGCTAATACATTGTTGGTGGAGTTGTGAGATGATTCAACCATTCTGGAGAACAATTTGGAACTATGCCCAAAGGGCATTACCCTTTGATCCAGCATTCTCACTATTGGGTCTGTATCCTAAAGAGATAATTTTTAAAAAGGAAAAGGACTCATATGTGCAAAAAATGTTTGTAGCAGCTCTTTTTGTATTGTCAAGGAACTGGAAATTGAGTGGATGCCCATCAGTTGGGGAATAGCTGAATAAGTTATGGTATAGGAATATAATGTAATATTATTGTTCTATAAGAAATGATAAATAGGCTTATTTCAAAAAAGCTTGGAAAGACATGAACTGATGCTGAGTGAAGTGAGCAGGACCAGGAGAAAATAGCACATAGTAGTGACGAGATTATGTAATGATCAATTATAATGGATTGGGCTCTTTTCAATAATGCAGTGCTTCAAGGCCAGGCTTGGCTGCTTAGGAAACAGAGTTGAAGGCTAAATTACAGAGCCAAAGTGAAATCTAACAATGCCTTTTCCAAAGTCCTACAAATTGTTTTATGTTGCAATAAGATTTAAGTATCAATTTTCTGAAGGAATATTAGTTAAGATACAAAATATTATTTTAAGTCTTTCTATCAATTTATGCTTATGTTTGCTTTTGTTTTATTTTGTTTGTTTGCTTTGCAGTTCTTTTTGGTAGTAGAAATAAATATCTGTCCCATACCTGATCCATGTACTTTGAATACTTTTCTACCCTTCTCTTTTGGGAAGATTCTAAAAATGAGCCAAAACTGAAGCCTTAAATCATTTTTTTAGAGAATTGAATTAGAAGTATAACAAGCAAAGAGTATGAGAAAAGGAAGGTTAATTCCTCTGTTAAGAGGCCAGATTCTTTCAAAACTGTATCTGGATCACTGTACATGCATGGTTCCAAACAAGAAGGAACTTAAGTGGGGGAACAGGAGGTCCTTAGCTCATTGGACCCAACAATTATTTTTATTGTCAGGCATACATTATCTCATTTAATGTACATGGTGACTAAGGTAGTATCTAATGGCATTTAATCATAAAGCCTGATACTTGTGGACAATTAGCTTCCCTGTCTCGTCTCTCCTCGATCCAAACCATTGTATAGAAGGCCACCAGATGAGTTTTCCTAAAGCAATGCTTTCTTCATATCATTACCTTGCTCAGAAGCCTTTAAAGTTCCCCATTATGTTGCCTCAAGTCCAAACTTTGTAGACTGGCATTTATGACTTTACATAAACTATCCCTAGTCTGTCTCTAATGTCATGTCCTACCATTCCCCAACATGAATCCTGTACTCCAGTAAAACTGGCCTCAATCCCCCAAATTATACTGAATTATCATGTGTGATGATCCAAAGACCCTCTGGCTTTCTGGGTCTGTCCTGTCTTATGATAGACATATTACTCCACCTTGTCCTTCTAGGTATCTGCCCTTTTTTTTTTGAAAACTCAAGTGAAAAACTTGCATACATGTTATGACTCATTAATTGGTGCCTCCTTACTTATGACACTGGAGTTAGGAAATCAACCAGACACTCTTATTAGAGACCCCACCCATCCCTATAAAAATCTTGACCTTCCAAAGTCCTGTTGTGTGGATTTCTTGGTGTTCCCACACCAAACTGGGAGGAACATAAAGAACCTGCCATTAGCTAGACATGAGACAAGTTATCTTTGTATGTTTGTGTGGATGCATTGGGTAGAGGCTGCTTATAAAATGGTTGCAGATCTTTTTCTATCTTCCCTAACATCCTGCAGATGTCAGGGAATCATAATATAGTAGAAAGTACACTGGCTCAGGAGTTAAAGGACCTGAGTTCAAATCCTATAACAGATAAAAAGGACTTTGAACCTTTCACTTAAATATTTTCTCTGAACATTTCAAGTCATCATTTAGGGACTTTAAAAAATCACCAGGTTATAAAGAATAAAAGATTATGCCTATTTGCGTTTCATGGATGAAAAAAGCAGAGCAAAGACAAATGAAGTGACTTGCCAACAGCTATATAGTAGGGCTATGTCAAAGAAAGGGTTAGGACTGATTGTCTGAGAAAGCCTAGGCTGATCCTCTTCCCTTTAGAATCCACAATATTTCCATGAGACTTATACTCTCATATGCTTTTCCTGGATGGGTGGGTTGCATTGAGTCCACAATTACTTACTCCCTCATGTGTATCAGGGTTCCAGTTTACGAGAAAACTAATCAGGATAGAGGTTGTGAGCTATGAGTTCATATTCTAGTTTGGACTCTCAATTGCTGGATAGATTAAAAAGAAAAAAGAAAACAAAAGGAAAAAGAAAAAACACTTTTGTTCTTTAAACATCCATAAAATGGTGATGACAGAATCTCCACCTAGAATCTTTGAGATTGTGCAGTCCAAGCTCTTTATTTCTGAGGCCAAGGAGAAATGACCCATCTACAATCCCACAGGTCATAACTACTAAAACCAGGATGTAAATTTAGATCCGCTGACTCCAAATCAAGTATTGAACCCACTATAATGAAATTCAAATCAATAAAAGATTTTCTTCTCTAGCAGTTTATAAAAATTAGTATATCTCAGAGGAGAGCACTGGGCCAAAAGAATAAGCTAGGAGTCAATGTAAAAAATAAGACAAACTGAAATGAGGGAAAGAACAAAGAAAACCCCATGGGCTAAAGTGCCACTACTATGGAAGCAGCCTCTAGCAAGATTGGATATCCATGAAAGATGGCAGCCCCAATGATTCATTTGTTATACCTGAGTTTAAAACATTCACTTTAAAATACAAGAAAGTAAAGGCCTACTTAAATAATAAATTCAATTTTAAAAAAAATAAGGGAATTTTAGCTTTTATTACAAGCTTAATATAGCATGAAGGATAGCCAGGTGGAATAGTGAATAGAGTGCACATTCATCTTCCTGAGTTCAAATCCAGCTTCAGACAATTACTAGTTGTGTGATCCCATGCGAAATACTTAAATTTGTTTGCCTCAATTTCCCATCTATAAAATGACTGGAGAAGGAAATGGCAAATTTCTCCAATATCTTTACCAAGAAAACCCCAATCAGGGTTACAAAGAGTCAGACACAACTGAACAAGAAACATATGGTATGTTAGGTGAACCAAGAAAAGCTAATGTGGTCTTGGGCTATAAGAAAAAAATCATAACTTCAGTGAATAAATGTGATAGTACTTCTACTCTGCCTGGAATAGATCTCAAATGGAATACTATATTCAGTTCTGGATGCCACAGTTTAGGAAGGACATGGAAAAGCTGGATAGTGAGCAGAATAGGGCAATCAAGATGGTGATAAGGGAATTATAGCTATTATAAAGTATTTAAAATATTAAATATATTTGTTTGGCCTCAGAAGGCATAATTAAGAGCAATGGGTAAAGATTGTAAAGGAAGCAAAAATAGGCTTAAAAACATGAAGACTATCATTAATTAGAGCTATGTCACAATGGAATGAGCTGCCTTTGGAGATGGTGGGTGTTCCTACCACCTCAAATAGCCCTACCCCCCCAGGGGATGTTTTTAAGCACTTATTTAGTCTGTTGCAGTGGGAATTCCTTTTTTTGGTGGAGTTAGATTAGATGGACACAAAAGACTTTTTCCTGTGATTCCCATAGAAGATACTTCTGAAGATACTGGCAAAGTCTTAAATTCTTAAAATCACTAGAGATCATCTAATTCAGCCTTCTCATTTTACAAATGAATAAATAAAGAGAGGCCTAGTAAGGTTAAGAAACTTATACAAGATCATACAGAAAATTAAATGAGCCAGAAAATGTTAGACCCAGAAGAAACATTAAACAAAATTGAATGACTTAGCAAGTTACTTAGATGCAGTTAGGTAGTGTAATAGAGCTCTGGACCTAGAGTCAGGAAAATATGAGTTCAAATTTCAGAAATGAGACATTTCTGAGCTATTTGTCTCTTGGCAAATCATGTAATTTCTTTTTTCCTTTAATTTTCTCAACTGAAAAAAATGGAGATAATTGCATCTACCCCTCAGAATTGTGAGGATCAAATGAGATAATATTTGCTTACTATAGTATCTGGCATGTAGGCATTAATAAATGCTTGTTTCCTTTATTCTTTATCTTACAAGCAAAAAAATTGAGGTCCAGAGAGGTTAATGTTATATCTCAAATTAAATAGGTTAGGACCAGGACCACTTTTCCTTTTCCAATACATTATGCTTCATGAAACAAGCAAAATTCCAGTTAAGTGAAGTGTCTAGAGAGTCAAGTTCCAATTCATGAAAGCTTAAATATACTTGAAATGTCTCCAAAGAAACATTTGAGCTATTTTTCGAATCAGGGGTTTATTATTTATTTTTTTGGTTTGTTGATGTTGTGTTTTTGTTATTGTTGTTATTATTTAGTCATTTTTCAATTTTCTGACTCTTCATGACCCCATTTGGCATTTTCCTGGCAAAGATACTGGAGTAATTTGCTATTTCCTTCTATAGTTCATTTTACAAATGAGAAACTGAGGCAAACAGGGTTAAATGACTTGCCAGGATCACATTGGCTAGTAAATGTCAGACTGGATTTGAAGTGAGGAAGTTGAGGCTTTCCAATTCTGAGCCCAATGCTCTATCCACTGGACTACCTAACTATTGGATTTAGAGGTGTTTTCTGGTTTGTTTTTTAATAATCCCTTTCAAATCAAAAGGAAGTGAAACTGGAATAGGGGAGACTAAGATGTCCCATGAATGTCCAACAGTCCAGAGAAGTGGGAGTTCCAATGTGAACTCCCTATCCATTCAGTCCTACTCAGTATGGTATCTGAAGTTTTGAAGGAATAGCAGCCAAAAGGGCATGTAGGAAATCTAGAAATTCAAGTGTGTTTTTCTCTCTGAGTCCTAAATCTACCTCTGAAAAATAGATTTTTGTCTCTGGCAAAAGAAAGAATTAATTCTATGGAAAATAGTATCAAGAGAGGTCAGGAGGGATATTTGTTGCTTTCTTAGGAGTTAGAAATTGGGGATAGGAGAGCAGGAGGTGGGTGAGATGTATTCAGACATCATTATAGACATAGGATAATAGCCTCTTTCCAGGGGCCACAGTAAAGAAAAGGAAATAACAAATGTCTAGCAAATTCAATCCTTCCCTGTCTCTCAGGGTAAGTTTTGTTGAAGAAATAGAAGTCAGGGGCAGAGGGAAAATATGGAGAGATGAAGGACCAGGAAGGAGAAACGCCTGGGGTACCAAGGGGAGCTAGGTTTAGAATAAAGGTGGGAGGAGGGAAGGGGGGATACAAAGCGACAATGAAACAAACAATAACCACGAGATCGCTGCCAATTTCTCTCTGTTGGTAGTGCCAATCAGTGCCTGGAGATGCCCTTGAATGAAAGGTAGAGGCAGACAGGGAGTTTGTCTCTGTTGCCCTCATCAAAGCCTGACTCATTCTCTTCTAGGCTGGGGTTCAATGACTTTTGCCCACTGGCCGGCCTCCTCAAAGGCGAGCCCCGGGACAGCTGTCACTCCTGGCTTAGCTGGAGCGGCTCCCCTGAGCTCCCCTCATCCACTGGCTGCTTTGGTGACAGATCAGAGGCAAGTGGTCCTGGGGTTTCTCAGAGCAAAGGGAACCCCTGGAGGGACAGAGAGCCAGCTCAGGACAATGCCCTACCAGTCTCTAAATACCTAGAGTGCCATTCATTTTCTCCACAAGGGAAGTACTTGGATTCATTTGTTGAAAGGGTTACTTCCAATTTAGTCTCTCCCTCTCCAGCGGCAAGCTGTTCTCTTATGTTTGAATTTAGGAAAAAATAAGAATTTGTACATACCATTATAAAGTTTGCAAAGAGCTTTCCCTATATTATCTGATTTAGTCCCCCAAGGGTCCTACGAAGGAGATACAAATATTTGCCCATTTTACCAGTGAAGTTCAAAGATGCTAAGTTAGCTGAGCAGAGTCACACAGCTAGTAAGTTCGGGAAGTGGGATATAAATTTTGATTTTCCTGACTATACCTACATCACCATGTACTGGTTGTGCTGCCTCAAAAACTGCCACTAAAATAATATAGGAGGGACTACAACCTTTCCCTCTCCGCTGGGTTCTTACCCTCAGGTCTTCCCTAATCTATAATAATTCTGTAATATCTATATAATTCTATATCTAAAATGATCCTAGCTGTACCCTTAGGCTATTGTCCCATTTCTCTTCTATTTCCAGGATGAAACTTTCAGAAATAATAGTATATACTCTTGTTTATGCTTCTTTCCATTTGTTTCTTAATCTCTTCCTATGTAGCTTCTGCTGAAACCATTCAAGATTTTCTTTACTTCAGTATTGTGTGCATTAGTGATCATATTCTTGATATCTACAATACCTCTATCTGCTTTACTTTGCTCTCTGAGCTCATTAACATGGACATTCCCTGAAATTCTGTCTTCAAACTTCCCCTTTTTGTCTGTGCTCTTCCTCCCACCTCTGTCTTTCTATTCTCCCTCTTTGTTTCTCCTATCCTTCTGTTTGTTTTAGTCTTTCCACTCTTCTCCTCCTCTCTCATCTTTCTCTGTCTCTGTGTGTCTGTCTCTCTACCAACTCTGTGATTCTCTCTGCCTCTCTCCTTTACCTTTCTCTTTTCTCCTCTCTGTCTCTCCTGTTTCTCTCTGCCTCTGCCATCTGTCTGTCTTTCCTCTGTTTTTCTCCTAATCTCCTTTCTTCTTCTACTCCTACTATTCCTCCTTACTGATCTCAATCACCCTTCCAGCTACAATTATTGGCTCTATTTGGCAAATTCAAGTCTACATCTACCAACCTGGTCTTTCTCATGAATTCTAAGCCTATATTTAAAGCTACCACTAGATATTTCAATTCTGTCAGAGCCTCAGGCTCAAATACACACAACCAAATACAAACAAGTTTCCTTTCTGTTGAATTGTAATGGGGGTAGAGTTCTCTGTGCTTACTTGATATTTTATTAACACAGTGAGAATGCTCCAGGATCTGAGGCTGCCAGGGTGTTTGGTTCAGAGATTGAATCAGGAAGGCTGTGCAAATTTGGAAGAAAAATGGTAGGCTTGAGATAAATGTCTGGTCTACTTTGGCTAGAGGTCAGGTATATGAAAGGAAGTTAAATGGAATAAGTCTGGAAATCAATCAATAAACAAACATTTATTAAGCAGCTATTATGTTCCAGGCACTTGCTAAGCTCTGGGGATACAAAAAGAAGAGAAAAAACAGCCCCTGCCGCCACATAGATCACAATCTAACAGGGAAGACAAGATGCAAACAAATTTATACAAAGCAAAGTGTGTGTGTATGTATATGTATGTATAGATATATGATACAGAGAAAATAACAGAGGGAAGGCATTAGAATAGGAGGCTGAACCAGAGAGTGAAGAACAGATAATGAACCTATGATCTAACTGGTATAGGGAACTCTCTACCCATGAAAGTCACCACCTTCTCTGTAACTAATAGTCTTAGAGTAAAAAAAATGTCAGATACTACCTGATGAATGGGGATAGCACCAGATTAAAATGTAATTGGGAAATAGTTAAAAAAATAAATAAAAATACAATAAAAATAGATAATGTTAATATGTGTTTTTCTATGTCAATATGCACTGATAGTGATACTTACTATGATATGATACCCATTTCTATTTAAATTCAATACCACAGCCTTTAGAGCAGTGCCAAAGACATTGACAAGGCTGAAAGGTAAATGAGTCCAGGATCTCATAGCCAGTATCAGTAGGGACTGAATATGATAAATTTATCTCTGTCCACTGTAATATATTGCTTCACTAGCCAGATTGTGGATGGCTTTAAATACTAGGGAAAAGATGTTTATTTTATCCAATGATCCAAATAGAGCTTAGGTATGGCTCTTGAGTGGTATGGTGAAGTGTGTGCACAAGAAGAATAGTTTTGGCAATGGCATAAGGGTTTAGATTGGAGAAGGGAAAATTTGGAAACAGAGGCAATCATTCAGACCAGAGGGGTCTTAAACTCCAATTATGGTAGTGGCAAGAAGTTTAAGGGTTCTTATCTCAGCTCTTCCTCTAGCTAGCTTTGTAACCCTGGACTTAACCTCTGCATATCTCAGTTTTCTCATCTACAATATGGTGAGGGAATAGGGTGGCAGAGGAAACATGTACCTTATAGAGGTATTATATTATAGAAAAGATTATATATACACATTATTTTTATTGTAAACACTTAAAAGAAATGATTAAAAGCCATTCTCCAAAAAGTGGGCAAAAGATTAAAAAGTTTTAAAAAATTATAAACTCTTAACCATAGAAAGAAATGCTCCGAATTGATAAAAGAAATGCTCAAAAAAATTTGATATTTCCTCATGTTCAACAAATCGGTAAAGATGACAAGATAGTTAATGTTGGTGAGATTTAAAAAAAATGTTTTATGAATACATTAATGAAGCTGTAACTGGTCTAGCCATACTGGAAAAGTTTTCCAGTTTAAAAAAAAAAAACTACCAAAACTCTATATCCTTTGACCTAGTGGTAGGCATATACCCCAAGGAGGTCAGTGACAAAAAAAACAAAAAACAAAACAAAAACCCCGTATATACCAAAGTTTTTATAGCAACACCTTTATGTAGTAAAGATATGAATACAAGATAAATGAAAGTATTTTAC
>JAJPUD010000587.1:495768-530340 GCA_023553655.1 Myrmecobius fasciatus
TAAGTTTTGGTGGGTTAATATAACCCAATATCTGAACCAAGGCCAGCATTTATATAGTGAGTCTAGGGAAACAAGGAGGCACTAGGTAGCCCTAGGAGAAGAAAACAGATCCAGATCAAAAATGGAGCAAATCCAAACTTCCATACTGGTGAGAGCAAGACAGGTCTGTGAATAGTTTTTGTACTTAAGATAGGAGACCAATGCCTTAAAAAAATCTAAATGGAAAGAACAGCACCATTTCTCTTATTTTCCTTTTATATATTCTCTCTTCCCCCTTTTCTTTTTTCTACACCTTCAAAAGCTAATAAAACTGTCTTGTTTCACTTGGCTATATCTATAGCCCCATGTGACAATGGGATTTTTAAAGAATCTTTATAACAACCCATTTCTACATTAGATTAGAAAATATTACAAAGATTACAAGTCTTTATAAAATCTCTTCTGATTTGATTTGTCACCTTTTATATTTTTTCTTTATCTTCTATATTTATATTTCAGAGGTAGTTTTTCCAGCTTTATTTTTCTCTTCAGGAATATTTTTAAATCCTGTCATTAAAGACCTATTTTAAAACTTGTAGCATAGTACTGTTTTGCTGAATAAATTATTTCTGTTTATAGACTTTATTTTGCTTTTTGGATAATTTCATTCCATGTTCTCTGCTCTTTTGTGATAGTTGCTAAATCTTGAGTAACTTGATTGTGGCTCTTCAAGCAATTGAATTCTTTCCAGCTACTTATAGTATTTTTTCATGTTCAAAAGTTTTAGATTTTGGTAATGACATTCATGGGAGTTTTAATTTTGGAAATTCCTTCAGGAGGTAATTGAAGAGGGTTCTTTTTTTTCTATTTTCTCATTGTACTCTTGCTCTATTTAGGCAATTTCCTCAACTGATTTTTTGAAATGATATCCAAATTCTTTTTATGGGCATGGATTTCAGGTAATCCTATGATGCTAAAATTATCTGACCTTGATGTTTTCTAGGTACATTTTCCTCTATTTGATTTTTATATTTTACATTTTCCTATTTTCCCAATTTTTGACTTTGTTTTGAGAATTCTTGTCATCTCCTGAAATAATTAATTTTCATTTAGGCTAATTTTTTAGCGTTACCAAGGTTAGTTTTTATAACATGTTAAGTTGCAGATCTGTTTTCCAATTCTCTCCTCCATAGCTTTCATTTATTTAATAATAATTTTTTAAACTCATACATCATTTCTTCAAAAAATTCTAACAGCTTTTTGGGCAAACAGATTTTGATTATAGGTTATTTTTTAATTATTCTCTTCTAGAGTCGTGCCTTGGTCATTTCTAGAATCTAAAAGGCCTGTTTTTGTTTGTTTATTCATAATTGATGCTGAGGCCTGAGGAGTGAAATTTTAAATCATCTTTACTCAGAGGATAAAGTCAATTTTCCTTTAACTTTTTTTCCTTTTGCTAAGAAGATATAACCCATGATACAATGGCTTTTTTTTTAGGCCTTTCCCTGTGCCAGACACCAAATTATTTTGTAAGCAGCCTTAGTTGAAATCCTTTCTTCTTGACAAAGGGAGAGAGAAGGAGAGGACTTTTTTAAAATCCTCAGTTAATTTCAAGGATGCCCTTCTCTGGAGTGAAAAACCTAGTTGAAGCCTTTTCCCTGAAAGGAAGGAGAAGAAACATTAATTAAACTTAAAGCATAAAATGTCATGAAAATATTATCAGATTGATTGCCTCTTCAAGCCTACTTCTTGGTAGCACCCACAATGCCTTGCAGAGATTGGATATGCAAAAAACACCTGCTGGTTGGCAGGTTGGTTGACCCACTTTAAAAATTTGTATTAATGCATTTTATTTTTATATCATATGTTCCCTTCTATACTTCTCAGCCCAATCTTAAATTATAAAATAGAATAATTAAATAAAAACTAACCAAGGCAGCAACTATATCTGCTAGCACATGCCATGTTCCACATGTCAATTATGATGAATTGTATGATTTCACTGACTTCTCAAATTGAATATAAGTGATCAAATCTCTGAAGTCACTGAATTTTAACTTATTTTTTTATACAAGCTATTTAGGACTAATGATGAATAAAAGAATAGGCAATGCAGTATAAGTTTTTGGTATTATTCTTTTGATTTCTGTTTGCTTCTTCAGAAAATATGATCTGGTTTATTTCACAAGGACCTTTCAGGGGTTAACTTAAGAACACTTTCAATAACCAGAATTGGCCTGAACAAAATTATGAAAGATGCTGTCTTTGGTGCTGTTCTGTCTCCTTTTCTATACAACTTCCTCTTTGAAATGTTCTCCCCAACTCATAATAGACCAATAATTGGGTCTTAGCTCTTCAGGGTCCTAAGTTCCCACTGTAATACTTACCCCTAATAGTAAGACTCCAGGACTTCCAATCAATTTCCTTTCTTCTATCAAAACCTACCCCAATTGTCTAGACCTTGGTGATTAAAGCTAACTATAGAATTTTATTGATTTAGATGCAGGCCTGAAAAAACCCTGGAATGGGAGATAGGAAATCTGAATGATTCTAATTGGATCTATACAAATAACTAGATAATTAAGTCCTTTCTTTCTTCTGGGTTTACCATAAACTGGTAAGAGATTGGAGAAGATTATAGACTTATATAGCTGGAAGCTAATGTATTGGTCATTTAGATCAACGCCCTCATTTTAGAGAGGAGGACAGAGCCCAAATTCTTGAAATGAATAACTGCCCAAAGTCACATAGGCATAAGTAAGTGGTTGATCTGGGATTCAAACCCACATCCTCCAATCCCAAATCCATCACTCTTTCCTCTGGACCGAATTGCCTCCCACATCCTTTCTACTTCTACTGTCTATGATTCATTCTCAGGCTTTTGGCCAATAGTTTAATATGCCTCTCCCTACCCCACAAATCCTCCACCCACTTGCCACAGAAACACATTTTAATAGAGACCTTTAAAGATTTAACCCAAAGACTAAGAATTTAAGCCACACAATAGAAATTTCAGGCCCCTCAGAGATCAGGAAGAAAAAGCTTTAGGGATAGGAAGCTCTTTTTGGAGTCCCTAAAGCTCCACTACCTTTACATAGAAGTAGACTTGGTTATCCCACTACATTAGGGTTCTTAATTGTTTTGTGTGTCATGGACCCTTTTGGCAAGCTCATGAAGACTGTATCCCTTCCCAGAATAATTTTTTTAGATGTACAGAATAAGATACATGAAATTACAAAATAAACCAACTGTATTGGAAGGGGATGAATTATTTTCTCATCTAAATTCACAGATACCCTGAAATGTGAGCCCAAGGGAAGAACCCCTAATTTCAATAAACAAGATTTAAAAGATAAAATTGCTGACCTCAGAGCAAGGCCAGAGTTTAAGGTTGACCTCTAATACTTGTTATTTAAGGTTGAGCTCATGGAAGCTATATATAACCCATTCATGAGACTATTTTGAAAGCCTTTTAAAAGCTATATAAATATGAACTATTATTATTTTTATAATTAAGTAGAGCAAAGTGATTGGTCTAGCTACTCCTGTTGCATTGATAAGGATTAGAAGAATGGCAATAGGGGAACAAAGCTGATATTCTTCCAAAGGCAGGTGCTTTAGCAATGACAGCAAGGGATAGGGAATTGAAAGAAATTAACAACTAGGCAGGGATTAAAAAAAAAAATCAGACTTCCTATACAATCATGGTATCTTCCCTCTCTCATCTTCAAAGTGGTTCTGGAGTCAGCCTCCTGATGATAACCATCTCCTCCTTCCCAAGTATCTCTCTCAAACTTCCCTTTGAGGACTTGTTACTAATAACTCATGCTTATATAAGACTTTTGAGGTATAAGTAGTAAATTTTAGGGTCGCAACTGTACTGTGAGGTTAGTAGGGCAAAAATAATTGCCAACCTTATTTTAAGGTTGAGTAAACTGAGGCTTAGTGGTAAAGTGACAACCACAGACAACTAATATGTTGGAGCCAGTTTTTAAACTCAGATCCCCAAATCCAAACGGAGCAGACGCTCCATTAAATTTTTCCACTCACCACTGACTTTAGCCTGATAGAAACAACTTGGAAGTAGCAATGGAGATACCTATGGCAGAAATGTGATGTGGTTTTGGTCGGTACTGAAACAGTCTTGGGTGGAATCTAAGATGGGGCCTGTCTTAAACCAAGTCCTTTTCCAGCACAAAAAAGTCCAGTGCTAGTCTTCTGAAAGTTGTTGGGGGAGGGAAAACCTTAGACACAGGTGGAAGGGTAATTCAGAAGGAGAGAGTTGCCGAGGCAGGCCCAGTAGTAGTTCAGGGTGTGACTAACTCAGAAGCAGTCCCAGCAATTAGTGCTAACAGCACTACCAGGGGCATGTGCCAAGACAGTCAAAGGCTCTTGGTGCTGCTACTGCTGCTGCTCCCTAGCTCCCTGAAAATGGTAAATATAAAGCACTTAGCAAACCAAAAGCACTCCATTAACCATTATTTTTGAAGTTAAATGAATTTATTTTTAAATAGTTGATTTTTCAATGCAGCAAGAATTTTTCTTTCATGGCAAAGACATTTTTTGTGAATTTTCAGATATCTTAGATGGATCACTATAGAGATCATTTGGGACTGTTGGACAATAATCTTCCTTTAACAGGCTGCAGTGCCCCGGGCCTTAAAAATACATTTGGGTTTCTGAAAGTATTGACTTATCTCCAGCAACACAGGCCTTTGAATTAATTTTGTAAAGGAAGATGACCTTAGAATTGTAGCTAATTCTCTTAGCAATTCAATCACCCTACTAATCTGCCATGTCCTGGCTGATATATATCTTTGGAAGAAGAGGAAAAACAGAAGCAGCTTCTCTACCCATCTCCCTCCAATCTTTCTCCAACCCTATTTTTTACTGCTATTCCAGCAAGTCTCCCCTTGTGGATATCAGGGGCCGATCTAAGAGGAACAAAATCATCATTCTCATTTATTTAGTACTTTGGGATTTACATAGCACTTTATTGCTAACTTCTGAGAAAGGTGGGATTGAGGGAAGATCAAAGGATAATAGGACCATAGATTTAGGAGCTAAAGGGATTTTATAGGCCATATAATCCAAGTTTCTCATTTTATATGTAGTATGTTTATTATATATCATTAGAGAACTTGATCAATTTGATGAGAAAGGTGAACCCTCCACCAATATAGATGATGAAACTGAGACTCAGAAAAGGTATGACTTGTCCAAAATCACCCAGATTAACTGAAAAAACTGGAATTTAAACCCAAGTCTTCTGATTCCAAATCCATTAATGATAAATTTCAAAAGAGGGTAGAATTGCAGATAGAAGGCACGGGGCTTGGAATTAGAAAGATTTCTTCCTGAATTCAAATCAAGTCTCAGACATGTAGTAGGTATGTGACCCTGTATTGGTTAATTAATCCTATTTGCCTCAGTTTCCTCATCTGTACAATGAACTGGAGAAGAAAATGGTAAACCACTCCAACATCTTTGCCAAGAAAACCCCATAATTGAAACAACTCAATTGTTAAGGGAGGACTTCCAGATTAGCTCACACCCTGAATATCTAATTCTACTCACCGGAGGACTTCAGGACCAGTCTGAGCCCCAATGTTGGATGAGGAGTAATGAAGTGGGACTCAGAAGGATGCTCGAGCAGGAGTCCCTTTAACAAGGCAGCTTTCCACTTCATATACCCTATCACCTTGGAGTACTGAGCATGCACCAACTTGTTATCATGGACAGGTGTTTCCCACTTCAGTATAATTCTGCTTCAAGTAGGTACAGGTGGTCACACTCCCCTGACTTCTCAGGAAGGCTGAGATGTCCTTAGTGGGGGTGGAGAGCCAAAGCAGTTATGTCTTATACCTCCCCCAGGATTCCCCACTATATATGTCCCTCAACAAACAACAAGCAAAGAATAAAAGCATGGAGAGGAAATGGAAGCAGCAGCTATTGACTACAGTTACTATTATGTGGTACAAGAATTATTATCCCCATTTTACAGAGAAGGAACTGAATTTCAGAGAAGAAAAGTACCTAATCCAATGTTACGCAGTAAATGGCAAAGTTAAACCTAAGACTCAGACTTTCTGACTCAGTCCAGTGATCTTGATGTCAGAAAATCTGTTCATAGGAGACTAGTCTGATTCACAATTATTTCCATGGAATAAGGATCTCATTGACTGATATTCACATTGAAGGGAAATTAGGGGCATATAGAGATTTTCTTGAGAGAAAGAGTTGGAAGTGGAGGTTGGAGAGAACAGAAAAGCACCAGAGATCTAATAGTAGGGATGGTACCATGAGGAAAAGGAGAAAGGCTAAAAAGAAGAATCCAAAGGCAGTATGTTTCACCATTTGTTTTAGTCCTGGTCATTTATCTTGAAATACTATTGCTAGATTTCTTTCTCTTCCTAAATCAGAGCTTTCAGCAGGCCATTTCTGGCCACCAGCTCTGTCAAAAATCTATGGGGGCTTCTCACAAGATATGAATGATACCTAAACTCCTCAACCTGGCATTTGAAACTCCCCACAGTCTGAATCTGCCCTGGCTCAATAACTCATATCTCACTGTTCTCTAAATTAGAGAAGGCTTTACTTTGTTGGGTGAAATAAGGGAGAAGGGGAAAGGAGAGGGGAAATCTCTCTTTTGTCTCTTACATACACCATGCTTATTTGCAACTCTTACTTCTGGTCACCTTTTTTTTTTTTTTTTTTAATTTAAAACTTTTTTTCTACCAAGCCTTGATTGAATTTCCAATTCCTCTGTTCCAATTGGGGAAGGGAAAAAAGGAAAAACAAAGCTCTTACAATAAATATGCATAGTCAGGCTTTTCTCATAACCTCTGTCTTTCAAAGTCTTCTCATCCTTTAAGATCCAGATAAAGTCCTAGTGCTTCCCTTATGGCTCATCTGTCTCCACTGACCCAGACCAATCATTCATCTCAAAGATGTAGGATTTATAGTGTGTCCCACCTAGTTTAGCATCCTGGCTAGATCCCATCTTGCAGTGTTCTTAACTTCTCTGTTAGTCATCTTCCCCAGGAGCCATACTGTTTCCTCTATCTATTCCTCCTGTAGCTATTAGTCCATTGATGACTGGTTCTACAGTAAAGTATGTGACCAGAAGTAGCTGTGGATAACTGTCTATCTATCTATCTGCTTGTTCTAGGCAATGCAGCAAATACTTCTGAGACATAAATTATATTGGAGGGATTATACTAGACATGCCAAGACAAAAATTGTGTCCCCTCCCTTCTAGAAGTTTATTTTGTATTTGAAGGCAATTCAAGATGTATACAGACAAGTAAGTACAGACAAGAGGGGGAATACATTAATAAATAAGGGATGGGGGCAATCTAAGGTATGCTAATAAATGTTTAACAACTGACTCTCCAGAAAACAAAAATGTACCTGATACACTTTTAAGTTTAATTGACATTATTAACATTTTCTCCATCACTTATTAAGATTAGAATGAATCGAGTCCTGATTGTAGCATTGTGAGCTTCTGAGGAATAAATGCTCATTCCAGAAATTTAACAGTAGACTTTCTAGATCCAGTCTAAGTTAACTCTAGTACACTCCTAGTAGGCTCCCATAAGATACCCAAGTTATTTTTGGAAGACAGTAAGGGATTCTACAATTCAACTTGAGTTAAGTTGAATTGCCATTCAGACAAGAAGCACAGCAGTGCCAAGAACATAATTGCCCAGATTCCCTTCCAGGTTGTTGTTTGGGGTTTTTCAAGAGTTTTAAAGCAAAAACAAAAAAAATCCTAGAAATAGAATCATTATTGAGGTCATTAACAATAAAGTTTTGTGTTTAGGGGGTATGTGTGTGAGTGTATGTGTGTATGTGTGTATTTTCTCCTTCCCTAATTAGGAACATGCTCTCAATAAATTAGAGAGAAGGCTGATAGAGCTGGGAAAGGTTGGAGAGCTTGATTGTATTCTCTATTAGATCAACTGTGACTGAAAGAAATTGCCTTCCTCTATGAAAGTTCCAAGGAAGATGGAGGGCATAGATCATCTCCAAGAGAAAATGGGTCAGGACCATATTTCAATACAGGTTTAAGAAGGATTCACAATAACAATAATTCAGTACAGAAAGACCATTGAGCACCAAGATAGAAAAGCAAGCCAGGTGTATTGAGGGGCCATTCTTATAATAGGAAGGGAAGTCAAAGAGGATAATGAAAATAAGTTTATTGGATATCCAAACCAGAAAAGTATGGCAGGGTTTTATAGATTTCTTATTGGGATTGAATAGGGGAAGGTTGGGGGAATTCTGTAGCTGATTCACGTTAGTGTTTGGTAGGGTAGGAGGAAGAGGCAAATTCTTGGTGGCTAATTCATAGTCCTAGTAAAGGGGATTCAGTGATTATTGCTATTCTTATTCTGACAAATTAACTCAGGGGTTTGGGGCTCCTTTCTCTAGCAGATTGGGGAGCCTATTGAAATCCCTAGAGAAACCCACCCTCAAGGGGATTGGGGCCTCTCATTGCCAATACCACCACCACTCACCATCCACACAGCCTTTCTCCCACTTCTTCCTATGAGTTCATACAAGTGAAAACAAATTAAATAAATCACCATTAAGGTCCATCATTGAAGTAGGAAAAAAATATTAAAAGGAGGAAAAGGAGGGAAGGAGGGATAGTTCTTTGTATGAAAATAATACTGGGCACAAGGGATATATTATCCCCTGCAGTGGTTAGTAGTCCAAAATGCAGACTGATGGCATGCTATCGGGATATTTCTCTATTTTACATACATATTATGTCTGACTATGCAGACATAATCTTAAATGGATGACCATAGAAATCATATAAAACACTTTCATAATAATTTTTCTCTAATAGGCTCTATACTGAGCCCTAGATAAAGATTTGAATTTCAGAAAATATCTCAGTTGACATAAATATTTACCATCCTCTTCTAATTAACCACCAAACTATAGCAGCTGAAATTAAATTTAGACTCAGGGAAGGACTTTTTAACACCACAGTTTATTGGGCCTTTGAATAGGTTATGGAGTAAGGTTCAGAATGGAGTAATAAAACAGGCACTGTTGTTAAAGAAAATAGATTTGAGTTTGAGTCTTAGTTTCACTTGTTGGTTGCAACCTCTCTGAATCTCAGTCTTCTCATCTGTAAAATGGGAATAATGATACTTTTCTCAGAGGGTTGATGTATAGGAAGGACTCTGTAAATCTTAAAGTCTTTGACATGTGAGTCACTATTAAGTTTGGGGAGCATTAGGCTATCATTCTGGGACCTACTGACTTCTAATTTGAGAATCACAGGATTATAAAGTAAATTCTTAAACCCATCTAATCCAAACTTCATCTCACTTGAAGATCCTTTCTACAATCTACCAAAAAGAATCATATAGTTATCTAAGCTGCTTCAGAAGAATTATAGTGAAAATAGATTATTAGAGAGATTTCTAGACCCTTGCACCCTGGCAACCCCTGGAAATGCCTGTCTGAGCAATTTACAAGGCAGGTCTCAATATCTCTGCTAGTCAAGGCTTGGCTTTAGCAGCAAAGTGGTGAGTGCCCTGAAGACCTGAATTCAAATCTGGTCTCAAATACTTGCTAGTTTTATGACTCTGGCAAGTCACTTAACTACTTTTGCCTTACTGTACTCTTCTGTATAATGAAAATAATAATAGTACCTACCTTCTAGAGTTGTTATGAAAATAAAAATTAGATATTTGTAAAGCACTTAGCATAGTGTCTGGCACATAGTGGTGCTTAATAAATGCTTGTTATTTCTTTGTCTGCCTTTCTTTCTATATATGTCCATTCAGCATGGCGAAAACATTCTCTTAAAGGTTACAATTGTCAGAAGCTTCTCTTATTGAGCAACTAATACTTGACTCAGGAACCTAGAATCTCTTTAATATACAAGGTAGCTTCTAAAATTGGAAACATTCATGTCTCAGGACTGCTATTCAGTCACCTGTGCTTGGTGGGGGGAGGGGAATTCAAAACAGAAGAGATAGCCAGAAATGTGCTGTTCTGTTTAGGCTTGCCTAGAAAAATACATAGTAAGCACCATTGCCATGTGCTTGAGTCTTAGGCTGCCATAGCCACTGATGGAGAAAGAAGAGAGAGAAGTTCTTTTCCTTCTACCAACTCTAATTGAAATTAACTAAAGAAAACACCTGATCTGTCATTAAAAGTGCAATATCAGTTTCCCCTTGATTTTTTTTTCTAAGAAGGGAGATTCCACCACAAAAGTACATCTTACATGACATTCAGGAGATAATCTACTTTGACACAATTCCAAGCCAGAGGACCAATGCTATATTAACAAACTATAACACATAACCCTCAGCAAGAGATCAATGTGCTTATCTGTCCAAGGAAGATAAATCATTTCTCCAACTGCATGGGAAATAAAGGATAGGGTAGGGTAAGGAACAAGAATTAATCAAGTATCTTCTATGTGCCAGGTGCTGTGTTAAGCACTTTGCAAATATCTCATTTGATCTTTAAAACAATGCTATTAAGATCCCAATTTTACAGTTAAGGAAACTGAGCCAAACAGAGATTTAGGTAAATCACATAGTAAGTATCTGAAGCTACATTTGAATTCTTATCTTCCAGACCCTATCTATAATGCTCTATTTACTGTTCCAGTTATCTTTCATATGATCCAATATGGTATCATGAGTTGAATATTGGACTAAGACTTCAGACATACAACTCCTGGTCTCTGCCACACCACTAGTTAGCCTTGTGATATTGGCCAAGTCTCTTAAATTCTCTCAATCTGAAATTCCTCAGCTGTAATATGAGGAGGTATCTCTAAGTGACCACTAAATTCCCCTCTAGTTCTCAAATCCTTAGAGATTAGCAAGCACTGCCAAAAGATTCACAAACAGTATACCCTACTAGACACCAGAAGATTTCAATATAATTTAAAATGCTTCCAAAGAGGTAAATGCACTTCCAGAGACAGAAAACTGCATTTTGTATGAAAAAAGAATATAAATTCACACTCACAAATTTTAGACAAGTAGACTTGTGGCTATCCAAGTATTTCACCCATCTGAATGTAATTCCAACAAAATTCTATAACAGATGACCTAGTTTGTGGGGATTCCAAAGCTAGGAATGGGCATTTGTTCTCCTAGAACCAGGTTTGAAAATTTCAACTTCTTTCCCCCCAGATATAATTTTATTTCCTAAAAGAATCAGTTATCTAAGGTAAGAAACTAGCATCATTGTTAAGAATCTTTTGGAAACATCTCAGGTAGCCCATTTTGCCTTAACTCAATTCACTTTAGAAGGAATATTTTTATGGCTGTATTATTAAACCTTAAGGACAACATTAAAAAGATGTGTGAACATTAGAAAGGATATTAGCAAATGCTCTGTATTTTGCACCTGAATACACTGATTATCCTGATCACACTAACTCTGGCAAGTATGAATATATATGTTATAAATAACATCCACCTGAGGACCTGATTATTATTCTAAATATAATATGTTTAAACATAAGAAAGCTCCAGATAAGAGCAATTTGGAGCTATGCTCAAAAAGTTATCAAACTTTTGACCCAGCAGTGTTTCTACTGGGCCTATATCCCAAAGAGATTTTAAAGGAGGGAAAGGGACCCATATGTGCAAAAATGTTTGTGGCAGCCCTTTTTGTAGTGGCAAGAAACTGGAAATTGAAAGGACGCCCATCAATTGGAGAATGGCTGAATAAATTATGGTATATGAATGTTATGGAATATTATTGTTCTGTAAGAAATGACCAACAGGAGGATTTCAGAGAGGACTGGAGAGACTTGCATAAACTGATGCTGAGTGAAATCAGCAGAACCAGGAGAATGTTATATAACACAGCAACAAGACTATATGATGATCAATTTTGATGGACATGTTTCTCTTCAACAATGATGTGATTCAAACCAGTTCCTATTGTTCAGCGATGAAGATAGTCATATACATCCAGAGAGAGGCCTGTGAGAACTGAGTGTGAACCACAACACAGCATTTTAACGCTTTCTGTGAATATTTCCATGCATTTTGTTTTCCTTCTTAGGTTGTTTTTTTCTTCTTCTCTTTCTATATCTGATGTTTCTTGTGCAGTAAGATAACTGTATAGATATGTATACATGTATTGTATTTGTCATATAATTTATCCTATTTAGCATGTATTAGATTACCTGTCATCTAGGGGTGGGGGTGGGGGGAAGGAGGGGAAAAGCTTGGGGAAAAAAAAGTTTTTGCAAAGGTCAATGTTGAAAAATCACTCACATGTTTTGTAAATAAAAAGTTTTATATAAAAAAAAAAAGAAAGCTCCAGATAAGGATGTATCTTGGATTTTTAAAATTGTATTTTTCCTTAACAAACCAGCAAAAGGAGTTGCTATCATTTAAATAAAAACATTTTTCCTGGAGTTTTAGTTTATACTCAATACTAATACTGGAAACATTTTCACAAAATGGTGTTGGACATTCCTCCAACAACAATGTTGGGCATTGTTGGACATTAGTTGTCAAGTTGTAGGCTCCTTACTCTTTTAAAATGGACTCTGAACTTTTAAAAACTATCTTGATATTTTAATTTTGATGTATTTGGTTTCCTTTGAACTCCTGTTGATTTTATTTTACACATTTAAAAACATTATTCTGAGAAGGGATCTATAGACTCCACCACACATAATACCCACACAAGAAAAAGTTAAGAATTTCTATCTGTTAGGATATGAGACGAGGGTAGGGGGGCAGTGCCTGAAGAAGGGACAGGTTAAAAAAGGAATGAAGGACAATTCAGAAAGACAATAAACAGGGTCTAAAGGAGAGAATTTTTCTGGAGCCAGAGGATCTTTCAACTTGTGATCCAGAAGAGTAAACAAGATGCTATGCCAAGTCAAACTAGATTTTGTGGGGTCACTAAATCCAAGGAACTCTAAGGATTAAGTAGAAATCAGAAGGAATTTGTGGCAATGATCCAAAGCCAGGAAAATAAGCCGAGTATTTCAAAGTAATGCACTAGGAGGGGAAGCAGTAGTCATCCATGTAATGACAGTGTTTCCTGCTGTTTCTCCACCCTAAACAGCATGGTTTTATAGCAGCAGCCACACCCTCTCCTTATTCCATTCTGTTGGAGTTGCTGAAGACCTAGACACTATCCCTCCCTCTAGAAAGTTACCATCAACTTAGTGGGATAATGTTAGTTAGGTCTCTATTAACTCCCAGGCATACATGTTGCACAGATTGCCATGTCCTTTCCTCAGGCTCACAATCCTGCCAACCTAATAGATAACAAGTAGTCTCATGGCTTCTGTAAATTTTGGAAGAACTGAATAATATATTCTTCTTGCCTATGTAGGGGATTGAGTAAGGGGGTTCCTTGATCAATTTAGTAAGCCAACTTCAAAAAAAAGTCTTTCTGAAAGACTTTTGGTGGGAATTTACTGGATGGTATGATTTTGGAATGGTGTCATTAAGGAAAATGTGGATAATCATATTGGAACCTTGTTGAAAGGACAAATGGCATTTCCTGTTTAGTCCTCAGTAATTGGAGCTGTCTCCAAGATGAATTGTTGCATTTGAAAATATTCCTTGATGCCTCCTGAAGGATGGTTTATATGGTTTAGAGCTGCTGCCAGATAGCTGGTTCAGATTCTCGTGGAGGATGGACTAGTGTTCAAGATTCTCCCCCTTTTGTGTTCCCTTATAAAGAAAAATCATTCATGAAGGGCTTAAAGCTTTTTCATTTTTTATCTCTAGTTCAATTTGAGGGAAATCATGAGTTGAGCATTCAGTGATCAATAAAATACTTGTGAGACATACATGGCAGAAGTTCTCATGGCCCAAGGCTGGAGTTTCTGGACCATGTCATTACTTAGCCATGTGAAATCTAATCTCCCTGGCCTTCTAGTTATAAAAGACATGGAAATATATGGAAATAATCACTAAGTAGCATTCCTTGAATCCAGCCTTCTAAACACAGAAGGATTTTTTGAACAGTATCAATCTGGGGAGTTCCTTCAGAAGTAGCCTTGGTTTGAATTGAAATCGTGAAAGAAACAAAAATGAAACATTCCCTTCTACTGATAGAGAGGCAATAAATTCAAGATGAAGAATGATACATGGATTTTTGGACATGGCTAATGCAGGAATTTACTTTCCTTAACTATGCCTATTTCTCATAGGGATTTTCTTTTCCTTGCTCGAATAGGAAAAAGGTGAGAGATGAAAAGTAAGAAAAATGAAAAGCAAGCAACAAGCATTTCTTATGCACCTACTTTGTGTCAAGCAGTATGCTAAGTACTGGGAATACAGAGAAAGGCAAGAGATAGTCCTTGCTTTCCAGGAACTCACAGTCTAATGGAGATATCACAAAAAAAGAACTATGTATAAAAATAGAGGCAGAGCAAATTAGATATAATAATCAGAAGGAAGGCACTAACATTAAGGGGGATTAGGAAAAGCTTCCTGAAGAAAGTAAGATTTCAACTGAGGCTTGAAGGAAGTAAGAGAAGTCAGGAGACAGAAATGAAGAAGCAGAAAATTCCAAGAATATAAGAAAGCCAGTGAAAACACCCAGAGTTAGCTGATGGGGTGTCTTGTGAGAGAAATAGCAAAGACATTAGTGTCCCTGGATAGCAGAGTACTTGTCTTTGCTGGAAAGGCAGGAGGATGGCAGGTTATGAAAGGCAGAGAATTACATATTTATTTTCCAGAGGTGAATTTGTTGAATGGGGGCAGGGGACAATGACACAATCAGATCAGTTTGATGACTGATGGTTGATTGGAGTGAGAAGAAACTTGAGGTAGAGAGACCTTCTTATTGGAAGACTATGGCAATAATCCAGGTTTGGGGGAATGTAGACTTAGGCCAAGGGAGTGGAATTTCAGAAGGATATTCACCATTAGTGGCCATGTCTTATATGAAGATCCAGCAAAAAAAA
Organism: Myrmecobius fasciatus; assembly: GCA_023553655.1. Lineage (NCBI taxonomy): Eukaryota > Metazoa > Chordata > Mammalia > Dasyuromorphia > Myrmecobiidae > Myrmecobius > Myrmecobius fasciatus. The sequence continues at coordinate 510,692 of JAJPUD010000587.1, forward strand.
AAAAAAAAAAAAAAAAAAAAAACTGAGAAGAAGAGATCAGAAAGGTAGAAGGAAAGCCAGAAGACACCTAGAAAGAAGAGTGTACAATGAAAAGAGTAACCCTAGATGGTAGCTATGGAGCTCATCACTTGAATCATAGTATGCCCCCAATACAGCCTGAGAGAACATCACTATTGGCCTTTCCTCTGAGGAAATGAGAAATTTTTCAGATCTTCTCTTTTCCCTTCTCTCAGGGAAGAATCTAAAAAGAGGTTTTCACCAAACATTTCTCCCTTCACAGAAACATCAGTGGGTAAAGTAACAATGTAAAAGGGCCCTGGGCTTAAGCTCTATACATGCTTATGACTTGAATGAGGGAAATGCTCCCTTCTTAATTAACTTGGATCCTCTCTAACAATTTCTTATGAATCCATCACTGCCATGTCAACTGTCCTTTCAAAGGCAAAAGGCATTCTTCATCTGTTAGAAGAAAAGAGCACAGAATGATGTATATCATATACAGGACAAAGAAGATCCAATTTTTTAATGCAAACATAATGTAGAAGAAGGAAATCACAAACCTTTGTGGAATCTCTACTCAAAATACCTCAAATGGGATCATGAAGAGTCAGACATGACTGAAAAATGACTGAACTACAATACTGCAATAGAAATCTACTTTATTTCTTGTTCTTTGACATCACAAAAAGTCCTGCTGTGATTATTTTGGGGCAGATAATATCTTTCTTTCCATATTTAATCCCGTTCAGCTATATGCTTAGAAATGGGATCTCTGGGTCAATGACATTTAAGACATTTAACTTCACATGACTGGGCTAATTTACAATTCTACCAAGAGTATAGTAGTATACCTGTTTTTTCATTGGTCATCTAACAATAACTACTTCCATCTTTGCCAATTTGTGAGTATTTGATTCAGATTTCTTATTTTTAGTGTCTATGGTTGTTAGTTATTTCAATGCTTCTAAGAACTATTTGTTCATATCCTCTGAACACTTACCCACTGAAGAATGTTTTTTTGGTCTTATATATTTGTATCAGTTCCCTTTTAAATATCAGACCCTTAGCAAATATATTTGATGCAAAAATTTATTTGTAATCAACAGCTTTTTCTTATCCTAATTATAATAATTTTGTTCTTTTTTTAAAAAAAGCTTTTTTTAAAATTTTATGCAATTCAATTATCTATTTTATTTTTCTAATTGCCTCTCTGTCTGTTGTTTTAAGAATTCTTCTCAACTATGGATTCTAAATGCTTTTAAGAGGAAGTAGATACTTTCCCTCCAAGGAATGTTTTTAATCTACACGTACTTTCAGGTGACAGATAATCTAAAAAGAGGCAGAAAAAAAATAACAAAGTAGGATGGAGCCAAGATGGCAGAGAGCAGACAAGTGTTTATGTGACCTCCTCCAAGTTTCCCTCAAATTAACAGCAGATTAAACCTCTGAGCCAGTTTTGAAGTGACAGAACCCACAAATATTTGTCACCCCTTTGCCTTAAGAGCAGACTTCAACCTTTAAAAAAATGAGCAAAAAAGCAAAAAGAATTCTGACCATAGACAGCTTTTATGGAGAAAGAGAAAAACAGACCTCAAACCCTGAGGATCCTAAAGGCAATCAACATCAGATGAAGCCCTAAAGGATGCTATGAGTTAGTCCCCATTTCATAAGGTTCTCTTGGAAAAATTAAGAAAGGATCTTAAAAGTGAGTTAGAAGAAAAATGGGGAAAGGAAATGAGATCTTTGCAAGAGGGCATGGAAAAGGAAAACCAGAAATTATTCGAAGAAAACTCTTCTAAAAATAGACTTGATGAAATGGGAAATAGATGTGAAAAAGAAACAAATTCATTGAAAAACAAAATCTGTGAAATGGAAAAAAATGCAATGAACAAAACACTTCATATAAAAGTTCAATTGGCCAAATGAAAAAGGAGATTTAAAAAAGCTAACTGAAGAAAATAATTCCCTAAAAATTAGAATTGAACAAATGGAAGTGAATGAATCAATGAAACTTCAAGAACAAACAAAACCAAAAAAATGAAAAAAATAGAAGAAAATATAAAAACTTCATTGGAAAAAAATAACATAGTAAAGATAGAGTTTAACTTCTGGTTAAGCAGCAACAACTGGGGCTAATCTTTAGCAGTTATTTGACTGCTGACATGACACAAGATCTGCTATCTTTCCAGGACCTGAGTTCGGAGAGTGACAGAACTTTTCAATACATGTCAAGTCATCTCTACTATCCACTTCTTGTGATTTATATGGGAATAAGTTATACTTCCAAAGAACCTAGGAAAAAATGCTAAAGATTACCTGGTCTTAAACAATAAATTGAAATCCTGGTTGTGAGAGATTGTTTTTCCTTCACTAACACCTATCAAAAATAAAGAATACAGAAGAGAATCATAGATTTGGGGAGGGTGCAGCTAGCTAAGGAGATGGCAACTGAGAATAGGATATGGATTTCTGGGCTATCATTAAAAATACAGAAGTAACAGATTACTGGCTAGGATTAGAGTTCAGCAGTAAGAGTTGATTAAAAAAAAATCTTCTTGCAAATTTAATGTAAAGAACTCCAAAATGAAAAGGAAGAGAGAGAAAACTGTTTATGTATATTCACCAAGCTAGATGCCATAGAGTAGAAGAAATTAGCTAGTAATGAAATCTATGGCTTCCTACACAAATGAATAAAATATGAGTAATAAGCAAGATGAACTAGAGATCCTGATATGAGAAAGCAAATTATGACTGTGAGGTATCATTGAGACTTAATGGAATGAGGTTTATGATTAGAATTTTGCCCTAGGATGATGTTCATTATTCAAAAGAACCTGGAGATATAAAGTGGAAGAGTTAGGGTTAGTTTAAGAAAATATACCTATGCAAGGAACTCCAGGAACCAGAGAAGGGAAGAATGATGAGAACATTTGGTGAAGATCAATGGAGGAAGAAATAGTAATATTGTCACACAGCACACAATGCACCACATGGGCTGAAAGAGCAAATGAGTAAGAGCAAATTCAGGAAGTAGATCACAGAAGCATGATATAGTTAGTAGTGATGTAGCATTTCAATTATCCAGACATCTGTTGGTGCTCCTTCCCTGCCAAAAGCCATGGAGCTAATCATTTCTTCATTTGTTTTCCTTGAAAAAGGGAAGACATCAACAAAGGAAATTTCTATTCTGGATGTGATTCTTACCTACAGGGAGACTTTGCTAGGGTTAAAGAGATTAGAACTTTGAAGGGAATGATTCTTTGATCCTAGAATTTGGGATAGAGAAAAGGAAATCTGGGAATTATTGATAAGCATCTTAGATTTTGGACATAGAAGTTTTCTGAAAAGGGATAAATAGGGCAGCTAGGTGGCACAATGGATAGAGCACCAGCCCTGAAGTCAGGATGACCTGAGTTCAAATCTGGTTTCAGTCACTTAACATTTCCTAACTGTGTGATCCTGGGCAAGTGACAACCCGAATTGGCTCAGCAAAAAAAAAAGGGGGGGATAGATAAGATCTTGTAAACTAAAATTATATAGGAGAAACCAGATCAAGAGGTATGGGAAGTTCCCAAGAGTGAGATTCTAAAAACACAAAGAGAAATAATTCTAATGAGAAAGGGGGGAAAAGGTGATTGCTTAAAGAGATTACTTTGGGAACATGAGAAACTCATCAACCAAAATAAAAAAAAAATTTCCCGAAGACATGTATATAAGATGAAAGTATGATCAGGTAATGACTGATTAATATAAAAATATGAATGGCATGATTCTATTAGCAGAGTATTCGAAATCTTAATGCTAATGCCAGCTAAAGCTGGTAAGGGGGTGCAGGAGGCTGAAATTGGTTACTATAAAAAAGAGAAGATTAAATAGGGGATGTCAATAAAAAAGGAGGAATATTTCAGAGATGTTGCAAAGATGAAATCAAGAGATCTTGGCAAAAGATTTGATATTGAGATTATGTATGAGAGATAGCAAGAAGTCAAAGATGGCACCTAGATTGAGAGCCTGAGGAACTGGGAAGAGAGTGTTGTCCTCTACAATAATAGGGAAGGTAGGAAGGTGGTGGGGAAGGTTTAGGAAAAAATTAATGAGTTGTTTTGGTCTATGATAGACATCTTAAACTTAGGTTAAATAATGAATGTCCCATACACTTTTAAAACTCCAAAACTGAATTCATGATCTTTGCCCTAAACCCCTCTTTTATTCTTAATTTCCCCATTATTGTAGAAGGCATCACTATCTTGCCAGTTACATTGGTTTGGATCCTTGGCCTCTCACCTTTCTTCCCAAGGGCCCCATATACACATTAGTTGCTTAGTCTGTCTAGTCTGTGTCATCTCTTATATATACTCCTATGCTTCCTAAAATGCAGGTGTGATCGTGGAATTCCTTTTTTCAATAAACTCAGTGGCTCCCTGTGGAAGACCAAATATTAAAAAATGGGGGGGGGGCAGTGTTTCTTAAAACTTTTTATAAACTTTCCAATCTTCTTACACTTTACTGTCTTTCATGTACTCTGGAATCCAGGGACTCTGAAGTCTTTTCTGTTTCTTAAGCAAGATATTCATATCCTGACTCTGGATATTTTCACTTGGTATCCTCAATGCTTGGAATTTTCTTCTTCCTCATCACTATCTCCTGGTTTTCCTGACTTTCTTCAGATTCCAGGGAAAAACTCATCTTCTTGGTCCTCTTTAATGTTGATGCTTTCCCTCTACTGATTATCTTCAGTTTATCTTATCTTATTTGCACATTGTACTTGAAAACATTTTCATGTTGTGGCCTCTATTAGACTGTAAGCTTCTTAAGAGTAGAAACTGAATTTTTTAGGAAGGTGCACACACTCCCTTCTTGCTATATCCAATACTTGGCCAAAAAAAAAATGGTACTTAATGTTCTTTCATTTGACCTTACTAAACTAGACTACATTGAGAGAAGCATAATGTCCAGAACTAAAAAGTTCACAGTCTTGACATATTTTGCCCTAGTCAGACCACATCTAGTACCCTAAATTCAATTCTGTATTTCACATTTTGTAAACCAATAGAAAATCTAGAGTGAATACAAAAGAAGGTGACCAGAGTGATGAAAGGACTGGAGAACATATCACAAAAAGATCATTTGAATCAACTGGAAGTGTTCTTCCTGGCTAACAAACTTCAGAGCTCATGTCCTTGAAGTCATAAGTCCTCATTATTCTCATTGGTAGGTTACTGCCTCTCCTGGAACAATATTTCAACTGTTCTCCCTTTCCACCTCCTCATTAATTGCCCTGCCTCCCTCTCCAGTTATGGAACTATGAACTGTGATCAAATCAACTCTGGCATTGTTCTTGGATGTGGTATGTTAATCTATTCTATGCCTATAACTTTCCAGACCAAGACACCACTATTCCATATGTATGTTGTTTCTCTCATTTGAATGCAAACTCATTGAGGGAAGGGACTGTATTTGTTTTTATATTTGTATCTCCACAGTGCTTAGCACTTATTATATAAATGCATTTTCTTTCCTCTCTCCCTCCCTCCCTCTTTTCCTTGTTTCCTTCCTTCCTTCTTTCTTTTCTCCTTTCCTTCCTTTCTTCTTTCCTTCCTTCCTTTCTTCTTTCCTTCTTTCCTTCCTCTTTCTTAAAGGTGGTTTTTCTACTTTTCCAGTTGGAAGATTATTCTTCTAAGCTGGGATATTGATATTCCAGTTTGCCTCATGCATAAAACATTAAGTACATTACATTTTAATGCATTACTTGGTTAAGTAATGATTAATAAATTAAGCAGAGAGTGGAAACAAAGATAACCCCACGTGAAGAAATATAAATATGATTTTAATAAATGAATTTGCACACTATTGTTTCCAGTTTTGTGTATGTGTATATCCAGTCCATAGGGGTTTAATGGCCCCATGAATAGAATGATTAGAACATCTCAACCATAAAAAGAATTGTCATGGACAGAGATGAGTTATGAAATAAAGGGTCATTTCTTAGATAACTACTATTCCTCTTTGTAGGGTATTTCCCTTTACAACTACTTTGTGTTGACCTCCCCAATGTTGTGCTGTTGCTAAGATCTGCTCTAACCTCCTTGGATTTGGTTACCCTGTTGAGTTCTGGTTTGACCGGATTTGGTATTTTCTTTACTCTCCTTGATCATGACTTACATCATCTTCCTTTACTTCCTATGACCATGGTAATTGCCCCTAATCCCCAAGACCATGAATGCCCTGATCCTTCCCTCTCCATATCCCCTATGGAGCAGGAGTCTGATAGTTTTATTTCCATCCCCAAACTAGAACAGACCTGTTCACATACCTACACCTCAGACAGTGTCTTAGTTAGTCTCCAGAAAATCCATCAGCTACAGGTAGAAAATGGTTAAGGTGTAGGAATTTTTGGGGGGAAGGGGAGAGGTGAAAAAACCATAAAACCAGACCAGATCATGATGCTACAGCAACAACTAGATTAAACCTTCATGGAAATTGCAATCTTTCCATGAGCTTAGAAGTTTTCTGGGAAGACAGTGGTTCCCAACATGGGGTTTGTCTTCTGCCCTGCCTATCAGTTGCCCAAGAAGTTTTTCAGATTACTTCACTGAGTAAACATTATACTTCTCTGGATTTCTGGGCCACTATGGACAATGTTATGATCTTCCAATTCCAGGGACACATCTTGGACCAAGAGAACCTTAGATATATCCTACATAGTGGGACCACCAACTGCCCATTTTTTGGGAAAACTGTACCTACCTTGTGAAAAACAACCTTCATTGGGTAAGGTGGAAAAGACTTCTGACACCTCCCTCTTTTCAATTAAAATTGCCAGCCAATAGTTAATTGATCATGTTCAAAGAGTATTAATTAATAGTTCTGTGTGAATTTGGAGGGAAATATTTGCCCTAATTCTATCCTGTCCAACTGAATCAAAAACTTGGGCAAATATTAATAGTTAATAATAATAATGCATCCCTATATGGTACTTTAAAGGTTACAAAACACTTTCTTTACAAAAATTCTTTTAAGTAGATAGAGCTAATATTAGTATTCCATTTTGTAGAAAACTGGAGTTTCAGGAAACTGAGTTTCAGAATTACCAAATCACATGGTTAATAAGTGGAGAATTTGGAACTCACATTTTGGTTTTCTTGGTTCCATTTCCACTGTTCCTTCTATTTCTGTATACCATATATGATGTATATTTTTCATAGTAGATTTTTATTTTCAAAATATATGTAAAGAAAATTTTTAACATTTATCCTTGCAAAACCTTGTGTAATGAAGCATATTTATCAGTCATGCAAAGCCAACGGAGATAGGTCAAAATGATCTTGATAGGCTGGAAATCTAGAGTGAAATTGACAAGTTAGGACTAAATATGAATAATGTAAATTCCTATATTCAGGTTCAAAAACTCAATTGCACACATATGGCATAGTGGAGACCTATCCTGGCAACAAGTGATGGAAAAGATTCAGAAATTTTAAGTGACAAAGAATTGCAATTTGAGGCAGAAAAGTCACATACTCCCTCTAAAAAGTTAATAAAACTTTAAGCAGAATTAACAGAAATAAGAGATTTGTATTAAGGGAAAGAATAGCCCCAATGTATCTTGAATTGAACAGAACAAAATTGTAATATTGTGTTCAATTTTAGTGATACCCTTTGATAAGAAAATTGATATTTAGAAGAGGGTGACTCTGATGGGAGGGAGGGGATCTGGAATCCCTATCAAATAAAGAACCATTAACAAGAGTATGACTGCTTTTGCATGAAGAAGAAAAAGCTAAAAAGAGAATGTATAGCTTTTTTCTAATATTTGAAAGGCCTTTAATTAGGAGTAAATTTTTTATGTCTGTGTTGCTTCAGAATTAGAACTAGAACTAAAATTAAGACTAATGAATACAAATTATAAGGAGCCTGATTTGGGCTCATTTTGAGAACTAAAAATAAATGCTTTCCAATGATAGAATGATTTCCCCAATCTAGTAGTAAGATCCTTGTCATGAGAACAATTCAAGCCAAAAGTGGATAACTTAACCAAATGATCATCTCCTGTTATGGGGGAAAAAAAGAAAGAAAAACATTTTATGCCTTTTTAAGAGGTAGAACTAAATAACTTGTAGGACTTCATCCAACTCTAAAATTCTATAATTTTATTAAAAGCATAGGGGTTTTTCTTAAATTAAGAAAGTAATTACTTTGCAATCCTCAGAGAACTCTAGAAATGGGTTATATAATTACTGTTAATAATATATATTAATGCTAATAAGGTATAAAAGGTTAATAACATATAGAGAGAGCTAGGAACCATACCTATGATTTCATTGATATAGGTGAGGAAAGTTTCTCTATCAACTGATGCATTCCCTGCAAATTATAGTCTTGGAGACAGCTGTCTAGCTTTTCCCAGTGGTTCTCAAACTTGTTCTCAGAATCTTTATACTATTAAAAATTATTGAGGATCAGCCCAAAGAGTTTTTGTTTATGAGTTATACTTATAGGTAGGTACTTACCATATTAGGCATAAAATTAATTTTGAATTTGTAGACTCTCTGAAAGAGATTCAGAGACTCCCAGAATTCTCTGGACTACACTTTGAAAACCTCTGATCTAGAGCTCAAAAGGTTGAGGCTAGCCCATAATCACATATCTACTATGTATTTGAAGCTGGAACTCAGGCCTTCCGGATTTTGAGGCAGCTCTGTATTCACCATATCATTGCACCTAGTAGGTGCTTAATAAAATTTGGCAGAATTGAATTAAACAGAGGGATTAACCAGTCATTAAGCATATATTAAGTATGAATCTGTGAGGAAGTCAGGTATTCTAAAAGACAAAGGTAAAGAGAGAAAACATTCTAGGGACAAAGCAAATTCAGTTCAAAGTTATGGGAAAATAGCAAAGTCTTTGGGAAAGCATTCACTTTTTAATTGTACATTCGAGTGGCAGGGATGAACTTGCAAGGAGTCATCCACACTTTCTCGCTTGCTCCTTTTGTAATTCCATGCATTTATTTAGCTAGAATCCCAGATGCAGTCTGTGATTATGGAATTCGTGCAAAGACAAGTGGCCAATGCAGGGATTGAACCTGCAACTCCAGTTCCCTGGCCCTGGCAATGAGCTTAGAAACCGCGGAGGGAGCTGGGAAGCACTAGCAGAATATCAATCATCAGACCCCTGCTTGCTGGGATTACTTGACCACAAGAGACCAGGAAGACTTGCAGTTTTCCATCAGTTGTCCCCCTCTGTATGCGGAGGACATGTGCACATAGCAATGTAGTTACTCTGAATCTCACACTTATTAGTATGTTTCAGGTTGCCCTGTTTGTCACTAATGTTTGCTATGATCGAGTGCCAGGAGAGCCCTCAGCCTCAGGAGACAGTGAGAATATGTCTGCCTGATGAATCCCAAACCCTCACCCCTAAGCAGCTTCTTTGGGGCTGAATGGAAACATTATAACAATTTAATTACCTTTCACAAATGCAGCCTCCGAAATCACACTCCCTTCTGCCAAAATGCATTTCTAAAAGAGGTACAGGAAGAGGGGTCCTGCTTGTCCAGGGGCGAGAAGCAGAGTCCTTGAAGAAATGGAACCTATTTTAATTAAGTTTCAAAAGTGACATACTATCCCCTGACCCACATATACACTGAAAGTGTCCTTTTTGAGCCAGGCCAAGTTTCCGTCGCTGCCGGAGCTGGGCCCTTTACCGTGTGAGCTCCATGAGCAGGCGATGGGTTTTGTTTTGTTTTTAATAAAAAGGCCAATAATGGGGCCTGCCAATAGGCATTGTCTTCCCCAGTCTAAAGTGTTTGAAATTAATTTATCCGCTTAGGATGGTGTATAAATTTCTCATTACGAGTGTCAGTGATGAACAAGAAACCATTCCAAAAAATGTATTGGGGCTCATGCCAAGCCCTGGGCTCCAGGTCTCTTGCCGAGCCTCTGCCCGGTACAAAGGATTTCACACAGTCAGGAGAGTTAGCTATGCATGCTTTCCCGTTGCCGGGGCTCAGCCAAATACCCTGTGAGAACGACACGTATACACACTTTGTTTTATTATTCCGCACAGATGCTTTTTTGTTTTATATTTCAAGCTTTGTGGGGTATAATGCAGGGTGTTGTTTTTTTGTTGTGTGTGTATTTTTTTTCTCTCCATCTCCCAGTCACTAACCTCCCCCACCCCCACAAAGGGATAGGGGTAAGGGGGAGTGGAAAACAGAAGATGGAAGCTTTTCCAGGAAGGCTTGTGGTGAATTAGATAAACAGAGTCTCTCTGGTTTGGGGGTGGGGGAGAAAAAGATGATTGGGTAGTCTGATGGGGAAAAGGGGAGAGGAGAAGATAGGTCCTTAGCTCCTCCCAAATGGAAAATGGCGCCAATTCGATTATATTGGTCAGTGCCGGTACGGGAATGAACTCTAGTCTAAAAAAAAATGTATACACTGAAAGATAGACACTTGCCAGTCTTCTCCCCCAGTCCCACCCTGCACCTGCTCCTGCCACCCAAAACACGTATACCATGTCTTCTAATTCTCCTCAGAACGTTCCACTCTGGCTAAGCTTGCTCTATGGCCATTTAGGGTCAGTTCTCTCAAAGATTCCCAGGTGAGTGATCTCTAAGTAGAATGGGCTACCTTACCTTGCCCCCATCTGACAAACTAATAGTCCACTAAGTAAGCAACCTGCTTCAGTCGGCTTTCTTTGATATCTGTGTCAATGTTTGTAGATTTCTGTGGATCTTACCTTCTTTGCATTGGTATCAATGATTAAGAGAACAAAAGAAAAAGAGAACTAAATTAACTACAGTAAGATTACTGACAGAGACTGCCATTCCTCACAAGTGGGTTTGGAGCTGGTAGGAGTCAGCCGAAGGGCAAGTGAGTCCCACCCAAGTCAAGAGGGGTAGCAGGTGAAAGTCGATTTGCTTCTCTAGGTCTTAGTTTCTCCCATCTGTTGGATGAGGAGTCAGAATAAGATGATCTCTAAGGGATCTTCCCCCTTTAGCATTCTGGATTTCTATACTGTGACACCCCAAATAACTAGCTACTGGAACAATGGTAGCCCAGAGAAAGATGAATTGGATTTTTCTGAAGTAAAAGGGGCTTCTCCACTGGATGGCCCCCCAAGACTGTGTGCTTTTTATGGAAGTTATGCCTGAAAAGCCACTTGCTGGCATTCCCCTCATCTCTATCCACAATAACTTTTCCTGATTTGAAAAGTTCTCCATAGCAGAATGAGCAAATAAGGGAGTGAAATGACCTTTCCAGAATGCCCCCAAGAGTAGTCAGGAGACTTCTTATCCATTTCCTCCTTAGGACAAGACTCCTTCTCTCATATCACCTGGTCCTCTGTCCAAACATAGCCAAGAAGGGTAGAGATTGGTACTGATCTGCAAGAGGCCCCTCGGCTTTGGATGCCTGGCAAGCAGCTCTATGCCCAGGCAGCCAGCCAGCCCGCAATCCCTAAAGAGGTGCCCTCATTAAAGGCAGCATGGTCCAGTGGGCAGGGCATCAGACTGGGCATCTGGAGACTTGGGTTCCAGTCCAGCTCTACTGCTGATTTGCTAGGTGACCTTAAGCAGATTATTTAACCTCTCTATGTTCCACCTGCCCTCTGCCCTCACTCTTCAGGAAAAGTTCCAGATCTTTCCCCTAGAAATGAAAGGATTACTGGATGTGTGACTCTAATGCCTGAAATCCTCCTTCATCTTGTTACCTTGTCCTGCAAATTTTTCACTTCTTGACAAATAAGACTATTGCAATCTTATTCAAAGGAACCCAAGAAATACATTGCACTTTCTTTCCTCTCATAATTTATAAACTCACGCCCTGATATGATCTTGGAAAGGAAAGACACATTACTATGATTAGAAAGGCAGAACCAATGGAGATTCAAGACCAGAAGGGACCCTCTGCTAAGTGCAGGTTATTCTTTGAAAAGTTTCTTTTCCCCATGTCTCCACTGTCCATCATCAACAGAGCCTCTGATTCGGATTTCCCCACAGGCATTGTGTCACAATCCCCTATAAAAGCCCAGGATCCCGACCTGGGGTTGCCTTCTTTAGCATTCCTCACAAGTGGGTTTGGACTTGGTAGGAAGCAGCCAAAGGACAGGATCCCACACAAAGTCAAGAGGGATAGCAGGTGAAAGTTGATTTGCTTCTCTAAGTCTTAATTTCCCCATCTGTTAGATGAGGAGTCAGAATAAGATAGTTTCTAAGGGATCTTCCCCATTTAGCATTCTGGGCTTCTATAACCGAAGTGACTCCAAATAACCAATCATTGGACCAAAGGTAGCCTTTAATCCATCCCTTTTCCCTCTCTTGTACTTCTCTCTCCCTGTCAAATTATACCCTTCTCTTGGTTACCTTCAAATTCTGATAGACTTATGGGAAATCAGATCAAAGAATCCAGGCTCAGGTGTTACTAACTGATCATTGCATAAGATATTAGTCTTTTCAGATCATCAAATCTTATTTACATTTTCATTTTGAGTCTGCTCTGCTTAGTATGAAAGAAAAGAAACAAGCATTACTCACATACTACATGTCAGGAACAGTGCTAAACACTTTACAAATGTTATCTCATTTGATCATCCCAACAATGGCAAGTAGGTGCTATTATGATCCCCATTTTACAGTTGAAGAAACCAAGGCAAACAGCAGACTTTCCCAGAATTCTGCGAATCTTGTGGATAGTCATTCACCCAATCTATAAGACCAGCAGCACTGAATATAACTTTATTTTCCTCAAAAAGGTCTTTCTTTTTTGAAAGAAAAAAACCTTTAAACTTTTAGTTGTTAATCTTTCTTTTCTACTTTCTCATTAATTCATGTTTTCCCCAAACCCTTTAAGTGTTTTGCCTAGGAGCCCAAGAGGTATATTTCTGAAACCTGAAACAACAATATATAAAATAAAAGGATGGGTCTCAAGGATGCCAAAACATTTGACAGAAGTTGGGGGGGGAGGAGTTCAAAATTTGGAAAGTCAATTGTCATAGAGTACACAGCACATTGGATTTATAATTAGGAAGCATTTTTTTTAAGTACCTACAATGTTCCAGGAATTTTGCTAGTCACTGGAGATATAAGTACAAAGGATGAAACAGTCCCTACTAGAAAATGAGCTTACATTTAGATGAGGGAAACAAGTACATATATAAATATATACAGCAAAAATGTAAAGTGAATAAATATAAACATGTATGAAGTAGTTCAGAACAAGTTAGCTTGCACAGGAGGGACAAAGTAGTTCAATACAAGTTGAAGGCAAGAGAACTGTAGCAATTGGGGGAATCATGAAAAGCTTCATGAAGAAGATTGGAGTTAAGTCTTAAGGAAAGAGAGACTCCATGTAGGTGAGGGAAGCAGAGAGTGTATTTGAGACAAGTGAGATGGCCAATGTGGAGCTTTTGTGTGACAAAGAGGAGGCCAATCTGGTTGGTTTGCAGAGTGAGGAAGGGACAATAATAATGTCCAATGAGGATGGAAAGATAGGTCCTGGCCAGATTGTGCAGGGTCTGGAATAGTAAACAGAAGAGTTTATATTTTATTCTAAAGTCAACAAGAAGCCACTTGAGTTGAGTAAGGAAAAGGGTTACTACCTTAGACACTCAGACTCCAGGCAAGTCAGTTAATGTCTCTAGATTGAAGTTTCCTCATTTATAAGATGAAAGGGTTGGATTTAATAAACTCTAAAGTATCTTTCATCTGTGATTCTTGAGTATCTATACTACCTATGAGATACGGGGGCCAAGGGGAAATAATAAAGCACAAGAAGCTACCGTCCTTATTCTCGTGTGATTTTTAATTTAATTTGAGATACAGGATCTTGATACCAATGAAGCATTATGCCAAACAAGTTACCAACAAGCCTCCTCCTTCCCTTACTTCCCCCAAGAAATCAGACACTCCAAAGGCTACATATGGAAGATGAAGTGATGGAACTTTTTTAGTGGACCAGAAAAGAGTGCTATTATTGGCTTTCCAAATCAAGTTGGATGGTACCAAAAAGCATATTTACAGAATAAGGAGCAAGAAATGTAGAGAGGAAATCAGAGAGACAAAATCAAAAGGAAGAAAGAAGAGACAACAGAAGAATAACAGTGGCAAATAAAAGTTGTAATAAAGTTGCAATGGAGGCAACAAATAGGTGATCAGTGAAGAGAAAAGAAAAGTAGAGAAAACAAAAATTTATTAAGTATCTACTATGCACCAAGCACTGGGCTATGTTTTACAAATAATATCTCTTTTGAAAGAAAAAATATATATAACTATAGAATAGAAATGGTCTGGCCAGGAGATGGAAAAAAAAGGAGGTGATCTGTTGTAAAAGCATTCTGGAGCCCTGGAAGCACTTGATGTTGGGGCAAAAACATACTCCAAAGGCACCATTGTCTTATAGATCAGTCTAAAATCAAATACATGTGAAATGGGAGGGATTTTAGGGAACAAGATTTTATCCCATTTTACAGATGAGGAAACAAACTCCCAAAGAAGGTAACATCCTTAGTCATACAGTAGTAAATAAAGTTAATACTCAAATCTAGGCCATCTGACTCTCAGTCTAGTCTTCTTTGTAACATATCACACTGTTTTTCTTTATAATGATGATTTGGAATCATCAAGAAAAGTAAAATTATGTTCAGCAAACCCTACTTAGAAAAACAAGTTTATGACACATTCTATAAAGGTTTCTATCAAAAAAGTTAAAATAAAAAGTTTTGATCTCTAGTGGGTTCACTTACTATTATTTTACAAGCTCTCTTGTGTAGAATACCTCCTTCCCCAACAAACCTGGATAACTAAGATGTTGTATAAAAAGTGGCAGTAGAAGGAGGTGCCAACTACAAGATGGAACCAAGTAGCTGGAGGTATATTATGGAAGACTCTTTGAATGGTGAACAGTTAGGGTTTTTGATAGAGGGTGAGGAATGAGAATTGGTGGAGAGAATAAAGTCGAGCAAATGGCCCATGGAAAAGTCCTGTGGCTGTAACGAATTGTAAAGATTTTCTTGGCAAAATGGGCAGTAGGGGAGAGGAATAATAATAATAGCTTACATTTATATAACAGTTATTATGTGCCGGGCACTGTACTAAGCACTTTACAAATATTATGTCTTTTGATCTTCGCAACAACCCTGAAAGGTAGGTTCTGTTTTTATCCCCATTTTCCAGTTAAGGAAACTGAGGAAAATGGGTGAAATGAATTGGCTAGGATTAACAGCTAATGACTCAGGGTTAAAAAAAAAAAAAAAAAAAAGAGTTGGCAGAGAGAATAGAGAGAAGGTAGAAGTTGGTGGAAGTCCTTAAATGTCTCCTTAAGAAATTTGGATTTGATATGGTATCTATCATAGGCAAGTTTGGAATGTGTATAGCCTAAAGTGAGGGTGGCCATATGAGGGTTGCTAGAATCCTGCTACAATAACTCAGGCAGAAGGGAATGAGATCCTAGGTTAAGGTAGTGGAGAAAATAGGCAAATGCAGGCAATTACCAAATTGTTAAACGTTTGTAATGTATATAAAGGAAGATCATAAGTAATTTTGCACCCAAGGCAAGAACATGGCAAAACTGTGTGACACCTCCCATCTTAATTTTCCATGCATTTTTTGAAGGGCATTGCCCCCTGCAACTCTCAGCTTCATGCATCTGAGACAATGCCTCCTTTACCTCACCTTTGTTAGGATTCTGCTAGAAACAACACTGTGGTTTTGACCTTGAAATATCTAAGTTCAAATCCTAGCCCTCACTCAAGATGTGTGAACTTGGACAAATCATTTAATCTCTCTAAGTTTCTATTAACTCATCTGCAAAATGGGAATAATATTTTCCAAACTTCATAGAGTTTTTGTCAAGAAAGCACTTTGTAGACCTTAAAGCACTATATAAGTATGTCATTATTTTTATCCTAAAGCACAAACATGTCATGACTGATTGAGTTTTTCACTTTCCCTCTAGATGTTTTGGTATGGTAGTTATGGCCACCAAATTGGTAGAGCCAGTCTTAAATTGCCAGTCCTATCAGAGACAACTGGATGAACAGCAGGGGTGTGGTGCCTTGACTAAGGTTATTGGCACTATCAGCCACAATATTTACTGAGCTCCCATGAAGAGCCAGTATAGATAAACAACTCATGTGATATGGATGTAGTTTAGCTCTAACCTTTAGGATGCTTAAGGCAATGAAATCAAGCTAGAAAAATATCAAAGAGCCAAATCTGGTATTTAGTAGACTAATACAATTTTCCAAAATATATCTTCAGAATAAAAACTTTTTACATTTGAATTTGGTTTTTTTTAGTTGTGGGGCTAAATGACTATTATGATGGCTAAATTTTACATATATTATGATTGTACTCAAACTTTAATAAATCACACTTCCCCCACCCCAAATTGAATTCTGGATTGTTTGAACAAGAGCTGGGATGAATTTCATTACTTCGAAGAAAAGATTCACCGATCAATTTAATAACTGAATATTTAACGGGAATTATTTTATGTTTGGTTATTTTTTTTCAATTCTCTGTAATCTCATTTAGAGTTTTCTTGGCAAAGATTTTGAGTGGTTTGGCATTTCCTTCTCCAATTCATTTACAGATAAGGAAACTGAGGCAAAAAGGTGAAGTGACTTGCCTGGCTAGGAAGTTTGTGAAACCAGATTTGAACTCAGGAAAATGAGTCTTCTTAACTTCAGGCCTGAAGTTAAGTTATCCACTACTTTCCAAGAGCTTTTTAAAACTATAAGTAAGCCACACCTGTCAGATTGGCTAAGATGACAGGAAAAGATAATGACAAATGTTGAAGGGAATGTGGGAAAACTGAAACACTGATACATTGTTGGTGGAACTGTGAATGGATCCAACCATTCTGGAGAGCAAGTATGCTCAAAAAGTTATCAAACTGTGCATACCCTTTGACCCAACAGTGTTTCTATAGGGCTTATATTCCAAAGAGATCTTAAAGGAAGGAAAGGGCCCCACATGTGCAAGAATGTTTGTGGCAGCCCTTTTTGTAGTGGCTAGAAGCTGGAAACTGAATGGATGCCCATCAATTGGATAATGGCTGAATAAATTATGGTGTGTGAATGTTATGGAATGTTATTGTTCTGTAAGAAACGACCAACAGTATGATTTCAGAGAGGCCTGGAGAGACTTGCATGGACTGATGCTGAGCGAAATGAACAGAATCAGGAGATCATTATACACGGCAACAAGACTATATGATGATCAATTCTGATGGATGTGGCTCTCTTCAACAATGACATGTTTCAAACCAGTTCCAGTTATTCAGTGATGAAGAAAACCATATACACCCAGGGAGAGGCCTGTGGGATCTGAGTGTGGACCACAACATAGCATTTTCACACTCTCTGTTGATGTTTACTTGAATTATGTTTTCCTTCTCAGATTTTTTTTTCTTATACATACGATTTTTCTTGCACAAAAATGATAAGTGTGGAAATATGTATACATATATTCAATTTGTTAAGTATTTTAACATATTTAACATGTATTAGATGTCCTGCCATCTAAGGGAGGAGATGGAGGGAAGGAGGGAAAAATTTGTAACAGGAAGCTTTGCAAGGATCAATGGTGAAAAATTACCCATGCATATGTTTCGCAAATAAAAAGCTTTAATAAAAAAAAAAAACTATAAGTAAGCATGACTCAGTGGAAAGAGCTCTCAATCTGGAATTTTGAGATCTGGGTTCCAATTGCAAATCTGTTACCTACTACCTGTGTGACTTTAAGTATATCAACTAACTTCTCTGGGCTAGTTTCCTTATCTGAAAATGAAGGGACTCTTAAGATCTATTCTAGCTACTATAAAAGCATCTTATTTGCATACCAACAGATCAGAGGTAAATGAAACCTACAGCCCTGATATCTTGAAGGATTCAAATACAACCTCAGAGCTCATAGTTGTATAAACTTGGGCAAATCACTTAACTTTGGTCTGCCTCAGTTTTCTCAATTGAAAAAAGGGAAATGGGTCAGTTAGGTGGTGTAGTGCATAGAGCACCAGCCCTGAAGTCAGGAGGATCTGAGTTCAAATCTGGTCTCAGATACTTAACACTTCCTAGCTCTGTGTGACCCTGGGCAAGTCACTTAAACCCAATTGCCTCAGCAAAAAAAAAAAAAAAAAAAAGGAAGATAATAATAGCACATGTCTCCCAGGATTATTATGAGAATCATATGAGATAATACTTGTAAAGTAATAGATACAGTGCCTAGTACATAATAGCCACTTAATAAACGATTGTTCTCTCTCATCACCTCAGGTGGCAATTAAATAAGTTGTTCTTATTTGCTTATTAAAGTAGGTCTCTTAATTAAACAAGTATTTATGAAGGCCTACTTTGTGTGAGATACTTTGCTAGGAATTCTATGTGTGGGAGTATACATACACACACTTATAATAGGTTCTGACTCTGCTCTCCAGAACCAAGAGGAAAAAGACAAGTATATCAATAACTGATACAAGGAAAAGTGTGATAAATTTAGAGGAGAGAGTAATAGCAAAACTGAATAGCAGCTAAAGGCCTTTAGCTTAAGGAAATGACAAGGGTTTGAAAATGGTGAAAGGGCATCTTCTGCTTTAATATTCTACCATATGGGTAGCTAGGTAACACAGTGGATAGAGCACCAGCCCTGAAGTCAGGAGGACCTGAGTTCAAATATGACCTCAGACACTTAACACTTCCTAAATGTGTGACCCGGGACAAGTCACTTAACCCCAATTGTCTCAGAAAAAAAAAAAAAAAGAAAAGAAAAGAAAAAAGAAATAATATTCTGCTGTAGTGTAGCAAGTGATGTGTGGAACCAGAAGTGAAGAAGAGCTGGATTTGAATTCCATCACAAAACTTTATTAAATGTGTGGCTTTAGGGCAAATAAATTAATTTTTTCTGGGCCTCGATTTCCTCATTGACTAGATGACCCCTAAGTCTTTTGGGGGCAGCTAAATCTGGTCAGGAATATTTATCTTTCCGAATTGCAGTCCTCAGACATTGTGTAACCCTGGGCAAGACATTTAACCCCTTTTGCCTTAGTTTTCTTATCTGTAAAATGAGCTGGCAAATCGATCCAATATCTTTGCCAAGAATATCTCAAATGGGGTAAGGAAGAGTTGTTCACTGAACAACAACAAAAGACCCTTCTAATTCTAACTTTATGATTCTCTGATTTTTCACTATTTAGAAGAGAATTTACTGTCTCCACATTCCCAACCACTTCCTTACAAAAACCTAAGAACTTGAGTTTCTAGATATTGGTGGTTACTGATGACTGCCCTCATAGAATGTAGCACTATAGTATATACAAATAAAGGTCACCATCATTTTATCAGTACTAAGAAGGGATCTCATGAAAGCCTTGTCTGTGCATTAAAAAGAAGCACTTGAATATCTGCTGTTCTTTCTCTCAATCCTTCCGTTTCTCAAGCATATCTAGGACACAATCACCATTCCCTACAAGCCTTTGCAAATAACAACAGGAGTTTTAATTTAATTTATCCTTTACTTTACTCTTTACAAAGAATTTTCACTATCACTTTCTCTCCCTCTGTATTGAAACTAGAAGCTTTGGTGTCCGAAGGGCGGGGATTAGTGTCTTCATTTCTGAGGTAAAAAAAAAAAAAAAAAAAAAAAAAAAAAA
>JAJPUD010000587.1:530440-544632 GCA_023553655.1 Myrmecobius fasciatus
AAAAAAAAAAAAAAAAAAAAAAAAAAAAAGTCAACTCTCTGGGAGGTTATAATTTGCTATTGAGTGATAGACCAAGTACTTAGAACCCAGATCTGCCCACAAGAGGTGAAACCTGATATTTCTTCATCTTAGGCAACATTTAAAAGGAACATATACTGTCCCACTTGTACCACTGCTTTGCATGTAAAAGAAAATATTTAGATCTAAGATCCTCAAAGACCATCTAGACCAGCCCCTTGATTTTACAGATGAGGAAACTAAGACACAGAGTGATTTAAGTGCCTGATTCAATCAGTAAATAAATATTTACTAAATGCCTACTCTGTATCAAGATGAGATTCAAATCCCAGTATTACTCCATTGCCTTGGTATCAAAGTCCCAAAGGTTGGAAGTGATCTAGAATCCTCAAGTCTTCTGCTCCAGAGCAACTGTTCTCTTAAGTCATTTAGCTGTTGTAGTTTATATATGTGACCTGACTTTTCAACATGATAAAGTGAATAGAGAGGACACTGGCTTTAAGTAAGCTCAAAAGACTAAGGTTCTTATGCCCAAAAGGCTATCAGACTGTGCTTACCCTTTGATCCACCAATGTCTCTACTGGGTCTGTATCTGAAAGAGATCATAAAAAAGGAAAAAAGAACCCATATGTGCAAAAATGTTTGTAGGAAACCTTTTTGTTATAATAAGGAACTGGAAATTTGAAAGCCCATCAGTTGGAGAATGGATGAATAAGTTATGTTATATGAATAATGAAATATTATTGTTCTATAAGAAATAATGAGCAACTGATTTCAGAAAAGCCTAGAAAGACTGACATGAATTGATGCTATGTGAAGTGAGTAGAACCAAGAGAACATTGTTTATAGCAACAACAAAATTATGCTATGATCAACTGTGACGGAGTTGACTCTTTTCTACAAAGAGGTGATTCAAAGTAGTTCCAATAGACTTGTGAGTGAAAGAAGTATCCATATCCAGAGAGAACTATAGAGAATGAATATGGAACAAAACATAGTATTTTCATTTTTTGCTGTTGTTGTTTCTTTGCTTGGTTTTTTTTTAGTTTGATCTCTTGATCTGATTGTTCTTGTGCAGAATGATGAATATGGAAATATTCTTTTAGAAGAATCACACATTTTAACCTATATTGAATTGCTTGCTGTTTATGGGAGGCAGGGAAGAAGGGAGGAAAATTTGGAATACAAGATTTTGCAAAAGTGAATGTTGAAAGTTATCTTTGCATGTATTTGGAAAAATAAAAAGCTATGCAAATATTTTTTTTAAAAAAAAAGATTAAAGTTCTAAAGATTCCTACTATCTAGGCAAACTACTTAATTTTTCTGTGTCTCATTTTCCTGTGAAATAAGGAAGCTGGACTCAGGGGTCTCAAAGGTCCCTTCCAGTTCTAAATCTGTGATCTTATGAGTCTCTAAATGTCCCATAAAGCAAATTTTATGTCATTACACATATGTGCATTTATTGCTACCCACCTTCTGACAGAGAAGTGATGGATTCAAGATGAAGAACAAGGAATATATTTTTGGTCAAGACCATTTTGGGATTTTGCTTCGTTTGACTGTGTGTATGTGTTACAGAGTCTTGGTTTTCCTTTTCCTTTTTTCTTTTTTTTCCAATAGAGGAAGAAAAGGAGGGAGAAGGAAAAATTAATGCTTGAGGGTATTGTGTGTTTTTTAAAATTTTATAAATTTATAAAAGTATATTCAACAGTGTAATCTTCTGTAACATCCACACTTTCTTACATATGGCATCGTAGGCCATAATTTACATTGCTTACCCCTAAGTCCTCCTCCCCAACTCCGTCTCTGGAATATCAGGACTCTTTCCAGTCCCCTGTGAAACTTTCCCGGACCTGGGGGCGGAAAGAGGCGGGGATATGAAGGGTGGGCAAGCAGCAAGGGCCCTTCAGAGCCCGAGAGCATTTCATTCCTCTGATGAATTGGTATATTTCCGTCAAGAGCCACCAAGCACCATGGGGGCCTGGGGTAAAAATAGATGCACTCTATTTTTTCTCATTCGAGAACAAGGGCAGTATTTACTTTGGAGACTCTCAAGTGGCCATTTCAGAGAGCTACGGAGGCGCTGTAAAATGATAGTCATCAATACAACCACTTATTTTCACTATAGCGGACAAATCAAGTCCCAGCACGTTTGGCTTATTTGCCAATCTGTTGACTATTCTCCCTCGCCCTCAGTCGCCTATTCATTGGGTGGTAAACAAGTTACCTAGCAACCGAGTGTCAATATCAACAGTGGCCCAGATGAAGTTGTTAATCTCGGGAAGACTGACAGCCCTGGCCAAACGCTTCTGTGCACAGTTCCTTATTGTCTGCCACTTAGATTTGCCCACAAGGATATCTATGTTCAAAAGACGCCACATCTCCTTCCACTGTGAAAATTAAATGAAGTGTGCGTTGGAGGCAGGAAAAGGCAATGGGGGGATTTGCCTGCTAGGCAATCCTTTTGCATGCACCACAGTAGCCGGGATTGTGTGTTGCCCCCAAATGTACTGACCGCTGCTAATTTCCAGAAACAATACGGGACACTTCAGCGTCTGTCCCGAACCCCCGGAGAAGACACAATCGTCATTTGTCCTGAGCACCGGGGGTAGTGACCTGGGTGTGGACAGCCCAGCGGGCTGTGCAAATTAGAACTGGGAGGCTGGGACTGGGGACCCAAGACAGGAGATAGAGAATCCCTCTCCGATACTTAATATGGAGTGGAATTGGGTGCGAGGGAGGTTCTTTGGGACTTCACCCCAGGTGAGTTTATTCACTGAAAGACCAAAAAGAGGTGGAGAGATGAGGGAAACACAAGAGTCCAGAGTCCTGGATACTCCCAGCCAGCCATTGACTCTATGTGCCTTTGGTCACTTAGGCTCTCTAGGCCTCAGTTTCCTGATTTATCAAATGGATATAATAGGACTTGTTCTTTCTGCTCTGTGGAATTTGTTGTGAGGTTCAACTGAAAGTCATAGGCAAAGAACTCAGAAATCAGTCAAGCCTGTGCCAGCAGTCAAGGAATTGCTGCTACTGTGTTATGTTGATTCCTACCACACAGGCGGGTTGCACAGCTTGAAATCTGAGGTTAATGTGGTTTTCAGCATAGTTGGGGGAGGGGATTTCTAAAAAATGGACTTGGATTTGTTTGGTTTTTGTTTGTTTTTTTGGCAGTAAGCTCTGAGTTCTTTGGTATGGGGAACTTAAATGCAAATTTGCAAATACAAGGTTAAGTGTTATGGTCACAGTTTAAATGGATCAAAGGTGAATTTTGAACCCAGGTTCTCTCTGCTGCCTTCCCTCTCTTTTCTATTTCCTTTTACAAAAAAGCACTGGCTTTGCAATGAAAGGAACTGAGTTCAAATTCCATCTCTAGCTGCCATTTACTACCTATGTGGTATTGGCCAAGTCAATTAAACATAGCTACACCTCAGTGTTTTCAACTGTGAAATGAAATAGGTTAGCCCTAGGTGACTGAAAACTAGGAGCCCTTACAGCCCAATGCTCCATTTGGTTCCATATTGAACACAGGTAGATTGTTCTTTTAGCAAATCTGATGTACAGGATTCTGGATCGATACAAAGATGGTGATCTTTCCTTTTCCAAAGCTCCCCCATCAAATTCCTGATACTTTCAAAACATAGTTAGGTTTATGTAAACAACACCTACACTCAGCTTTTTCAAGAAGGTATCTAGTGAGCAGAGCCCTTGTGCCTTGCATAATTTCAGAATGACAGGCCGAAGAGCTGCTCCTGGGAAGGATCAAAGGGAGAAGCGGCAGAGGTGGCACTAACTCTCACTACTAGCCCCACCTCCCTACTTTGGCTACCTCAGAGTCTGATATTTATTATTAAATTGTTTCTTGCTAAGCAAAATAATAGAATCAAAATGCTGCAGCCTTAAGAAGATTTTTTAAAAAGCCCTTTATGTATAATTTGGCATTCTGCACACTGTAGTATATGTATAAAATTCTGAGAAAACCACTTTATGTCTCTGGGCTGCAAATCCCCCACGTGTTAAAAGGAGGAGATTGATCTAGATTAAGACTAAAGTTTAACTTGGAGTCTGTAAACTTGTTTTTAAAGGTGTTTTTTTTAATTAAAAAATAATTTTGATATCCTTTGTAATCCTTCATACTATATTTTGTACATTAAAGAAGTCTAACTTCTTTAGAAGAAGGGGTCTAACTCAGATGCAGAAAAAGGGAAGAATCCTTGTACTAAATGATCTTTTAGAAACCTTTCAAGTCCAACAATCTAGAATTGGGTTCTTCCTTAAAGATTCTATCCCATGATTCTATTTCTTGTATACTGAGTAGATAATACAACTTGGTGGGCACAAAGCATTTACTAGATAGGCAAGAGATACAGGGGAAAAATAATTCTTACTTTTGAATAGTTTACAATCTAAATGGGAAGGTTGAAGCTGTTTCTTAAAGCCCTTTGAATGGATAGACCAGGAGGAGATATTCTAAGTGTCAGGAACAGCATTTGGCAGGAGCCAAAAATGAGCAAGACAGATTCTAGAGACAGTGGGTAGACAAGTTAACTGAAATTGGGTAACATGAGGAAGTAATGAGAAAGAAGACTACAAAGGTAGGTTATAACCAATTTGTGGAGGACTCAAATGTTAAGTTAAAGAGCTTGGACTTTGTCCAAAAGGCAATGGAAAGCTCCTGAAAATTTCTAGGAGAAGGTTATGAGAGTAGAGAGATATGAGGAAGCTATCTGGTAGTGATGAGTAGAATGGATTGGAGGGAGGAGATGCAAGGCAGGGAGACTGGTTAGGAGGCTCTTGCAACAATAGGGTGTGAGTGATAAGGGTTTGGAATTAGGGTGGGAATGGTAAGGTAAAAATAGAAGTGAGGCATTATGAAGAAAAGATTGAAGGGACTTGGCAACAGATTGGATGGGGGGTGGGAGGAGGAGAGAGAAGAATCAAGATAATCATTACAGACAGAAATAAGCCATCAATAAAAAATAAGGAGCCTGTTTTGGGGAAAAGATAAAATTGGTTTAGATCTGTTGAATTTGATGTGAGGGAAGAGCATCCAAATGAAAATATCCAGTGGGCTGTTGAAGATATGTTCATTTCTAATTCCAGAGAAAGAAGGAACATCATCTCTATAGAAATGATAGTTGAATCATTGAGGGTAAATGAGATGTCCAAAGGACATCTAAGAAATAAAAAATCAAGGGACCAAAGACCTCCACCTTTCAGGGGGAAAAGGAGGGAGAGGAATAACTGGGGATATCAGAAGTAGCTAGAGAACTGGGATAATATAATGTTATAGATGCAGAGAAAATAATAATATTAAATGTTTAAGAGAAATGAAAGAGGACTGAGAAAAGATTTCTGACTTTGGCAAGAAGGAGATTATTAATGATTTTCTAGAAAGCAGTTTTAAGAGAGCTTGCCAGTGATTGAGGAAAAATGAGTGTCATGTAAATAGAGGTAGACACTTGGCTCTTGGTTCCTCAAGGGAAGTAAAAAGATAGGATTTTTCACTGCAGAGGTAGTTAGGTCATTTGAAAGTTATTTTCCTTAGGATGTAGGAAACTGACTATATTCAAAAGCAAAGAGGAATAAGGCAGTAGCAAAAAAGTGATTGAATATGTGTAGAGAGAGAAGATTGACATATCTGTGTCCTGGAAGAGATAGCACAACTAGTAGCACGAAAAGGAAGAAAAGGAGCATGGGATAAAGATGCCAAAATATTTGAGTTGAAAAACAGAGAAACAAAAGCATTCAGGCCAAATGATTTTATCCTTCTCTGTAGAGTAAGATACAACGCCAACTGATGAGAGCTAGGGGGAGAGAAAGGGATAGAGGTGATGGGGAAAAGATGAAGATTTAGAATAAATATTTTAAGGAATGCTGAAGAATCAATAGGAGATAAATGGAAGAACTGATGAGTTACATTGGGTTATCAATTTAAAATTATGCAGTACCAATTCATAATGAGTTCTGTTTGGGGTTCTATGACTTTCTGCAGAAATGCTTTGAGTCCTGTTAAAAAAGTTAAATAGATGATTCAGTATTGGAGATTGGCTCAGCACCCATAAGTGATGTGATACCAAGTCTAGGGAGCAAAGAAATCTAGATTAGTGAAGGTAAGGTTGAAGTAACTGATCATGGAGTATGGGAAATTCAATGTTGGCTCTCCTTCATCTCAAAAGAAATTGTTCAGTAGAGAGGCTAAAAGAAAGGAGACAAAGAGTTGGAAAGAATGAAAAATCAAGAAAAAAAAGGGCAAGATGGGGAGGAGATTAGGTGGAATAAAAGAAAGACAAGAAAGGGGAGAGATAGACCTGGAAAAAGATGCTAGTGGGGAGATCAAAGAGATTGACACTCATTCCTCAGTTTCCACCTTAATCACTAATTTAGTCGACACAAAAACAAAACCACCTCAATAGACAATGACATCAGGCTAATATGGAAATATATCTTGCATGACTTCACATGTATAATAGGTATCATATTGCTTGCCTTCTCGATGGGTGGAGGATGGGTTGGAGAGGGAGAGAGAATTTGGAACTGATTTTTTTTTAATGAATGTTTAGAAAATGACACCCAAAACTCAGGAGCATTTTTCAATCTGCTTTCTTTCAGCAGTCAACATTTTCATGAAAATAGTACACATGTTCTTCCCTCGTCTTTGCCTCACCCTCCCATTCCCAAATGTTAAAACCAAAGTTGTGCTTTCTGAATGGAAAATATTTCCTATTTTAAATAATGTTAACATCATGTTTTGGACTACCTGCCATCTAGGTGAGGGAGTGGGGGGAAGGAGAAGAAATTTTGGAACAGAAGGTTTTGCAAGGATCAATGTTGAAAAATTATCCATTTATATGTACTTGTAAATGTACCATGTATATGTATTTGTAAATAAAAACTTTAATAAATAAATAAATAAATAATGTTAACATGAACAAGAGGGATGCCATAGTGAAGTACAGCTTATGGTGGATCTGGATTGGTCAGTTCTTAGCTCTGATACTTCTGACCTGTGTGAGTCTGTACAAGTTATTTAATGTCTCTAGGTTGATGATCTCTAAGGTACTGTTCTGCTCTAAATCAGTGTAGTATATGCCCAACTATGACTCTGAAGAACAGGCTTTCTTTCCCTGTTTTTTCTATTTTCATCCTTTTTAAGCATTAGACAGCATTATGCTAGAAAGGCAGAATGTGACCAGTTTCATATCTCTAACCTTGGAGCCACAAATTTATCAATGGAAGCCCAGGTTTCTGTCTTGTTTAGTCTGCCCAGTCCTTTGGTATCTTATTGGGTCAGAAGCACATCAGTCGGCTGATGCAAGCCTTTACTCTTCCACATTGACAAGGAGAATTGTTTCAGACATAGCAAAAAACTCTTCCCTCAATCGGATCACTCCAAGAACTGTGTTTCCAGTATCTCAGACAAGATGTCAGTGGCAGCACTGACCTAAAGAAATACTGAAATATAACCAAAGCATGAAGGAATTTAAGATTTCCCCTAGAAATTAATGTTCCTTAGTACTCCCAGTAGCCCAGAGCCTCATCTCTATTTTTACATTACCAATCTCATTCTAATTCCTTGAGCTATTGACCCTTCTCAGAACAACAGAGAAGATCTTTTTTTTCACAAATCTCATTAATGAAACACTAACTTTAATCAAGAGGAGTGACACTGAAGATAGAGTACAGGGCCTAAAGTCAGGAAGACTCATCTTTCTGAGTTAAAATCTGACCTCAGACATGGAGTCATTGTATGACCATGAGTAAAGTCATTTTAACCCCATTTGCTTGATGTGTCAAGTGAACTGGAGAAGGAAATGGCAAACCACACCACTATCTTTGCTAAGAAAACCCCAAATGGGATTTCATGACTGAATAACAACAACAACAAATTTCAACTAATCAACAAATATTTATTGAGCATGTTCTTTGTGTCTGGCATTGTCCTAAGCTCTGGAGATGCAAAAAATAGTCAAAAAACAGTACCTGTCCTCAAGGAGCTTACAATCTATGGAACAGACAACAGGCAATTAAATATGTAGAAAGCAAAATTGTATAGGATAAATAGAAAATAATTAACAGAAAGCACTAGAATTAAGAGGGATTGGGGAAGGCTTCCTGTAGAAAGTAGGATTTCTATTGGTACTTAAAGGAAGCCAGGTAATCCTGCAGAGTACTTACTTGCTTTTTGCTTCTATTGCCTCAGAGATTCTTAACCTTTTTTTGTCATGGACCCTTTTGGCAATCTAGGGAAGGCTATAAATCCCTTCTCAGAATAATATTGTCTATATTCACAGTTGAAGAAAATGCTAAATTTTAATTATGGGGTTAGTAGAAATAATGATTTGGGTTTTTTCCCCCCTTAACCAAGTTAACCCCTCATGGAAGTCCAAGGATCCTAGGTTAAGGACCTAGGATAAAATACAAATGCCTCTGACACTTAAAGCCCATCACAATCTAGCTCCAACCTATCTTTCCAGACTGATTGCATATTACCTTCTCCTCCCAGTCATTCTACATTGTAGCCAAACTGGTTTACTTGCAGTACACCCCCCAGTCTAGCTCATGGTGTATCATCTCTCACCTCCATGCCTTTGAAATGTCCTAGGTGCCCAGATACCCTCCATTCTCAGTTCCAACTCTTGGAATCCCTTGCTCTTTTCAAGTTTCCGTTCATTAAATAACTTGTACAGACTCACACAGGTCAGAAGTGTCAGAACTGAGAACTGATCAGTCCAGATCCACCATATGCTCTGGTTCACTGTGGTATCCCTCTTCCTCATGTTAACATTATTTAAAACAGAAGTTCAATTCAGGTCACCTCTTATATGAAACTATTCCTGATTCCCCAAAATGTTAATTAACAATTGGTTTCTTTCTCCAAAAAAAAAAAATCCTTTGTGTTTACATGTGTCACAAGGGTTTCTCTGTACATGAACAGATGACCCAACACTTTGGCTTCTGGGAGAAGATATCCTATGCTCCTCAGTTATGTAGGTGGAAGTTGTCTCTTTTGATTGGCTATATAAAAGGGGAACACAGGATGTCTTCTCCCAGAAACAAACTTTTCTGCAGTCTGAAAAGAAGAAAGAGGATGGGGAAATAAGCATTTCTATACTACTTGCTATGTTCCAGGCACTATGCCAAGTGCTTTCTACAAATATTTTATTTAATCTTCACAACAATCCTGAAACATAGGTATTATTATTGTTCCTGTTTTTTACAGTTGAGAAAACTGAGATAAAGAGAGAGGCTAAGTGGCTTGTCCAGGATCTCAAAGCTAGTAAGACTGGATTTGAACTCAGGTCTTCCTGACTCCAGTGCTATATCTATTAGGCCAACAATTGATTGTAAAAGAATCCTTGATGAGATGTCTGCTCATAAAATTTCCAGTCTTGGGCTTCTTGTCAGCGACTGTCCTCTCCAATGCCTTCAACCAGCTGCATTCATTGGTACCCAGGGTTACCTCCTAATCTGAACATCTATACATGCACCCAGTCAAGGAAGGAAAAAAAATATTAAGAGAAAAAGCATCCAGAGGCCCAAGTGCAAACTCATCTCATTTGGAGATGAGTAATAGAGGAAGCTCCATATTAATGGACAATTACAAAATGCCAGAGCTGAGAAGAATCAGCTAATCTTCGTCCCTCACATAAAGTCTTTAAATTACACGATGCCATCTGGAAGGTCAGCCAAAATCTCTCTTCTTTTAATTGATGCAGGTCTTAGCCTCAGTACTGCTGTCAAGGGATGGAGGCAGAGGACTAAGGGACTACTCCTCCTCATCCTCATCCTACCACAATGTCAATCTTTAAAATGCTAAGTAACCACACTGCCAGAAATAGCCAGGAAATTCATCCTCTGTGAGGAGTTTAGGAGAATCATCATGTCTCTGGAGACTAGAAGTTACCATGGGAACTTAAGGTACAGGGTCCTTGGGATGACTCAGTAGGTCTATTAAACCTCCCCTACAATACCCTTATTCTCTTCCCTGGCCAACACTCTCATGTATAGATAAATACATAAAAGTGAGGGCAGAACTGTCCCCCTTTTGCATTTGTATCTTCATCATTCATAATGCAGTGCCTGGTAAATAGTAAGCACTTAATAGAAGCTTTTTCATTCATTCACAAAGGCAGCTAAAAGGGACCCATACAAAATTATTGTGGAGGTAGAAATGAGGCACATAATTAAGCACTATTTCTTTTCCTGTTAATAAACCCCTGTTTTCCTGCCTCACCTGATCTTAATGAATTCAAAGAAAACTCCAAGTCACTCACAATTGCCTTGAGATTCAGGCTTATTCTTCCATCATTACCAGTAGCTGAGAATCCAGGGAAAGCTTTGAAATGCATCTTCACTCCTGTGATCTTGGCACTGGGATAGTTTTTTAAATTTTTGCCCAAGGCTTCCTATGACATTTGGTTCTGTGTGTTCAGGCCCTTAGGGGAGAAGGGGAGGGGGGCTTCAGAGCCCCAGGCAAATCACACTGCATACCCCTAAGCACATTTTTATATAAGTGAAAAAGAGCTAAAAGGCAGAGCCCTGAAGGGGAATGAGAAGGTATAAAAGTTCACTTTTCAGCCTGAGGGGATATATGGAAGTGGGGAGGGGTAGACCCTTCCCTTTACCTCCCGCAGAGCAGAAAGGGGTTGTTTGTCTAAAAGCCTGTAGTCTATTTTAATAATGGTAATAGCTAGCATTATATAGTGTTTTGAAGCTTATAAATCTTTTTACAAGTCATTGGATCCTCAAAACAGTCCAATGAGAAAGGTGCTATTAATTAACCCCATTTTACAGATGGGGAAACTGAGGTTGAGAAAGTTTAAAAGGCTTGCCCAGGGTAACAGATAAGTGTCTGAGGCCAAATTTGAACTAGAATTATAGTATAGATTTAGAACTAGAAAGGACTAAAAAGAACATTCCCCCCTTCACTTTACTCATGAGGAAACTGAGGCTCAGGGAGCCTTGTGAGTTGCCTTATGTCTCTAAGTTAGCAGTACTGGAATTTGAACCAATTCTTTCCGACAGTAAACAGAAGCTTTGTACTTTTATCATAGCAGCCACTGCAGCTACATTGAGCAATTCCCCTTCCCCTCAGTCACCATAGCTAAGGGACAACTTTGGACCCCTCTCCAGTTCTAAGCTCTCAGTCATACTGGTCAGCCTTGGTCCATAGTTCTGACTTTGGCCTCCTGCCTCTTCTGGGATCAGTTGAACCTCTAGACTGTCTTCGTTTTTTTTTTTTTTGTTGTTGTTGTTGTTGTTTGTTTGTTTTGTTTTGTTTTGTTTTTTTAAGTGCCCGGATTGTTTTCCAGAGCATTTATTAAAATCCGTTTTCCTCTTCCCCTTCTTTTAGAAGAGCCTTCTTAATGAGCCCCTCTTCCGGCATTAGCAGGAATTGACATAACTGTGAAATTTAAATTGTCAAGCCAATTAAGTTATGCTTTCAGCAAGTTTATACAAATCACTTCTGAGAAGTTACAAACCGATTTTTCTTTTATGAGAACTCCATTGCCTGAGAAACCAACTGCATTTTATTACATGGATGAACCACTGCTGGTAATGAATTTTAAACACTAGAAGATGCTTTAAAAATTCTTCCAGATTATCAGGTGTCTAGACCCCAGACTCAGGGTACTACTACCTACGTGAAGGAATTATATATCTTCCTGAATGCTCAGCATCTTTCTTGAAACCTTATACTTTTCTTTGACTCTAGGTATTCTACAATCTGGTGACACTGGCCCTCAGGCTGTTAATCACAGAAAACATATGAGAGCCATCTCCAATCTATCTGATTTGTATCTTGCCCATTTGGACCCAGATGGTTCTGGAGGGAAAAGTGAGACTTGCACAGCCCTCCCTCACTTGAATCCAACTTAATTACATTTCATAACATCACCTTCCTGCTGTCGAAGTCTTTTTTTGAGAATGAAGGACAAACAAGGTGAGAAATGAGACATCTATCTTTCAGTTCCATGGTGTTCACTTTCTTTCTCAAGTAATGCTCTCCTTACTTATTCTTGGCTCCTTGCATCCCCAAATTCTGTCCAGTTCTAGTTTAAAATCCCATCTTTTACAATTCTCTGAATGTTAATGCCTCCCCTCTATGATTAGCTCTAATTTATTCTAGATATAGCTTGTTTGCAGGTTGTATCCTTTATTAGAATGTGAGCTACTTGAAGGTAAGCACCACAAATTTGCCTTGCTTTGTATACCCAGGCTTAGCACAGTGCTCAGAAGTCAATAAACATTTATTAAGTGCTAGGCACTGTGGTAAATGCTGGAAATATGAAAAGAGGTTAAAAAAAACAATGTCTGTCCTCTAGGAGCTTACAATTTAATGGGGTAAATACCAAGTAAAGATGTGCAAAGAGACTTCCTGCCTCTCCTGAGATGAGCTGAAACCTCTAGTCTATTTGTGTTTTTGGAAAGTGTTTTCCAAAGCATTTATGAAAATCTGCTTTCCTTTTCTTTTAGAAGGGGAAGATATATACAGAATAAATAGGAAGTGAGAGAGGAAAGGCATTAGGATTACGAGGAGTTGAGTAAGATTGTTATAGAGGTTAGGTGTTAAATTGTAAAGGATTCCAGGCTTGAAGGATAACCTGGATTAGAGAGAGGTGGAATTTCTTGTTCATGAACAGCTAAGAGTCCAGTGTCATTGGAACAAAGAGTATAGAAAGATTGGAAAGACAGGAGAAGAATACGTTATGAAGGGGTTTGATTGCTGAACAGAAGATTTTGTATTTGATCTAGATGTAATAGGGAGCCACTGGAGTTTATTGAGGGGGGTGGGGTGGGAGGTGTCATGGTTGGGCCTGTACTTTAGAGACTCACTCTGGTGGCTGACTTGGAGTGGAATGGAGAAAGACTGGAGCAGTCAGGTTATTTCAGTAGTCCAGGCATGAAGTGATAAAGGTCTGCACCTGCATGGGTGCTGCTTCAGGCAAACTGAGCTTGTTGAAGACATTAGCTTTAAAAAGTCAAGTTCTCCCATTGCATTCAGGGCTATCTCCAATCATTCTGATGTATATATCTGGCCACTGGACCTAAATGACTCTGGAGGGGAAAGTGAGGCAAGTGACCTTGCACAGCCCTCCCTCACTTAGATCCAATTCACTTACATGACATTACCTCCCTAATGTCATGGTCTTGCTCCAGAGCAATAACAAAAATAATCTATTAGTTAATTAATTGATCTTAATCCAACCACACCCAGTGGGTTGGATTTGTTACATTTAACCATTCATTTTCAGCTATCCCCCATTCATACTCTTGGGTAGCACATATCTTGTGGAAAATCTCAGAATCAAACCTCCTCTCAGTTGGAGACTCTCCAGAAATTTGGGCATTGACCTAAGTATTTCCCTCCCCTCTATGCAGGAAGCTGGGGGTAGGGAGGGAGTGGGTCTAGAACTCCTATCCCTTGGCTATATGTCTCCTCTCTCCATTACTGCCATATCTGAAACTGCCTCTGGAAGGCTAGGGCCAGGAGCACAGAGTCCAGATACTCTCCAATTATCCTTCATTCTTGACAATGAATCATGATATCAGGAAGGTGATACATGGAAATGAATTGGATTTAAATTAGGCAAGATCAACAGCCTGATTTTCTCCTCTAGAGCCATCTGAATCCAAATGGGCAAGATAAAGATCAAGATGATAGAAAATGGCTCTGGATACAGTGGGAGACCTTGGCCTTTTTAAGCTAAGGTCTTTAACAGGTCTCAGTTTGAGTGAAGTATATGGATATGAAGGATATGTAAGAAATGAGGGAAAGAATAGCTTTTGTAACCTAGATGAAAAAATAAAAACAATCTGGGAGGGTAGATTCTCAAGGTTTATGACCAAACAGAAAAAATTGCTATTTGCATTCACTCTGAGCCAATTAGGGACCAAACAATGACCAAGTGGGGCTTAGACTGTGACCTACTGATGGTCAATTAGTGAAAAGGAGAGTGATTTGGGTTTGAGACTTGGTCCTAGTCCATAAACCCCAAGATATCTTACAAGATTTCAGCAATCAAAATTTACATTCCTCTGGATAGAGTACCTATCAATAAGGGTATGATACTCTATGTAGATAGAGGGAAGTGAAGGGAAGGAAGGAAGGAAGGAAGGAAGGAAGGAAGGAAGGAAGGAAGGAAGGAAGGAAGGAAGGAAGGAAGGAA
>JAJPUD010000587.1:545032-555043 GCA_023553655.1 Myrmecobius fasciatus
GAAGGAAGGAAGGAAGGAAGGAAGGAAGGAAAAGAAAGAAAGGAAGGAAGGAAGGAAGGAAGGAAGGAAGGAAAAGAAAGAAAGGAAGGAAGGAAGGAAAGAAGAAAAAGGAAGGAAGGAAGGAAGGAAGAAAGCTGTATTGCTTGACATTTCCATTTGGATTCTCAGTCCTTGTGAGTGAATGAGTACTACTACTCACAGAGGTTGTTTGTCCTTCATTCTCAAAGATGAGCATGACATCAGGAAAGTGATGCCATGAAATGCAATTAAGTTGGATTTAAGTGAGGGAGGCTGTACAAAGTCACTGGCCTCACTTTCTCCTCCAAAGCCATCTGGGTTCAATAGCAAAATACAGATCCGGACTTCTAGAGACGGTCCTTTTTTCTCCTAGGACCATAGTTTCTATGACCACATGTGCCTTTCCTCCAAAGTGAATGTTAACAGCTTCTGAGATTAACACAGGCTTCATATATGTGTGTGTGTGTATGTATACATACACACACACACATATATCTTCATTATCAACTAAGTCTGCTCTTAAGCTCTGCTGTTCTTTGAGTCACTATCCAAAGTCCACTATGAAAAGGGGCTTGACCAAGAAGAAGGCTTGTCCAAGAAGAAGGGAAACCCAAGACAACCAGCCTCCTGGGTGTGCCAATTAAGTATCCCCAATCCTCTTAGTGATGTTATTGATGAGCACATCCACCTGGTCTACAGGAAAATAAAATCAAAGTCCCAAACAAAGCTTCACCACCCTGTAAATTTGTCAAATTATTAGGAAACTCTTTTGAAATATTTCCTCCTACATTGTATGGGTGTATCCAGTCATTTTTCATCCATATCCAACTCTTCGTGATCCCATTTGGGGTTTTCTTGGCAAGGATACTGGAACAGTTTGCCATTTCTTTCTCTAGCTTATTTTGCATATCAGGAAACTGAGGCAAACAGGGTTAGGTGACTTGCCCAGGGTCACATAGCTAGTGAGTGTCTGAGGCCAGACTTGAACT
The DNA here is from genome assembly GCA_023553655.1 of Myrmecobius fasciatus. Taxonomy (NCBI): domain Eukaryota; kingdom Metazoa; phylum Chordata; class Mammalia; order Dasyuromorphia; family Myrmecobiidae; genus Myrmecobius; species Myrmecobius fasciatus. The sequence continues at coordinate 546,040 of JAJPUD010000587.1, forward strand.
CAGGCCTTCCTGATTCTAGACATAGTGCTCTGTACACTATGGCCACATCTGGGTGCCCACACTACTCCACAAATCCATTCTATTGTTTGTGACATCGGTGAATACTTTAGGAAAGCTCCTGCTTCCTTGCCCTATTCTTTGCCTTATTTCATTACCTGGTAGATCATGGAAGAGTTATTTTTAGTCACAATTGCTAAAAAAAAAAACCTTATATGGTTTTAATATACATGTTGAGAAAGGTCTTCAAAGTTTATTTTTTATATACTGAGTCAAATGCTTTTTTAAATTAAAAAACAATGAGGTCTTATATCCTTGATCATTTATGTGACAGTAAAAAATGTAGTTAACTTTAGAAAAAATCTTCCACTAAAGCCAGCTGAATCTCCACCTGTATGCTTGAGGACCCTGTCCTTTATCAAAGTGAACATAGACTAACCCCCAAAACGCTTTGTAAAGGTGGAAAAGTAGGAGCATGGGTTCTGATCTCAGCTGGTTTTTTTTAAGAGCATCTTCTAAAATCTTTTGGATTATGCTTCTTTTGGAAACTAGCCTTCTTTAACCTGAATTTGAAATCAATCTCTGGGGACCTTTAAATTGTACTGATTAAGCGATAGATTTTTTTCCTGTATTATTTTGTCAGAATAGACCATTCTTCCCAATGCCTTTCTTAAGTGCCATTGCACATCAGGTGCTGAAGTGATAGTGTCCAAATATGGTAGTTCCACTATTATTGCAATTTTTTTCATCTTTATTAAAAACACTGGCAGATATGATCCATTTTGTGTCTATTTATTCTTCTCTTCATAGATTAATTTATAACAATTTTAAAGATAATCTGTCATTAGGTATCAATGTCCCTTTAGAGTTATTGTCTTCTCTCTTTCCTTTTGCTTACACTGTATCTACTTTTATATTTTCCTCCTCCATAATGATTTGCAAATGTACTTGTGTACTAAGTCATCATTGGTCTTGGCCATGACATCTATTTTCTGGGCAAAGACATCAAGTGATTTCTAGCTAAGGTGATTTAGAGATACTTTTAACCTCCTCTTTATGGTAACTGTTTTACTTTTCGTTGTCAATTTCTCTAAGAAATGTGACAATGAGAATCAATGCCTGTACTAATTTTTTTAAATATATATTTTTTAAAATAGATTAAGTTGGAGTTCCTATAATTGCACACAATGTATTTTTAATTTTCTTTTTTGTTGTGAACTTAACAATCTTTTTTATTTTTTTAATTTTTAAAAATTTTTTATTAAAACTTTTTATTTTCAAAACATATTCATGGAAATTTTTTCTACACCTTTGCAAAAACCTTGTGTTCTAATCCCCCCCCCTTGTCCCCACCTCCTCCCATAGATGGCAAATAATCCAATATATGTTAAACATGGTAAAAACATATGCTAAATTCAATATGTACATACATAATTTATACAATTATCTTGCTGCATAAGAAAAAATCAGATCAAAAAAAGAAAAAATGAGAAAGAAAATAAAATTCAAGCAAACAACAGCAAAAGGAAAATGCTATGTTGTGATCCAGACTCAGTTCCCAGTCCTCTCTCTGGGTGTAGATGGCTCTCTTCATCACAAGATCTTTGGAACTGGCCTGAATCATCTCATTATTGAAAAAAGCCACATGGATCAGAATTGATCATTGTATAATCTTGTTGTTGCCGTGTATAATGATCACCTGGTTCTGCTCATTTCACTAAGCATCAGCTCATGCAAGTCTCTCCAGGCCTCTCTGAAATCGTTCTGCTGGTCATTTCTCACAGAACAATAATATTCCATGACATTCACACACCATAATTTATTCAGCCATTCTCCAATTGATGGGCATCCATTCAGTTTCCAGTTTCTAGACACTACAAAAAGGGCTGCCACAAACATTCTTGCACATGTGGGTCCCTTTCCTTCCTTTAAGATTTCTTTGGGATATAAGCCCAATAGAAACACTGCTGGATCAAAGGGTACGCACAGTTTGATGACCCTTTGGGTATGAATTTATCAATCTTTAGAAAACATAAGCATTTTAATTAAGAATAAATGACTTGTATAACAAATTGCAAATGACAGTTTATTTTTAAAGACATATATATATATAATTTTATTTTTTCTTTTTCTGCTAAGGCAATTGGTTTAAGTGACTTGCCCAAGGTCCTACAGCTAGGAAATTTTAAGTGTCTGAGGCCAGATTTGAATTCAGGTCCTCCTGACTTCAGGGCTGGTGCTATATGCACCGCACCACCTAGTTGCTCCATGTATGTATATTTTAACAAACTAGAAATAAAACAAACTCTTTGTGCACCAAGAGATAGGAGATATGATTAGAGAATGAATGAACAAATTATGGTACATAAATTCAATAGCTTATTATTATATCAAAAGAAATAATGACTATAGTGGGTTCAGAGCAACATGGGATGACCAGTGAAAATGGATGCAAAATGTAATTATTAGGACAAGAAAACAATTTGCATATTATCAACAATATGAAAGAAAACAACTTTAAAAAAAACCACATTGACTTTCTATAATGTTGCATAGGCAGTCAGGAATTAAAGTCAAAGGATAGTAACTAACTGGACAGTCATAATTGGGGCATCTCGGTTGTGCAGTGGATAGAGTGCTAGGCCTGGAGTCAAGAATGCTCATCTTCATGAGTTCAACTCCAATTTCAGACACTAGCTGTGTGTTACTTACTTAGGATCCTTACTCTTAACCTGAGAGTGAAGAGGTTTTCCTCAGTTTCCTCATCTGTAAAATGAGCTGAAGAAGGAAATGGAAAAGCATTACAGTTTCTTTGCCAAAAAAACTCCAAATGGGGTCACAAAGAGTCAAATATGACTGAACAGCAATAACATGGCCACAATCTCAACTCTCAGTTTTCTCGTCTTTAAAAATGGGAATAAGGGACAGCTAGGTGGTGCAGTGGGTAGAGCACCAGCCCTGAAGTCAGGAGGACCTGAGTTCAAATATGGCCTCAGACACTTCCGAGCTATGTGACCCTGGGCAAGTCACTTAACCCCATTGCCTCAGCAAAAAATAAAATAAAATAAAAATGGGGATAACAATAGTTATTTTATATACTTAACATGATGAAAGGACTTGTTAATCCTAAAGTGTTATAGGAACTAGTATTCCCTTCTACTAAGATATGATCAATTTCATTTCTTTGTAAATGTCACTAAATTCCTTACTATTTGGTTTTGTTTTTTTTTTTTTTTTTTTTTGAAAAAAGTGCTCATGCTGCATAGGTATGAAGTTTTTTACTGGTCTTTTTCATTTATTAAATCAAAACCTTGTGCCTAATTTTGCCCTGGAATCCCAGTCTATAAGAGATATGTTGATCTTATCAAGTTCTTCATAGAATTTCTCTACTTTTTCCTCCTCTCAGTGGATGTTGGCCAGTATAAGCAACAATCATCTTTACAACGACCTGTTTATGATCACCTCATGATGCTACAGAGTATTGCAAGAGCCAGGAGATGAGAGGCAGCCTCTCTGTCAGTCATATTCCCAAGAATCTTTTCTCTCACTAGGAGTCCTCCAACAACGGCTGGATAACCACTTCTCGGGTATTGTGAAGGGCTGGTCTCTGAAATCCCCTCCAACCCCAGGCTTCTGTGACATTCCTCTGCAGGTCTCTTCCATTTGTACTTCTCAGCCTATTCAGCAACCAATTCAAGAGACAGATTTAGAAATAGAGCACTACATCACACATGCAAGCATCATAGACTTGGAGTTTCCAAAGCACTTTTCATGGAGACAGAACAGTCCTTTGGCTAAATTGTGAAGGAGGCAACATTTGTCTCAGGGGCTCCCCACTAGAGTCATCTCTAGGATACAGCATTTCAGGGCAATCATCCCAGGCCCCATACTTTGGGGGCCCCACAGCAGCTGCCAGAGGAGGAGAAGGTGGCAGCAAGCAGCTGGCAACTGAAATACAATTTAGTGTCAACATGTGAAATACAATTAGCATCAGCATACTCACCCCCTTCTCCCAACCCTGCAACTCCCTCTGGCTGCTTATTGCTCATTTGTGACACCTCCCCCTCCTCGCTTCTACTTCCTGACTGCTGTTACTGATGTTTATGCTGTGAGTTCTGTTCATTAAGCTGCCCTCAATGTTTACTTTAACCAGATTGCAGTGATATTAAAAAAAAAAAAAAAGTTAAGACAAAGGGGGGGAGAAATGACCACTACATAATGGGAAATTAATAGCACCTACCTCACACAGGTGTTGTGAATATCAAATGAGATAATATACATACAGTGCTTTGCAAAGCTTAAAGCACAATATAAATGCTAGTTATTATTGTTGATTATTCATGTTCATTATTAATTGTATGTTCAACAGGCTTTCACTCTCTTTTCAGCACATCCTACTCAGGTGTGGGAAGACTCCAGGTCTCCTTGACTTTGAAGCCTGGTTTATATTTGCTGCCTCTCTTGAAAACATGGAGCAGTGAAAAATCTGAGGGGAAATCCTTAGGTTAGCATGACATACTTTGCTAAACAATTAAATATGCACATATTCCTCACAGGTGTAAACTGAAATTTAATACTTATGTATATCCTTCCCTGAAACCATTGCATCTCCAATACTTCTGTTCAACTCTCAGGTCAAGAGTAAGGATCTGGAAGAAGGAATTCACAAATGATCAAATCCAACCCCCTCATTTTACAATAGAAGCTCAGATCCTCAGGAGGGAAGTGACTTGTCTGTGATCACAATTTGGTAACACTAACCTCCTAACTGTTCCAAAATATTCCATCTCTCAACTCAAGCATTTTCTTTGGCTGTTCCCCAATCAACTGGAATTCTCTCCTTCTCTGATTACTGACCTCTCCAGCTTTAAGTTCTGACAAAAATCCCACCTTCTACAGGAAGTTATCCCTCAATTGGGCAATCTGGAAAATCCATGTAAAATTTTTTTGTCCTTCATTCCTACCAGAAAAGAAGTTTGACTTATTATGGTATTAAAAGGTAAAATATGTTAATGTTATACAATTCTATACATATATTTTGTGCATTTCTGAGTTTCCAAACTTTTTCTGTCATCTGCATGTCATCTGTGGCTTCCACAAAATCCCCCCCAAATTCCCACTTAATATCTTACACTGATCTATGACATATGAAAATCATGATGTTGAAAGTCGAGATGTGGAAGGGATAAGTTTAGCTTGCTTTCATATAGATGTTTGTACAGTGTCTCTCCCATTTGATTGTAAGCTCCTTAAGACCAGCTTCTATCTTTTGCCTCTTTTGTATCTCCAGAGTTTAGCACAGTGCCCAGAACATTGCAAGCACTTAATAAATATTGGCTGATGATTGACTGATGGTCACTCAACAATTTAGTAATGGAATCAGGCCCAGATTTCAGGTTTCCTGACTCCTGGTCCAGGACTATACAAAATACTATTACTACAACAAGAATAATCTCCACCTTTCCAAATACACCAAAAAATCCCAGACTGGGGATCAGAACTCCTATTTCCTAGTTGTGTATTCTTGGGCAAAAGCACATAGTGTTATAGGACTTGGAGTAAGACAATTCAGGATCCTATTTTGACCCTACTTTCTACTTATGTGACAATAGGTAAGCCTTTGGAACTTCTCTGAGCTTGAGTTTCCTTATCTATAAAACTGGCACAACAGCATTTCAAGTTAGTAAATTCACTGATTGTTGTGAGGGAAGGGCTTTGTAAAAACCCTATGGAAGTGTGAATTTGGCAGCATTGTGAGGATTGGACAAGATAATGTATGTGAAGTGCTTTATAGTTCTAGACAACGATTTTTTTGGTTTGGTTTAGTTTGGTTTGGTTTGGTGTTTGGCTTGCTGGTTTTGTTGTGGTTGTTTGTTATAGGATGTATATAAGAGCTATAGGATCATCTTACATTGCCACTTTGTTCCTAAATCTCTCCAAGTTATTTCATATGAGGGACAATGACTTAGATTTCCTAATCTACTCCCTCTCAGCCAGACCAATTACAGAGAAAATAGTTAAGTAGTCAGAAAATACATTTAATTTCCAATTCAATAATCATTTACTGAGTTCCTACAATGTGCCAGGCAATGTGCTAGACACCAGAGTTATCAAATAAAAACCATTACAACAAAACAAGGCAGTTGCTGCTGTGAAAGAGCTCACATTCCATTAAAGAAAAATCATGTGCACAAATAAGTAAATATAAAGAATTCCAATATGGGCAGGCAAATACTACAACCTGGAGGTATCCAGAAGGACCTGGTAGAGGAAAGAAACTTCAGTTGGACTTTGCATGGAGCTAGATATCTTCAGAGACAGAGATGAAGAGGAAGTTCATTCCAGGTAAAAGACTAATCAATGCAAAGGGATGGAGGTAGGAAATTGAGTGCCAAATTCCAGAAACAGAAAATGGGTCATTTGACTAGGTTATATATCACATTAAGGTGAGTAAGCCTGAAAAGCTAGGCTAGAATCTGATTAAGAAGAGTTTGAAAAGAGGAAAAGAAGAGTTTTTACTTTATCCTGGAGGGAGGCCCAGTAACCTCCTGAGTAGAATGACATAGTCAGTTCTTTGCTTTAGAAAAATCACTTTGGCAGTTGTGATTAGAGAGGCAGAGACTGAGACAGAGGGACCAACTAGGAAGTTATTGCAGTGTCCAGGAGAGAAAAGACATTGGCCTGAATTTGTTGATTTGAATTGAACCTCATTGGATAGAGAAAGGGGCAATAAATCCAGGGCAGCCCTTTGATATCAAGTGCTGATTCTTATTGGAACTCCAAAAATAAACCACTAAGGACTTTTCTAAACACAACAGGTTCCATGAATATTTTTTTAAAACCCTTGTTGGCTTGGGGACACATTAAATTACACAGTTTCTCAATTTCTAATGTTGGTGTTTCCCCCTCCCCCCTTCCTCTGAGCTCACTTCTCAAAAGTGATTCTTGATCGAGGCAAAAAACTCAACATCTTGGATTAACAATTAGCTCATGGTCTAAAGTGATGTTTGGTATGGGGAACTGGGAGTGGAAGGAAGGTAGATAGTAAGGTATTAAGACTTTTAAAAAAGAGTTAGAGGGCAAGCAGAATAGTTGCATAATGAAACTGTTTATTTTTTTTATGTGGGATTTTAAAATATGCACAGCCTCTTGGGTATGACATTGTATGTCAACATTCACTCTTAATCCCAAAGTCCCAGGAGGCAGTTCTGGGCTACTATAAAGCAGCCAACCAGGTGACCTCAACTCACTTCAAAAAGAAGGGAATGAAAAGGAAGAAAGATGCAAATAGCCTTAAGTGCTCTTCTGTGGTGGCCAGATTAGAGATTCAGAGAGCAAAGTTGGCTCATAGGCAGGAATGCTGCTGGATGCAGAGCTGATTCTTACAGCCCAGAAAACAATATGTTATGTATTAATTCCTTTTATTCAGCATTATAAGGCTAGGATACTGGATATTTACTCAGCAGGTTGTGTACACTAAGATAGGCTATTTAGTTATTAATTTCATTTAATTAGTTTAATAATAAATAATAATAAATTAATTGAATTTGATGGGCTTCCCAGCCTGAAATCAGGAAGATTCCTCTTCCTGAGTTGAAATCTAATTTCAGACACTTATTAGCTGTATGACTCTAGGCAAATCAGTTAATTCTGTTTGACTCAGTTATCTCATCTGCAAAATGTACTGGAGAAAGAAATGGCATAATATTGAAGATACTGGATTGTCTTTGCCAAGAAAATCCCAAATAGCATCTCAAAGAGTTGGATATAACTGAAATGACTAAGCAATAACAAAAAAGACATTTATCAAGGGGATGCTAGATACAAAATTGGACTAGTAACAATAGCAAGAGTAATGTGTATAATTCTTTTAACTTTCAATTGGGCTTTCCTATGTTATCTATTTTCATCTTGTTTGATCTTCACCTTAAACCTAAAGAAGATAAAGAAAGTTAAAGAAAGGCTCATCCTACAAATGAGGAAACTAAGTCCTAGAAAGATTAACTGACTTTCCTAAAGTTATAGGTAATGATATGGATCAGGACTAGAATTAGAAAAATAGGAGTCTTGTCATAAGAATATATATCTGGAGCTGGATGGAACTTCATGAGCCCATTTAATCCAATTTCTTCATTTTACAAAGGAAACTGGGAAGGTACAGGGAATTTACATGACTTTACCAAGATCACACAGGTAAATTAACTCCCAGGCACAGACTTCTTCTAAGACATGAATCATGAGACATATAAGGTCAAATATTTAGATCTTTTTAAGGTCTTTTAAAAGGGAGCATCCATGATTTTGTGTTTTTAACATTTTGATGATATTTCAATAGAATTGGTTTCCTTTATAATTATATGTTCTATTTTGTGTTTTCAGAAACATTATTATGAGAAAAGGTTCATACTCCTCATCAGACTGCCAAAGAAATAAAAAACTAATCTTGTTAAACCAATTTATACAGATTAGAAAACTGAGGTTATAAAATTAGCCTATAGTGACATGAATAAGTGTGTGGCTCAGATTTGATTCCAATTCCAAATTCAGTACTCTTTCCACTGTGCCTTGGTTTCTCCTATTTCCTGAGAAGAAAAAAGCAGACAGTGATGTGCTGGAGCAGGCTCAAATTGACTCTCTAGAGTTAATTATTAAATTTTCAGTGTGAACATTTAGTATATGAAAATTGGCAAATGCTATAAATCAAAGCTTGATTTATTGGTTTGTTGTCTAGATTTTTTTAAAATGATAGAGAATATGTTAATAATGCAAATTAAATTGTTGCATATGTATAAGCTATATCAGATTACTTACTATCTCAGGAAGGGGGGAAGAGAGGGAGAAAGATAGAATTTGGAACTCAAAACTAAAAAAAAATATTAAAATTAAGGAAAAATAAAATATTTAAAACAAGAAAGAAAGAGAAGGAGGGAGAGAGAGAGGAAGGGAGAGAGGAAGGAAGGAAGGAAGGAAGGAAGGAAGGAAGGAAGGAAGGAAGGAAGGAAGGAAG